>JARHVA010000290.1:5770000-6210795 GCA_037957365.1 Torreya grandis | reverse complement strand
ATCTAGCTTTCATTCAGCGAAAGGATAGGACACCAAAAATAGGACACTTCAGGGTCCAGTGTTATAGTCTAGGTCCTACCACTATTATCCAAACTAGTCAGAGAGATCTATGTTTTTTGGTTTTTATCTAATGTCCCTATGTGATCTTACCTATTGAAATTTTTAATCTTGAATGTTGATATATATCCTTATATATCTGATTTAATCTCAAACCCTAGACCTTCATTATGCTTGAATAAGACTTTGAAAAATATTGCGGGGGGGGGGGGGGGGGGGGGGGGGGTGGTAGTGTGTGTAAGATGCATTGAATGTGTATCCACACCACTTGTGTGGGAATAATGCATGTATACCAATACTCAAAATAGGGATCAAGCCATATGTAGTTCTCCCACTTGATGTATTTTATGTAATAGTGTTATATAGATGCAAAAATGCTAAACTAGATGTGCTTGATATGGCTAAGGATTGGTGTGAGGATTCGGATATGCTTGTAGTTGTATTGGATGGTTTTAATTATATTATTACTTGCTTTTTGATATTTTCCAATCCCTTATAAATGAAATTTGAATGGGTTTTTAAAGAGATATATTGGTCATGGGTTAAATGTATACTCACTAGGCTGACAGAATGAGGAAGAGGAATCAGAAGGAAATGGTCATATGGGATTGAAATATGATTAGATAGGAGCACTAAAATGGGACACCCTAGGGTCCATTGCTATATTATAACCCTAACACTCTTGTCTTATAGGTTTAAGACCTAGGGGGATAGAACTAGCTTGGGAAATGCAGCTTGGCTAAGCTAGAATTAGGTTTCAAAAGTCTACAAATGATTTAGAATAAGTAAAAAGGTGTCTAAAAAGGGTCATGAGATCATGTAAGAGGGACATATGGTTTGGGTGTCACAATCCACACTCAAGCTACCAATTTTGACATTTTTATGACTACACCTAACTTAAAGAAACAAAAAACAAGAGAAACACAATAACAAAGCAATAGACTACTGCTTGTGCTAACCATTTATTGAAATAAGAAAAACAACCTAAAAATGTTGGCCCAGATTCTAATGGAAATAATAAAAACTTGCATTATGATAAAAAAAAATTACACCAAAATTATATTGTATTATTTCTTGAATTAATATTTACAAAGCACATGAAAACGCTTTATAGACTTTTCACGAGTGGTTATGGGTTAAAACCAACTTTCCCATGAACCAACAATATTATTTTATAAAAAATCATAAAAACTAAATTAAATACAAAATATACTAACTAAATATTAGTCTAACAAAATAAACAAACTTTGGATCATAAAGTGAACCAAAAAACTCCCCCTTGAGTCCAAATGGGTATAGAAATATTAGAGAAAATAATTGTGATCCATCCAAACAAACTCTACTACTACTACAACTGGTACACTATGCATTCTTGGATTGATCCACAACTCTGATCATCCCTGCACTGTAATAGAACATGATCATGTGTTGTCCAACTACATTGACCCTCACATATAATCGATCCAATAAGTGACTACCCTCTATACTATTGTGTATGGCACATCTTAAATTGATGACCAAAAATCATCCAACATCTCCCATAGGCCTTTTATCATCACTAAAAATTCTAGCAACACAATTTTGACTCATACCGCACGTCATTGATGATTGATCAAAAAACCAATATGCAATATCTTCTCCCCCTATCAAATGAGAGGTTAAAATCCATGTATTAAATAAACCATGTAAAAATCACGAAAATTCTCCACATCAAAGATCATATCAACACTAGATCTATGAAAGCAAAGTACACAAGCCAAAAAGTACTACTACATCAAATCCCAATCTTGAGCCTAGTAGCTCACACAAGATGGGTGTGTCACTATCTCAAAATATATATTCATCAAATATGGAGCAAGTAACTTCATAGTCATCTAATCCATAAAAATAATATTTAGAAGAATAGCTATAAGAGGATATCTAAAAGAGTGACTAGAGTGTCTAGAGTGATCAAAAAATGCTTGCTTTTACCTTTTGTCAATGTCAAGAGGACCTTCATTTGAGAGGGGCATTCTGTAGAGAGATGGCCTATGCCACCATAATTGTAATCATATTCTTCTCACATCCACTAGAACTAGAGGGAGAATAGCCACATGAATAAGAAATGCTTGTGTTTATGCTTGTGTCCTTGTGAATTTTTGTGGTGATGCTCATGCTTTGGAGAACTAGAATGATGTTTATGTTTATGAGAGCCTAAATGATCCTTATGTCTAAAATGATGCTTATGTCTTGAAGAACTAGAATGATGCTTATGCCTAGAAAGTGTGATTCTTAGAGTATGTCTCTATTTCTCTTTATTAGGATCTATATAATTGATTTCCTATTTTGATAAAGTATGCATCCTCAGTAGGTTTTTCTTTCTTCTTTGTAAATTATCACTCATGTTGAGTGAGCAACTCACAAATAGAATCAAAAGTCCTATTTGTATAAGCTTATAAATAAGCTATAAAATTTCCAAAATACTTCCTATAGCTAGAACTAAGACCATTCAAAATAATATAGATGAGCATTTCATCATCAATTTTTCCACCAGTGGTGCCATATTGTTGTTTTAATTTCTTAATGCATGACACATACTCTGAAACATCTTCATCATCAATGAGTTTAGTATTGAGCAACTACATAAGGAGATCAATTTTATTGTAAGTAGGTTTTTTTATCATAAAATTATTTTAGAGCCTTCCATGCTTTCCATGCTTTATATTTGATAGATTTAATGTGAATTATGACTTGTGCACTACAAGTGGATTTTAACAATGCAAGAGCTCGCCTATCACATTTGTGAAATTTTGTAAGTTTTGTGGCTTCAGTGGGCAATGTTGGTTGTTTTATAAACAATGTCCCATAATTCATTTAAATATTAATGTGTTTTATCCATGTTCATTGACCATTCTTTATAATTCTTAGGAGTTAGGCATCCAATGTTAGAAATGAGGCTAATAATTTTAACCATGATGCAAAAAAGTAAAGAATGCTATCGAGGTTTTGCCTTTACCTTCACAAATAGCTTCCATTTTACAACTGATCTTAATACTTTTGATATACTATATGTTATTTTAAAATACAAGCATAAATGAAATAGGAAAAAAACATTACATTTTGAAGATGTTAGTTTCAACTAAAAATGCACCTTGATACATCATTTAAAAGACATTTATTTGAAAAAATCATATAAAGAATCGTAAAAACATAAATTTTATCATTCCAATGTATCTATAATGTCAAAAACAATGAATATCATTTGGTCACATGACCACCCTTGTAAATGAGAAGATGTATAACTAGTGTTTACAAGAATGATGACTTACACCCTTATGTCTTCATACGAAATCAAAAAAGATTCTCAAAATAGAATATTCCTCCAAAATATTCTCCAAAAAATAATATTATTTTAAAAATAAATATTTTAACCCTTGACCTCCCTCTTTTCAAAATACTTCACAAAATTAAGCTATCCAAGTGCTCCATGAGTATTTACAAGTTTACAAAGATAGGAATTACTATATAAACTTGAATGTTTCCTCTATGACAATAAAAATTTAATTTACTTGGGTGAATAAATTAATTTTTTCCCATGAAACTATTTTACCAAGTAAATATTTTTATCTTTTTTCTAACTTTGAATAGATTGTAAACCCTAAATATTTTCTAAACTATAGAAAAGACTCTACAAAATCAAATCTTTATCCTGAAACTTCCAATGCCTCCCTGGAACATTCCAATGCCAAATCTGATCTAGGGAATTTTAATCCTCTTCTGTCACTCCAACTGAGCCATACAAATCTATACATGACCTTATTTATGTATATATAGATCAGTTTTAGACTTTTAAAGAGAATTTTGATAAATGAAATCTGATTTTTTATGATGCAAGGCCGTACTTCTACAATTTTGAGTTGTAAAACTCCATTTTTTAGCTTGAAAAACTTCTGGGATGCATTGAGATTTGATAAATGGTCTTCAGGAACTCAGATTCATTTCAATAAATAGGTAGATCAATTTTATAGATAAATGGAAGATATTTTATCCAAATGCAGGCATATCCAAAATGGAAAGGCTGTACAAATGCATATATGGGTTGTAATTTAATTTTCTAACTTGAAAAAAAAAATCTAGATGCTTGTTGGTATTGAAATCTGATCTTAAGAGACTCAAAACATACCAAAACTTAGTAAATGGATTGAATGGAGTTTGAATTCATTTTTCACATTTCACAGAGACTTCTAGGTTCAAAAAGGCCATATAAATGGCTTTTTAGTATATTTTAGGGTTTGAAAAACAAATCTAGATCACTTTGTGGCTTTAAAAATCTAATCTTTAATGTTTCAGATGGAATTTTGATTCACTACAAGGGGGAAGGAAAAACATATCCAATTATATGGCCATACACAAGCTACTTTCTCAGATTTTTTCAGACTTTTCTAATGTAAAATTATTTGAAAAATTAAAATATTTTAGTAATTTTCCAAAAATTTCAACATTAGACTAGTATGAAAAGAAAGGACAAACTTTAAAAAAAGGCATACCATATACTATTCAACCAAATTCCAAAATTTTATTTCATGTGAGGCTTTTCATTTTGACTCTACCGTATTAGCCCAGATTCTAATGAAAATAATAAAAAATTCCATTATGACAAAAATGTTTTACACCAAAATTGTATTGTATTATTTCTTGAAACAATATTTACAAAGCACGTGAAAAGATTTATAGGCTTTTCATAGGTGGTTTAAAACCAACTTTCCCATGAACCAATAATTTATTTAAAACAAATCATAAAAATTAAATACAAAATATACTAACTAAATATTAATCTAACAAAATAAACTAACTTTGGATCATTAAATGACCCAACAAAAATAACTAACCTGAGATCAAAATCTGTCCTCTAGAGTAAAATGGAAAACTTGATTGACCACCATAGAACCTTGAAGTATGATTTCCATATCTCAATAGCTCCTTCTTGAAGCTAAGAGAATTAGCATGTTTATGTCCTTTTTGGGAGGTATTTGAGCCTTCTAGTTTTAATTTAAGGTACATGAATTGTATATGTGAGTTCAATACCCAGTCATACTCCTCCCATATCCATGTAATTTGCAAGAACAATACTAATTCTTCTTCAATCATGAGCTATTGATGGTCATGTTGGATAAATTGAAGTGGATATTGTGTTAATACAAGTCTAGATTATAAGAAAGATACATCTGATTTCATGACTTCTTGAGGCCATTTGATTTCATTTCTAACTTCCAAGAGTGGAGAGACATCTAAAGATGGAATGAGAAGTTGATAACCTTTCTTGAAAATCTCAAACAAGTGATCTTCTACTAAGACAACTTCTTGGAATGGTTTTCTTGGAGAGTTTACTCTTTCTTGCTTGAAGGAACTACTTATCTCAACCTAAAATGAATCACCTTAAAGGAATGAGTAACCTAAATGGATGATATCAAAAAATACCATTCATTGGTTCTCACCAAGATCAAGTATGATTAAAGTTTCTTCACTTTGAATAGTATAAGGCACAAGTGCAAGCATATCATGGTTTTAAATATCACTTTCTTGATCATGATCATAAGTCCATATATCATCCTTTGTTATCTCAGATTGGTCATTTGAAGATGTTTCATCTTCAACATCAACTTGATGATCTAGCATGCTCTCAAAGTCAACTTATTATTCATCTTCATTAGTTGGTTGGTACTTATCCTCTACCACTTCTAAAAGTTCTTATGAACTATCATGATGAATGGAATTTATCATATGACCAAAGAGTTCATAGAAACCATATTATTCTTGCTCAATTGACACCTTTTTCTCTTGTGTTTCATCTTGTACTTGTAACTCATCTTGTATTCCATCATTTTTTGTATCATGAAGGATTAAATCATGCTTATCCTTTCCAATGGGTGTGCTAATGGTGATGTCCTCTTCATGCTCACTCAAGTCCCTCACATTTTATATCACCTCAGTTGAATCTTCTTCATTTTATTCATAAAGGAGAAGCTCCTTCTCAAAAATTGGCATGGTGGATCCCTAAAAATACTCAAAATTATGAGACAAAACTAATGATGTTGCCATGGATGCCTTATTCTACTCATGGGGATACTCAAATTTTACAACCATCTCTTCCTCTTTCTATTATAAGTTGTCTTGAATAAACTTACATGAGGGGAAGGCCTTGGGATCTTGAGGAGGAAGGGGTGAGGATTGAATTACTTTAGGCTTCTTCTTGATCTCAACATTTAGGCTTATGCTTGACTACTGCAATTATTTCCAACTTGGAAAACTAGGTTTAGAAGCCTCTTATATTGAAGGTATTTCATCTTGGGGCATGGTTGGAAAAACTTCTTGATGAGATGGAATTTCAATCCATGGATAGTGGTAGGGGGGAGTAGGAGGTAGTGACTTTTGAGATTATTTAACTGATTATGCTTATCTCAAGTCTAAAATTTATTCAGTAATGATTTGGTTCATCCTCTTCATCTCCTCCAAATCATCATAAAAATTATGTGTGTTTTGGAAGGGTGGTTTGTCTTGGAATAGATATGGCTCACTTGGAGGATAAAAAGGTTCATAAGGGTTATCATAGGGTTGGTATGAGCCACCATACTACTAATAAGGTTTTATATAGGGTTGACGAGTCTCATCATAAGGCTAATATGGGTCATGGTGGGGTTGATATGGGTGATGATGAGATGGATAGGGATCATATTGGAATGTGGATAGATCATAGGGATGTTGATAAGGAGATAAATGACAAAAATTTGCTCCATGAGCTACCATAGCTCACCAAAAGACACATGAAAAATAATAAAATGTAAACAAGTGCTACCCTTTACCTCAGAGATGATGACCATATGAGTGCTTAAGAATGCTTGTGAAGACCAAGATACCAAAAATGAGTACTCCAATGGTTTAATATGTGTCCCACTGGGTGTGCTAGAACTGTTAGTAACCCAAATTATACCCTACTAAAGTAAATTACTCGTATCTCCTTCAAAACTAGACTAACATTGGATTGGTCTATAGGCTATGGGATACTTGTATCTTAGACCAAACCTCTAGATTATGAGGTTATCTCCTCTAATACATCAAATTTGGTTAGTTTAATAAAACCTAATTTTTTGGGGGGGTGAAAAGAGTTAAAAATATAACTAAAAGGGAAATATTATTTTAGTGATGGTGATACACCTATATTTTTGGTTCATCCACTCAATTTAAACTCTAAATAACACTAATAATCAATGTAAATCACTGAATATTAAAACTCCAAGGGAATCATATGCAAAAGTGTCTCACATAAAGGTTCCATCAAGTGATCAAAGCATGAGGAAAATGATGGAAGGCTTGATTCAAATCACTAACCAGTTGATATTTTCACTATTCACTCAATCACTCAACATCAAACACTATATATGACCTGCATAAGATGACATAATAGTAACTAGGTGAGATTAGGACTAGGAAAGGGAGAAAACACTACCATATATGTAAATCAAACTAATATAAACACACTAAACCTATATCTAGGAATCTAAAAATAATCATTTTATTCACTTAAGAGGTTACAAAACTCAATCTTGGCATAGTTTCATCATGCCCAAGAGAAGGATCCTAAAACAAGGCATAAAAGCCTAAATATATAGAACATGAGGAGAGAATAGGCCAAAAGAATGGCATAGAGGAGAGAATAAAGAGTCATCTAATCATGAATTCCATCATGAATTTATTTTTAACTTGTTATAAATAGTCTTCTAAGAATATCTCATGTCTAATGCTCTTGCATGATCCTTGAATGAGCTATTTAGCATTGAAAACAAGGTGGTGGTTAGAATTAACTTGTTCAAAGTCTTATTAAAGCATGATATGTCATAAATTGTCAAATAAATCTAGTTGAAGGTTATTCATGCATTGATTATCTCTTAAGGGTCAGTCAACTCATGATAAGGATTAGTTATGTGTTGGTTAATAGATCAAAGACTAGTTGTGTATGGAATTATCACTTGAAGACTAGTTAACTCATTCATTAGTCTTAAGGATATATTATGCATATTATTTCCACTTAAGGTCAGTTATGTTTCATTGATACTCTACATCAACTCTCATTAATAGCTTTAAATGCCATTTTCCACTTTACATGATTGATCAAGTAGGTCTACTACACCAATTAGGCCTAGTAGCCTAATTGATTGCATTTAATGGCTTGAAATCCTACATGAAACAATTATAACTTGAAAATATAGTGAGTTTGAGATATTAAATAATGCCTCAGATCATTATATATGTCTTTTTGAGCAAGAAACATCTGCAAATTGGTCAAACTAGTTGACTAGGTCACCTTATCCTTCACTTCCTGTAGACTGGCTGATTTGAAGAGACTCATAAAATAATTTCAAGGTATAGTTTTTATCATGTGATTTTTTGAAGAGGTATAACAAGTTCCAAACAAACATGATTGGAATCTTCTTAAACTACCTTGTACCTCTATTTATACAATTTTTCCTCAAAAAACCCTATTTTATGATAGTTCCATATAGTTATGTACATAAAGGTACCATGTCCAGGACCCTATTTGAGTTTATTTAATTTTTCCAATGGTTATTAAGTGATTCATGAGTGTATAGATGCAATAAAATTCACTTTTCTCAAAATTGGTATGTAGGAGGGTTTGGGAGGTGAACCTTCTTAATGATGGTTCATAAAGTATGAACCTCCAAACCATAACTTATTTACATGTATCTATATTCCATATAACCCTTAGATTTTCTTTAGATTCTTAGGTTCCCATTCAAAAGGTGTGCAAAGATACATACATAGAGAGATTTGCTTGTAGGGTTATGAATTCATTTTGGACCTACTTATAGTCTTAATGATAGTTCATAAACCTTAGATCCTTAATAAACCTAAATCCTTCATGTATTTAAATTACATATGTTTTCTCAAATCATGAAAATAACATTTGTTCAAAGTATCTTTGTGCTAAAAGATATGAATATCCAAACAGGTGGTTTGAATGATTATCTAAATTGTATAATTTGAATTAGCTCATTGAGGATCAAAATGACCTTTATTTTATTTCTTTCTTTAATTAATCTTTTTAATACATGTACCATACCCTCACATCCTCTTAAGAATTCATATTTCATTTTAGTGTTTGAAAGTGTCTTCATGTGGTATAGGCCTTATAGGCCTAAAACAAGATTTTAGGCCTAATCTAAGTGTTGGAGGTTTGAGTGACTTGTAGGATAACTTGGACTAAAAAAACATCATTAAACCCCTCCTTTATACTTACTATCAACCTATGTTCTCATCTTCAAAATATTAAACTTTAACTCTACTCTTCTATTCAAGTGGTTGCCTATAGGCTTGGTTTTTCTGCCTATGTGTGTATGAAGACAATAGAGGTCTGTAATATTATTCATCCTTAAATTTAGTTTAAACCATGATATTTTTTCCAATAATATTAAGCTTCCTCTTCTCAAATTCCTATATTCTCTTCATCTCTCTATCGTAGGGTTTGCAAGCAGTCATAGCATCTTAACCCCTAGGTAACTAAGTTTGGTGACTTTGATTGCTTAACCTGATATATTCACTATCATGAGATATTAACATAACTTGAAACATCCATATCAAGTATATTATACTTCAAATTAACCTTTAAATCAGCAAAAAAGTTTAAGACTATGCACATAGATCTATTTTAGATCTTTCTCCCTTAGCTAGCCCTCAAGACTTTTGAATTGAAAACTAATTATTGTCAATGCTAAAAAGAATATAAGGAAACTATCATAATCCTTTACATGTCTCAAAATTTATTCATGAATTCCAAACCATCTATCATACCTATAAAACCTCAAATAAGCCTCATGGTCTTAATTATGACTATCAACATATTGTATGAGGTCTATGACAAAATAATGCTTACTTCTATTATTAATGTGACCTTTAGTATTGAATAAGAATATTTATGTAGTCATAATAATCATTTGTACCAAAATTGAGAGACCAATTCGACTTGTATAGGACTAAAACTGATAAATTCCCCCAAATATGTCAATGAAGTTGATTGTGTTTATTGATTATGGGTAGGCATGACTGCATTTTGGTGTTAAAGGACTATGTTTTCATGTTTTATATTTGTATTTGGGTATAATAATGTTTAATAGTATTTGATTATGCCATAAAAATCCTTCTTGAAATGATTCATACCTTCTTTAGTCACTTCTTGAAATTATGCAACCCATCATCATACCATATCTATTCAAAGACATCAATGTGATTATCTTAGTAACACTATTGTAGATGATTATTGGTGAAATGGAAGTGTTTTATACCCATTATATAACTATTTAACACTCTTGAGACCTCCCAAGTCATTTTGAACCTTCCTCTCACCTCTTCCTTTAGTGTACTTTCTCTTCAAAGGTTTTAGCAGGCTTTTACTATCTTGATTCGATACATAGGCTTTTGTATTTTAATTTCATGAGAAAACAATAGAGGAAATATCTTAGTGAAGATTTGAATATATCAATTCATCATTTTAATATAGAGGTGACTTCATATGCTTCCTTCTTAAATAAATGTATCTTGAATTGCACCTGAAGGGTATGTGGATATGTCGATTCAATTGACCCTAGTATGGTTGTAGATGGAAATTTCAAGGTTGACCTTGGAATGTACCTGTATTGGGAAGCCTTATTCATACCCTAACATATTTTAAACTTCATCATTCTCATTAATCTTCCATTTGATAATGGAACTCTTTCATAGACATTGTGCTCCCATTCTCTCACAATCTTGGAGATAGATTTATCCTCAGAAGACTATAGGTGATGTTTGATGATGTGAATGGCTATGTTAATTTGAAATTTTAACCTCATCTTTTGTCATTCCTATCCATCTTAAGTGATTCTCAAACATGGTCATAAATCCCATTTAACTTCAAGGCTTAATAACACCTTTCTCATAGTCTTGATGTGATTCAAGTTTGCATACTTTAAGAACCTTCAAACCCTATTGTAGATGATGATTTACATGAAAACATGTCCTAATCTGAGTTTGATTCTCACTCATGCTCTTCCTTTTATCTATATCTCATAATCATCACTTTATCACCCTATGTTATCCATACTCATCACTCTACCTTTTGAACATATAACTTGCTTCATTATAGGCCTAAATGTGTGTAAAAATTGATCATTATACAGACTAAGCATAGATTTAGATCTTGAATCTTGACATCAATATACCTCCAAGGTCACTAAAATTATATTACTTTCTCTTGAAATCCTTAATGAGTTCAACTCTCTCCTCATAGTATCGATTTGACTCAAGGTTTCATCTTTGATCTCACCTCTATTAGCACGGTTGTAGGTGGAGATTCTTGTATCTTATATGGACTATGACAAACTTGGATTCTAAAAGACCTCAAGGAAATATGGTCACCAATATGACTATTTTGTCTATAGAGAGTGCAAACTTTACTTCACAGTCCTCAATTCATATACCTTTATTGAAATTGACCTTAACAATACTATAGTGTTCATTAACCTTGGCTATAGATGGAGGTTGGTTGTGTGTATAGACTGAGACAATTTTGAGAAGGTTGATCCTATGATGTATAATATCACAATAACTCTAATAATCTTCTTTGATCCATGTTTCTTTGGTGGATAATGAATATTTCCAAAATATTTATTGAATGGAGAAGAAACAAGGAAATACAAGTTACCTTAACTTTCATAAATTTACCTTAAAAACTGCTAACAAGGAAAATTTTCAAGTTACTTCTCTCTCTCTCTCTCTCTCTCTCTCTCTCTCTCTCTCTCTCTCTCTCTCTCTCTCTCTCTCTCTCTCTCTCTCTCTCTCTCTCTCTCTTCTCATGACTGGATTACACTAGGTTTCTTTTATTTTATTGATTTTATTTACTAGCCTATGCCTTATTGTTATTTAACCTACATTGAGATGACTATCATGGTGCATTAGAGATCTTTTTCATCTTGAGGTGAAGCCTTGACTATTATAGGTGCAGATTCACTTAAGAAACTCATCATTATTGGCTTACCAAGGATTTCAAGAAGGTATTAACTAGAATGCACCATATAGTGTTAAATTTTAATCCTTGCATGATTTAGAGAGATTAAATGAAGTGTCCAATTATCCCTACATGTTCATTACCATTCTTTTCTAATCATGACATACATAGGCCTAATTAGAGCTTCTAAGCATATAAGACTTGATTGATTCTTTTGCCCTTGAGAGTGTCATAAGACATTTCAAGTGTATAAAGAGGGAAATGATGAAGTGTGAGAAACATGAAGGAGCCAAATTGACATGAATAATAATTATAAACAAGTCATAAATAATCTTGAGAACCATGGATCAACCTCAAAACTGCATAATTTCTCCAACCTGCTTATAGACTATAGAATTATCATTCATTTATCTTATTGAGATATATATGACCTCACACATGTGGAAATAAGTTTAATAATTTCATGGAAATGTGGTTTATACTCCATACAAGATTCACAAACTTTCATTTTTCTATCATGATGCTCAGAAGGGGAGAAATCTCAGAAAATCAGTTGCTTGCTTGAATGAAAAAGGCATAGTGAGTGGATTGGCTTGTTAAGGATGGTTCATTAAGGATATATAGAGAAATTGATAACTAATTAACATATATGGAATCTCTCTTAGACCCTTTCTTCTACCAAAAATTCTAGATCTTGATTTTATCTCTCATGACCATACCATCTACAAACTTGAAGGGCTCTATTAATGTGTAAAGGAACTAGGTGGATGAAGAGAACTGGTTTGAAATTTTATTATGTATCTTTCCTTGAATATTCTCTAAAACACCTATAATAACTTCACCTTCTATCTCATTATCTCTAATTTCTAGAAAAAGCTGTATAAATTCATACTTCTTACATAAAACACATGAAAATAGCCTTGCCTTTGCATTTTATTCACACTTCAAGTTTGGAACCACCAGTTTAGGGAATTAATAGGAATATTAAAGGTCAATATAGATATTATAACAAGTAAAAATTCTTTTATTATCAAAATAGAGGCAAATTGGCATGGGGGAGCTCTTTGGAGTCTTTTTTATGCTTTAAACTTGTATGAAGAGATCTTTTCAAAGTATGACATCATGTGACTAAAGAAAAGTCATGCATATGAATGTGTTTAGAGATAATATGGATACTTTAGTGTCCTTTGACTCCAAATTTATCATTTAAAGTCTTAAAAAACCTCTCTTATAGGTAAAATACACATAGTTTATCAAATGAGATTTGTCATTAAATGTCATAAAAAGAATATTATAACATCATAAAAGGTTTGAAATAGACTTATATGTATTTTAACCACACTTAAAATCTTATAATCATATCCATACCTTTCATACACCAAATTATACTATATAATCTCATGGAAAGTTAAAACTAAGACAACCATGATAAGACATTGAAACTTACGCCCTTCACTTGATGGTTAATGACATCAAGATGGTCAAACACATCAACTAAGGACCCAAAAAAACTAGGAAACAAAAAAAAATAGTATAAGGGTTGGAACTTGGCCTTGACAGGCCAAATTACCAATAATCATATTGCAGACTCAATGAGCATTAGCCAATAATCCTTGTCACCTATATAAACACATAAAAAAGAATTAACTATTACTTAGTAGATAATTAAAACACAATAAAAATTTAAGTAACAAGAACAAACACAAATAGTTACACACCTCTAACTACTCTTATAGGCTCAAGGTACAATACATCATCACCAACTACTCCTCCACTTGGGAATAATGGATCCAACTTATGGTATCTTTACCATGACATATATACATCAGTAAATCCCCTATCATATACGTTTGGTATATCTATCACAAGAACCTCTCATCTATAGGAATGGGGGAAATACATTTCATATATGGCCTCCCTGTATCACCTAGTATCACGGGACATTAGACACTCCATACCCATACCCATAGATTTAGGGGCACATCCTATTTCAACACAAACTGTCTTGTAACCATCTCATACTAAAGAAATCTCATATACATTTGGCCACCAATTTTTAAATAAAAAACACACATGGATCTAAATTATTTCCCATATTCTTACCATCCATAAAATCCTCTCTAAGGTTTCCACACAATATACTCAACTATCAACTCATCCAAAATATAAATACACCACATGTTACTCAAATCTCAAATGTTCTATGTACTTTTACATATCCAAGAAAACATTTGTGTATGTGACCAATCACTAAAATTCATCTTCACTAGTTAAGAATTTAATATATTCTCACAGGCCCAATAATGCAATAGCATGGCCAAACCAATGCTACCATTAAATGCCTCACATGTAAATATATATAAATATGCAATCATATTATTTTCCCAAGAGTAAATAGTCATGTTTTCCTCTATATCTTAAATAATCAAGTGAATCCTATAGTGTGGATTTACACCACTTCCATCCACTAATATAAATGACTTTAGTAGAATTAGCTAAAACTTGCACACATGTAGAACATTTAATAACACAATCATAGACAATAAAACCTATAACACAATAAAATTATAATGATGATAATTTGGTCAATTAGTTATATATTTATTTTCATGATCCATGGCAATAAACCTCATAGCATTTTATAGTACTAGCCTCATACTAGTAAATAGCAATCATAGTATCCTCTGAACATCCTCATGAGTAATGATCATTTCACCTATTGGTAACCAAAATGTGTAAGTGTATACATCTCACCACTCAACTAATGTGGTCATCATGCATGCATAATATAGCATCAAATCTATCCATCCCACATATCCAAGTCCATCCCTATCAATAATTGACCTCTCCTCATTAGCCAAATATAGACCACACATAGTATCCATCATCCAGCCTTGTCAAAACTCCCTCCAATTCATATCCTATTGAAAAAAGAAAATAAAAACATTGATAATCATAATTCATTAAATATAAATTCTATAAATCCATTAAAAACTAGATATACCATAATTTTATAGCATAGGATGCCATTTAGATGATAATTCCCTTTATAGGGTAGGATCACTAGACAAGAGCATTATCACTCAGACATGAGCATTGCATATCATGATAGTAATGCCCCAGTTAATAAAAGAGCACATAAATCTCAACAAACCATCTACAATAAATAAAATTCATAAAAAATGATCTAAATGTATTTCCATAATAACACCTTGAGAGGTATTTTAGTAACATACCAATCTAACATCCTCTTTAGCCTAAGTTAGGTCATCCACCTCCTTGAATAGATGACATGACACTACTCTTTTTTGAGTCATGTTGATAAAATTATAATCCCAATTTATAATCCACAATACAAAAAATGAGTCCAAATTTTTCAATTTCAAAATCATATAACTAATTATTAATCTATGCAATACTACTAAGGTATAGGCCTTGTACTGTGATATCCAAATCACCAAAAAAATAAAACTTTGATATCTTTCAAACTGTAACTCTAATTTCATAATCATTTATTCTACATAAAATATAATTATGCCACCTTATGTATAATATGGTTATTAATAATTTATTCACCTTATTTACACTTAAATATGACACACCATGTTTTCCTAGAAATTCCACTCATTTTATAGGAACCAATTTGAGTATAAATTCAAGCTCAATCAATTACAAATTTTAAACACTCAATCCTAAGCATCTTGTAATAAATAAAATAGACACCTAATTCTTTTTACATCATTTATCACTTTTGGCTTTAATTCCTTACTCTAGTTTCATCCCTCTCACTAAAAATAGGACATACATAGGCACTATTTTTATTAACTCTAGTAAAAATAGGCTAGTATATGCTATACACATTTTACTATACACTATATTTTGAATCAAATCATACTTAAAATTCCTTAATACACCATTACTTATGATTCACTATGCTTCACTATACAGGTTTTATCTCAGAATATCATAATTTGCATATAATATATAAATGATGCAGTGATTCAATAGATTCACTTAGTTACTCATATTGATCAGTTTAGTTTCTCACAATTACTTAGGTTTGGCTCAGATTATTAGACTTATACATGACAATGGTTTTAGTTTTGTTATAGATTATCATGGTTTACTATAGTATTATATTATTTTACACAAATATTTTACATGGTATTGACTAAATTTTTACATAGATTATGATAATGGGGAAATGCACACAATGTAATTTTGAATAGACATGATACTATTACTTAGGATTCAAATATATTATTTTGATTATATGACTTAGTTATCATATTGGGTGAATGTTTCAAGTCACATGTTCTCATATCTCTTTTTTTCACTAGCTCCTAGATGTGGAATGGAAAAATCATACCATTCTTCATGTGTTTATTACTCATAACTAAAATTTATTGCTTAGATTATATGACTCAATTTTTATCAATTATCAGATTAGGGGCATGTTGAAAGGTACATGTTCTCATCTCCTAATTTTTACACTTGATCTTATAAAAATAATGGAAAATCATGTCATTCTCTATGTTTTTAGACTAGACTTAGTTTACAATTATACCTACACTAGTTTTCCACAAAATTTTCACCATAATTAATCTTATATCCATCTACAATAATTGATTCATAATTTTTACACAAATATCTAGTATATTTGAGTTGTATGGGGTTGATGTTAAATAGGTTTTTACTTATAATCACATCTCTACCTAGATATCATAGTGGGGGAAAGCATAGCTTGGTTCCTCATAACACAGGTGTTTACTTAGACTTATTACATGGACTCCACATCATGGGTTCATTTTCACACACATCACTCAAATTCTTGTTTAATTATTTTTCTAAGAAGAGAATAAGATTAGGGATTATCTTCTCTTCATGTGGGTTGATCACATCTAACCCATGACACCTCTATTTTAAAATAAGCACATGTTACATAAGTAATTAAATGTATGCATTATTAATTTTACTCTAGTACTTTCATTTTATTACCTTACTAGAATAGGGGGAGGGGAATGTATAAACCCAAATTTGGTTGAACAAACACAAATATTATTTATTTTTGTGGCTTTTGTAAATATAATATCATAATGTTGATTTAACTTCCTATTCACATTTGTTATCTTATTACCATATATATTTATATCACTCCATTTTGATTTCACTATTATTTTATAGTCTCAATTCTTCATGTCAATCCTTGTCAAAGTCACAGGGATCCCTGGTCTTGTCACTATTTCATGTTTTAGGTTTCTTGTATTTGGACAATAGTGATATTATTAGATAATAATGCATATAGATACTTGTTTAACCATAATATATAGAATAATGAATATAGGATTAAAGGTGATAAATATATCCAAGGGCATAAGCTTGATACATTATCTCTATAGCAAGCTAATTAATTACAAACTTAGATAAATAATAATCTAAATTTAAACACTAAGATATGCTAAAATAGTAAGTACAACTAGTAATTGATATAGTAATGAAATGAAAACAAGAGTTCTTAGCTGGGTTACTATGTGCATTCATATTTTATATGGAATAGACTAGAAATAAATTTTATCTGAATTCTAGATCCATCATCATATTTTATAAATTTGACCTATGTGGTGTCAAAAACTTGTGTTGAACTTGAATAATTGCATTGAAACTTTTATCTAAACTAGATGTAGGTGTCATGTATAGAATACCTATTAGATCTAGATGTGACCACACAAATTATTTTGGGTTCTATGTCACCTTCACTCTGGTATGCTTAGATCTAGATCATAGGCTATCATTTTTGTCAAATCATCAAAACTCTAGCTCTTGATCTTCATAGTGACCTTGGGAAAAATGGGTTAGTAGCATCATGGTACCAATCTAACCCTAGATAGGAAAATATATATCCACTACATACCCAAAGAGGGTGATTATTACATATCTAATAGTCTTAAGAATGCCTCAAACTTATATAAATCTCCCCTATTGTGTTGGATTATGTGTGCACAAGGGTGTAATATGTGGAAATCATGTACAATAGTGACCTAGATTATAACTTATAAAATATGTCTCATTGGCTACCCCTTGAGGGACCTCAAACCTATATATGTGTTTTCACTATGATTGATATGGAAATAAGAGAAAATAAGGAATATTTTCTCACTTGAATTCTTAATTGAATGTTTTTACTAAGTTATCTTGTGATTTATTAGGTATATACTAGGTGAGAAATGAATGAGGGTTGAACACAAATATATACCAATACTTTTAGAGAATATATCACTTTAAATCACTTATTTTGACCATAGGGATATGTTTCATTTTCAAATTATATGATTTTAAGGCACTAGATATTTGTGTTAGAATAGGAAAATTACATCGACATAGGTGTTAGACTGAGATACAGTTGTCTGAGTAGCTAGAAAACAAGCACAAATCCATAACTTGTAGAGATAATAGATAAGTAGGTGTATAACATTCTAAGTATGATAAAAGGATCGATTCATTAAATTTACATTAGTTGGACTAAGAGATAAGTAATAAGAACAAAGATATAGTAGATGCAAACCTTTTAGTAGCAAAAAAGGTCTATAACTGAGACAAATAACCAAGGTATATATTTGTCAAGTGTAAAATATTGAGGTGTTATATGATTTAGAATTAGTATCTACATTTCCCCTTTTATTTTATTAATGAAATTTATAATTTAAAATTAAAAAAATGTGTACCTAGGTGTCTATAACACACCTTGATTTTGTGTAAGGCCAACTTGAGTGATTTTCTAGTGACTGACCTAAAACCAAGAGCATTTTATAGTAAATAATCAGTGCATATAATCTAAAATTGAAAGCATTTAAATTATTTAAATAGAAAGAGCAAGGTTTAGGATTATACATGTGTATCGATGCAATTGTCTTGCCTTTTGGAAACTTGATTTGAAAAGATGTATCATTATGAACCATTTAAATTGAGATAAGAACAAATGTAAATCTAGAAGTGCACACACACACACATACATATATACATCCATATATACATACATATATATGTATGTATATACATACATACACACATAGATGTATGTGTGTGTGTGTGTGCATGTGTGCGTGCATGGAGGTTAAGGGACAAAATTCCCCCCAACCTTGGATGAAAGGTGAGTTTCTACCTAATAATTGAGATTAGCTCAACCATGTATCCTAATCATACTTATAACTTAGTGAGCATGAGTTGATCCAAGTCAACCCACACTATAAATATAGTGAATTTGGATGATGAAATCAAGTACAACCTATAAACTTGGAAATATTTAGTGATTTAATCACCTTAACCATACCAAATGTGAGCCAACTACTATAGTATATTGGTTCAATAATAATTCGTAATAATCCAACCTGGTGAGCTAAAGTCCATAGAGGTATTTTGAAATATGAAACTAATTTAAATTTTTTAATTTAGGTGCTCTTTGTAAATCATATGCACCTCATATATGTCTCATGATAAAACCTAGGTATAATAGTGGTATAAATCTATATAGTTATTTCATAAATGTGTATCCAAATCATATAACTATGTAAGTGGCTAATTTTCAACTATTTAAGTATGGATAACATGTTTCTAAAACATTCTTCTAATAAAATATGAAACTAAAAGCTGGTATAAGTGTGTACCTCCACTATATATCTAGATATGTGAACTATGAAAAATGTGGAATCTATTCCTCTATGATATGCCTCCACTAATATGCCACCCTTTGGAGGTGAGGTTAAGTATAAAATGGTATTTACCTTACCTCAAAAGGATAAGATAACCATATAGTCTACGTATGAACCATGTAACATATATAATTAACATTTCTAAGTAGATATATCATTGAAGCACATAGAATATGATCACATCAAGTGCTAATATGCATGACATAGATCATGGCAACATATAAATAGTAACAGTACAAGATCAATAAGTAATCAAGTACACACATAAGATTACTCAAAATCAAATCAAAAGTAAATGGTCCAAGGAGACCTCAAACAAAGGGCATGTTCAAATTCTACACAATTGAAGGGACATGACTTAGTTAAATGTCCACAAAGCAAGGAATGACATATTCAGATGTCCATACAACAAGTAATGACATATTTAAATGTTAAATTAAGAAAATAAAGGCATGGGGGACATAAAATTTTAAACATATTTAAATTCTCAATAATTAATACGAGACACTCAAGGAATTGTGTAAATGAAATGCATAAGTAACCATCATAAACATAGCATTCTAGCCCATGGATAAATGTGTTAGCAAAAAATGTTAGGTACATAGAATATCAAGTACACTATGAAATATATAATCATAAATAAATTCATGTGTAAGTATATAATATCAAATATGATAATGGAAAGTTATTTTAGAACTTTATAACCTATGTGTATCAAGATCAAATAATCAGATGCTCCCAATGTCTATAAAAAAAAATGAGTAAAAGGAAGGCCCAAAATTTGTATAGTAATGGATCATGTATATGTGTATGCGTATATCATACTCAAATTATATGTGAAACACATGTGTATATAGGAATGTATTGATATGCCATCTACCAACATGGAACCAATAACATAGATGCCAAGGAGCCAATAGAACATGTAAATGCTACTTTTTTTGGATTTTTGAAGTTTTTTTTTTTTTTTTTTGGAATATGACACCTTATAACCTTAATTTAGATCATTTAAATTGTTTTAATTATGGTTGGATAAATTTAAATGGTGTATATCATGTTCCTACTCACAATTGACACATGTAATAGAAGAACCAATGATATCATTAGGAATATGGATCAATTTTAATTCATGAGAAAAATATATGCATTACTAATTTTGATCAATTTTATCTTTTGTTTGATATAACCAAAGAGTGCCCAATGTAAATGCATATGATATTTTTGGGGAACAATGAAAAACCTTGTTTGAATTAGTTTAGGCCCACAAGAAATTGGTATAAATGATGTTTCCTAAGTAGTCTTTCCAACCTCCTTTATTTTGTAAGTTTTTTAGATCAAAGCCAAGATATTAAAAACAAATTTCATTGCAATTAGTTTTTGTTTGTGTAGGATAAATATGGTTATGCCAAAAATAATCACCACCCATGACTAATGTAATTCTTAAATCCTATTGGCGTGGATGATTTTTGGGTTGTTTAACTTGGGGTGTTTCCCCATTATCAAAAATATTAGTATCATGGAAATTTGTAGTTAGATAAATATGTGGTAATTAATTTATACTTGATAAGGAACATGCATATCTATACACATCCCAATATAGTATATCAAATGAAGAAAAGGGCTCATGTAATTCTCTTTATCTAAGTGGATAAATAATACATCTAGTAAATATGATTTGAAATTCCAAATCCAATGGGATATGATTCAAAGAGTATAAAACTTTGAATCTAATAACATATTCATGAATAGGCTCAACCTCATTTTGAGACAAGATTTGTAAATTAATAAATTATAACTTATGAAACTTGTGTTTATGGAAATCCATTAAAAATGCATCTTCAATTTGTTTGAAAATATTTATAGACCCTTTGGAAGGTTATAGAACCAATTAGGAACATCTTTCATTAAGATCATATGAAATGAATTTAGTATCAAATACCCATATTTTTCCTAATGGATAAAGGAGTGTATGTACTACTTCAAATGATTTTTAGGATATTATTTTCCATTAAATTTAGAAAATAAATGCATTATAAAATTTCAAGGATACAAATACTCAAATACATTCTTAGTAAGCGGTTGGTCCTTTACAATATTTTGATTGAAAATAATGTCATGAGAGGAAACTTGTGATCTAATAGTAAACATTTATTGTTGAAGATATTTTATAGTAATCATAATTTATTAAAAAAATCTCAAAGATTTTTTTGAAGTGTCTAAAAAATTGTTCATGTTTTCAAACTTCTATCCATATAGAATGGAGGTGTGAGTGCACATTTGATATCATTGAATTCTAGAACCTGTGGCATGTCACATGAGGATTTTGATACATTTGATATTTGCATGATTCTTAAATTTTCATCCACATTTAGTGATGATACTACAATTAGAATTTTGGTTAAATATTTTAAATGTAATATTTTGGTTTTTGAGGAAATTTTTCCACCTTTTGTTTATGAGGCAACCTTTTCCTTAGTGCCTTAATGTTATTTGGTAGAGAATCCATGATGTATTTGATAACCTTTCAAAAAAATTCAACTAAAAATGATGGAAGAAGGGAGTCATCACCTTTTAAAGTGGGGATATTATTTTTAAATGTTGGAATTATATGGGTTTTGAATCAATTTACTTGAAGTAATATCCCCTTTATGAGTAATTTTTAATTCAGCCATAATTTCCTTACATACTTGTCAAAATTTTTGATGATCATATGAATGAGAAGATTTCTCATATGTATCCTCTTTTTATAGTATAAGGTGCATTAAACTATTGATTATATGGATTTCCTATAAATTTTGAGGGAATAATGGGTTTAGGAAGGTATATAGGAGCACCTTGAATATGTTTTACAGGTTTAGGCATCACATATGCCCACTTGTCCTCATCTAGTATTGCTTGATATATTTGGTTATAAAGGGATATACCTTGAAAAATATACCTTTATTCTCTTTAAAATTAATTCCTTTTTTTACTTGATTTTTACATGGAAGAATTATTTAGTTTATTTTTATAAAAATAAGGAAAGAGATAATTTGAGAATAAAATAGAAAACAACACCCTATAATATTGTGCATTTGTATATATTGAGTTAGCCAAAATTTTCACCCTAAAATCTATATTAAGGAATATATGGTTAAATGGGATAGAGATAACCTAGGGCACGAGGGTGATAAACTATCTCTATAACAGGATAATTAATTTCAAACTTAGATAATCTATATTATAATTTAAATATTAATATATGCTAAAATAGTAAATACAACTAGTGATTGATATAGAAATGAGATGAAAACAAGATTACCTAGATGGATTACTATGCACATTCAGATCTGATATGGAATAATCTATAAATATACTAGATCTAGATTTTAGATCCATCATCAAATTTTATAAATTTCATATATGTGGCTTCAGACACTTTCATCAACCTTGAATGGTTAAATTGACACTTTTATCTAACCTAGAGTAGGTATCTTTTATAAAATACCTATTAGATTTAGATGTGACCACATAGAATGTTATAGGTTCTATGTCACCTTCACTCTGGTGTGCTCAGATATGGATCATAGGTTATCACTCTTTTCAAATCATCAAAACCTTATCTCTTCATCTTCATAGTGACCTTGGGAAAAATGGGTTAGTGGGTTCACAGTGTTGAGATAACCCCAAATACCCCTCTATCAGTGGGAGCTACCAACATAGCTATTATGATAAATAAAGCCTCAAAATAATGTAGTCATCCTCTAATATGTTGTATTATGTGTCCATAAGGGTGAAATATGTGGAAATAAAATACAATAATAACCTATCTTGTCACTTATTAAATATGAATCATGGGATCCTCTTTCAGTACCTCAGACCTATAGATGTGTTATCCCTATGAATGATATGGAAATAGGATAAAATAAGGAAGCTTTTCTCATTTGAATGCTTGATTGAATGTTTTTAGTAAGTTTCCTTATGAGTAAGTATGTGCTAGGTGAGGAATGAATGAGGAATTATCATGCATATATACCAATAATTTTGGAGAATATATCACATTAAATCACTTAGGTTGACCATAGGTATATGTTTCATTTTAAAATTTGATGAATTTAGGGCACTAGACACTTGTGTTAGAATAGGAAACTTATGTTGACATAGGCATCTAACTGGGATGCAAATGTCTAGGTAGCTAGAAAATAGGAACAATTCTATAACTTGTAAATATAAGAGATAAGTTGGTTTATAGTATTATCAGTATGATATAAGCTTTGAGTCATAAAAATAACTTTAGTTAGACTAATATATAATCAATAGACACAAATAGATAGCATATGCAAGCCTTTTGCCAATGAGAAAGGTCTAAAACTAAGAGGAACAACTAAGGTCTATATTTTCTCAATGTGTAAGACTAAGGTGATATATATTTTAGATTTAGTGTTTACACCACTATTTAATCCTCCATTATTATCTCCCACACATCTTAGAATTCTTTTTTATGCACATATTTCATGGGTCTCTTTTTATTAGCATATTACCCATTTTTGAGTTGGTTGGCATACAAGTTTGATTTTAAAATTAAAAACTCAGAGTCTTATATTTAAAGGGTTTCATAAGGAATTTTACATATATATATTACTAATTTGGACTATCATAATAAATAAAATCACACTACGACAAGCTCAATCTCTATATTTATTTGAATTTTATAAATAATACATCAAGATTGCATAATTTGACCAAGAGGAGATCCTAGGAAAAGAGCACTTAGATACACATTATGATTGATTTAGTTATTCACATTCCATAAATGGACAAATGCATTAGCTTGAGGTACATATAATTAAGGCTATGTAGGTAATGCTCTGTAAATCAGGGTTTTGAGGATAGTTTGGCCATTCTCACTTCCCCATTTGTCTTGAATTTTAATTTATTTTATCTTTTTTCATGTGCAAGAATATATTAGGTATTTTTAATAAGACGGAAAAATAATGATTAAATATTGTGATTTTAGGTCCATGCCAGGATAAATTTCACCTACAGGATGACTTACATAGAACACAACTTATAGTTTTATTGTATAAGGGTCTTAGACATGAGCACCTTAAGTAGACAATAGCATCACTTGTTGGTCGATCCCCTTTTATTTTCCTTATCAAAATTATAGTCAAATAGTAAAAATTTAAAGTTCCACAATCACAATTAGGGTTAATTTTTTTCAAATATAGCTTTAGGAACCCTAAATAGATAAGTTATTCATATTTTTTAAGGTTTCAATTCAAAACACTAATTTATCAATATCATCTTATTGCAAGTGAAATGTATGGTTGAATTTTTATTTAAGTACCCATTTAAATATACTCAATTATTTTATTTTATTAGGTTGAAACTCCATTAACACAAAATTAGTAAAATATACTTATGTATATTTTTTCATTTACAAACATACTTGATTGTAATGGTTCGATAAATTGTAATAAATAATCATGCAATAGAAGCAATTTTATTAATAATATAAATTTGGGATTATTTTGTAAGAGTAATATGAATTTAGTTTGGTGAATCACTTTGATTCACCATCATGTATTTTTAATAATGTTTTAAAATCATTTCATCATTTATATCCAACACTATGCATATTTATTTTTTTAGATAGCTACTAGCTTTTGTCTAGAGCCAAAGTGGTCTTGGAACACAACATGAGGTCTAATCTCCTAAAAAGAAATGCTGAAATTATACCAAAATTTTTCAACCTTGAAAACTTTCACCAATTTGAGATACCAACTAAAAAACTATATCCATTATTAGTTTTAAAGATTCAAAGCCTATAGCATAACCAATAAACTAACATATAGAAAAAGGCCACTCTTAGTATTAAAGCCTAAAACATAACCAAAAAACCCAACTAAAAACAAAAAATAATTCAAATTCAGCCAGTGATTCAGCCTTTTGTAGACAATGTTATTTTACCCCTACTAGAAAGCAATGACTCCATAGTCCATTTAGTGCCACTGAGAATGGAATTTTGAGCATCCATTTGTAGTCTTTTTGCTTCTGATTTCCTACCTCTCTTCCCTTTTTTGACATAGTTTGAATTCTGAATTGAGTTAGAGGACTAGGTTATAGTCAAAACCTCCCTACTTAAAAACTTTTCTTCTTCTTCCTAGTTCACCTATTTTTCTTCTTCAAAGCCTTCCTCCTGCTCTTCTTATTCTATAACTTCCTTCTGCTAGGAATTTTATAAAAAGGGAGATAAGTTTTACACTTCTAGCATAATAATCCCTACTTTATTTTCCTTATCCAAATGAGGAGAGGATTATTTCCCTAGTATCATTTGACTCAAAACTACTTCTACCTCCTTATCTACATCCTTCTAAGGGCTAACCTAATTTTCCTAGCATTTTTCTGAAGAAGGAGGTTCAACATGGATATTTTTAGCTAGGATTAAAAATATTGAACTAAATCATTGTTTAGGTAGCTTTCCTTCTTTACCCATTTCTACAAATGCATGACTTGGGATCCTTTAAAACCTTTCTCAAGACAAGAAGCGATCTTGTGATTACTTCTATTACATTTAAATCATCTAAATGGAAGACCTTTAAAATTGACATATTGAGTCCACAAACCATGGGATGAAGAAATCTAAACGGAGTGGTGGAAAGGTTTGAAAAGATTCATCAAAACACACACCCTGACAAAACTTCAAAAAGCCTATAGGGAATCATCAATTTTCACAAAAACTCCTAGCTTACTAACCACTTGCTTGAAAAGGCTAGTATCTCTCAAGGCTAAAGGTAGATTATAAAATATGATCCAAACTAGGGCTTATGAGATAACCATAGTAGTTGGATAAAAAAAAAGATTCTAAGCGCATAAAAACACCCCATGTTTGCCTAAAAACCATAGACCAGTTTACCACACAAAATCCCTATCCTCTTCAAAAACAAATTTAAGCAAAAAAACCCATTAGAAAGAAAAAAATGGGAGGGAACTTGTAAATAAGGCTAGGTTCTAATTGACCATTGTAACATCACATCCCAAAAGGGACATTTCCCTATACAATGACCAATTAGAGATCTTCTTCCTTTTTCCAAACTAATACCTAAAAGCTCTACATATGAAATTTCTAAGACTAGAGGAGAAACAGAGAAAAACATAATAACATCACCTAAGAAGGAAGATTCCAAAAATAATTTTGGAGCTAAATCTCCTACTAGATTACACTACAAAGCTTCCACCACCTCTGAGACCTCCATATAATGCTTTTCTAGCTGACTCTAACTTCTAAAAGCTAGCTTAGGTTTAGAATCAGGGTTATATTTAATAATCTTCTCTTTATAAAAGGATCTATAGGTATGAAAAGGGTTCCAAGCATTAATATAAGAGGGAAAAAACATGGCCTTGGAAGAATTTATCACCTTCTTTAAAACCTCCAAATCTTGATTTATGTGGAAGGATCCATCAAAAGACACATTTTACTCCAATCCTAACCCAAATTTCTCAAGATCAAAATCTAGGGAAAACTTCATAGAATATTTAAACCCCTTAACATGGTTGACTCCATTATTTTTCAACCCTTAACATGGTTGAATCCATTCTTTTTCAACCTACCCCTCCCTAGTATGTGGCTATCACAAGGCCCATTCTCCTCTCTTTTGACCTTATCATTAAAACCTCCATCCTTCTCTTAAACCTACAATACATTGTTTCCACTTTGACTCCCAAAAAATGGTCACCTAAGCCCATGTGCATAATCTAATGCCATTAATAAAGCACCTTCCATCTATTTTCCTCTTGTTGTCAACTTGTTGTAACTCTTCCCCTTTTGTTGTATTGTTCCCACACCTAAATACTCTACCATATTATTGCTTTCCATTATCACTACCCTACCATCACTCACCACAACCGCTTCCCTACCTTTTCTTGCCACTATCACTACCGTCGCTTCCATTGCGTTACTCCCCAGCATTGGAGAGATGAAATTTGAGTTCTAGGCTTTGTTAACACTATGTGTATTACTAAAGCTATTTTTAAACTTATTATTACTTGTAATACATTTTTTACTCCAATAATAATAATAATAATAATAAGTGATTACTTTGTACTGCATCTATGAATTGTGTGCTCCCATAAAAACATTGATCTCTCAAGCTTAAATTTATGCTCTAATAGAAAAATCCCAATATTTGTTGGTTGTACAATATCCAAGGGTTTTGTATGTGACCATTTGATTTCTATGTCTAACTCTTATTCAATAATTTTTTTTACATTGTTAATTCCTTATATGCCATAAATCATAGAGAAACCCTTAAACGCACCTTCCTAATTTATAATTTTGTAACATCTTTCAAAAATGCTTTTGTTCATGTTTTTAAAACTAACCATGTAGATGCAAATAATATTAATAAATAAGTGTTCCTCAACCACCAAGATAATAAATATATAAACATAAACCATTTCACTAGAACCAATATAAGTGAAAAAATACATAATATTAATTTCTATAATTTTTGTAACAACATTATATATATTAGCAATAACAACTTCAATACTAAGGGGAGGGAGATGTTATTTTAATTCTACCAAATTTCTAATAAAATGAAATGGAAAATAACTTTATCATGTTAATTCATATGTATCGTTAAACCTCATTTGGGTGTTAGTATTGGAAGATGATATATATATATATATATATATATATATATATATATATATATATATATATATATATATATATATATATATATATATATATATATATATATATATATATATATATTTTCTAAAAGGGTTTTATCATCCTTTAACATTGTTATTTCTTTATCTATTTTTTATAAATCCCCTTCCTTATCGCAATAGTTTTTTTGTTGTTGTTGTTGTGTGTGTGTGTTTTCCTTTCCAATCTCCAAAATCTTAAAAATTCTAAAAAAATTGGCTTTCATGAATATCAAACTTTTACACAAAATTAGATGTCATGCACCCTATTAAAGCAAGTTTATTTTGCATTCGTGACATGAAATAGTCTATAATTTTTTACATTATAATTATATATTATTTTATTAATTTACAATAAGCACTTAAAATTTATACTTGGACACTAGGTTGAATGGATTTGTTAATCCAAACTTATACATTTACAGCTTTATCTATAAGTATGGATAACTTTCTACAGGCATTCCCCTTGTTCCTTTGAAAAAACTTGTTAAATTATCAAGAGAATTTGTCTTAAAATATAAATCAAAATAATTTCTTGGAAAAAATGAAAGTATATCATTTATATATATTTTAAATCATAACACCCATTTTCCCCATATATCATCTAGTAGGATAAATAACAACTTATTGTTTAAGCTATATATTTTATGTTTCTCAAAAATATTCAAGATTTCTTTTTCAAAATATTGATTCATGACATGAAAATTGAGGGTTATAAATGTATATGAAATACATTACATAATACTATTTCAATTCAAGTATAAATATTAAATACCTTCTAATTTTATGTTTTGTCATGGCCTATTCTAAATCATTGTGCTCTTCTCTCTATGATCTAGGTTGACATTGTTTTGTATAAGTGGTCAATAAATTTTGTGTGAACTGATATTTTATTTTCCATGTAATTTTATTTACAAATTATTGTTATTTGATTAGTTGTGTCCTTTATTGACATAATACAATCAAAATTATATATTGTTTTATCATGTACAGACATAAAACTATGGTTTGCCAAGATATTTTTTTATGCTTTGATGGCAAGTTGTCCATCAATAATATAAAAAGAGTCTCTGGGTCATGCAAGTCTTTCTCAAACTCTACATTTATGCTATCACCAATTATGTTATTGAAATAAAATAATATATAATCCCTTTGAAGAGATAATTAGTTATATAACAGTGAGTTAACTAGCTCATCAACAATATCTTTGTCAAGAGATTGATACTTTTATTTAAAATGTGTCATTTGACATCAATCAATTTAAATATTGAAATATTTTTCATTGAATTAAAAAAGTTAAATATTTTGAGTTGTTGAAGATTCATTATTTTTAAACTCTTTTTCATCTTACTTTAAATTAGTCCTTTGTCATGCTAACTATTTTACTTCATAACATGTGATATTGAGGTATCTTATTCCAAAATGGCTAGTTTTACCTCATAAAAGTTAAAAAAAAAATTGTTTGAAATTTTATTTTACCAAATTACTTATTCATATTAATGTAAAGACCAATATTTTAAGTAAATCCATATGAATAAATTATTTTGAATATAATCAAAATTCCACTTAAAATACTTTGACTATTTTCCACATTTCATTTATCATAATCTAGATAAGGTTATATTTTACAACCATAGGAATATCATGAATCCATTTGATTCTTGTAAGATGGAACAAAGCCACTTTTTATCTACGATGGCACCTCTAACTCCATTTAATGACTTGACATGAGTGTTCAAATCTATTTATATTTTCCACTTGAATAACAATATGATGTTCATAAATACATTTCATATTTAATATAATTCTAATAGCTTCAAGTTCCCTTGATATTGAATGAAACAACCATAAGTCATTGTGGTATTTATATTGACAACAAATCTCTACATACCATTCTTCATCTCCTCTCCCAGCTAGTGGAGCCATATATGAATGGTATCTCTATTTATGAGGTGTGGCCATTAGAGCCATTATTTACTTAATTAAATAATTTATATTATCATAGTAAACATGTTTCAATAGTAAAATATAGTATAAATAAAATATGAACTAATTCAAATAGAGATAATAAATAATTCAACAATACATGTGAATATAAAAATGATTAAGAGAATTTTCTAAATGGAATTAGTGAAAACATGATAAGTAAGCTTGATTTTACTCTATAAAATGGTTCTCATTTATAGTGGATGGCATCACACTCTATGAACGTGTGAGCAAAAAAATGTTTGCACTTCATTGAATTCATTTTGATCACAAAACCTAGATATAACAAAAAATTAATTAAACATAACATCTAAAGCTTTTCAAATAGTGAAAATAAGATGAGTACCATTATTTTTATTATCATTGCAATGGTTTAAGCTCTTATAGTGGGTGTTCTCCCACTCTAAGAGATTTCTCATGATGGATTCATTTCTAATATAAAGGTTGGGTGTTGACTATGTTTGTTGTTACTCTATGTAATTATTCTCATCTATAATGGGTGGTCTCATAGTCTATGATCATGTAAGTGACACATTGTTTACATTTTTTTGGATTCATTTTGATTAAAAAACTTAGATATGACAATAAAGCAATTCAAAATAAAATCTAAATATTTTAAAATAGTGAAAATAGGATGATTAGCATTGTTTTTGTTATCCTTAGAATATGAGGATGGATTTATGTTGAATATAAATGTAGGGTGTCAAGTATGCTTTTTGTTACTTTATGCAATGGTTTTCATTTATACAGGGTTGACTGACTCACACTCTATGAACATGTAAGTGTTACAAAATCTAGCCATAACAACAAAGTCATTCAACATAACATGTAAATATTTTCAAATAGTGAAAATAATATGAGTATCATATTTTTTAGTATCCCTACAATGGTTTAAGATCTTAAAATGGGTGGTTGAAAAATCTAAACATTTTATTAGGTTGGATTCATTTCAAATATAAATGTTGAGTGTCAAGTAAGCTTATTGTTAATCTTTGAAATGGTTATCATTTACTATGGGTGGAATCACACCCTATCAACAGTTAAGTGAAATATTGTTTTCACTTGGCTAAATTCAATCTTATTACAAAACATAGATATAAAAATAAACTAATTTAACATAACAACTAAATATTTTCAAATAGTGAATTTAGGATGAATAACATTATTTTTACTATCCTTGTAATGGTTTAAGCTCTTAGAGTGGGTGATCACCCACTTGAAGAGCTTTCTCAAGATGGATTCATTATGAATATAAATATTGATTTTTTATTAATATTTTTATTACTTTGTGCAATGGTTCTCATTTACAGTGGGTGGCCTTTTAGTGTATGAACATGTAAGTGACACACTATTTTCACTTGGTTAGATTCATTTTTATCATAAAACTTATATATAACATTAAATTAATTCAACATAACATCTAAAGATTAAAATAGCCTAAATAGTATGATTAACATTGTTTTACTATCATTAAAATGGTTTAAGATCTTACAATGGGTGACTGCCCACTCTAAAAGCTTTCTCAGGATGTCTTCATTATGAATATAAAGGTTGGGTGTTGATTAAGCATGTTTTTACTATGTGAAATGGTTATAATTTACCATGATTAGCCTTACACTCTATGAACATGTAATTGACACATTGTTTGAACTTGGTTGGATTCATTTTGATCACAAAACCTAGATATAGAAACAAAATGATTCATCATAAAATTATTGTAGATACAAATAGAATGTAAATATAATGATTAACATTATTTCATTATCCCTACAATAATTCTCATTTATAATGTGTGTTTTCCGACTCTAAAATCATTTTCATGATGGAATTAGATTAAATAGGATGATTAATCTCATTTTTACTCTATATAATGGTTCACATTTATAGTAATTGGCATCATACTCTTTAAACATACAAATGACACATTGTTTTCTCTTCATTGGATTTATTTTGATTACTAAACTTGAATATAACCAAAAATTAATTCAAAATAACATCTAAATATTTAAAAATATATTTAAAATAGGATGATTATCATTATTTCTACTATCCCTATAACTATTTAAGCTCTTAGAGTGGGAAACCACCCACTATAAGATATGTATCAGGATGGCTTTATTCTAAATATGAAATCTAGGTGTCGAATAAGCTTGTTCTTTATTTTTGAAATGGTTCTCATTTATATTGGGCACCTCACACTCTATTAAAATGTAAGTGACACATTTTTTGCACTTGGTTGGACTCATTTTGATCACAAAACCTTAATATAATAATAAATCAATTTGTCATAAAATGTAAATATTTTTAAAAAATAGTGAAAATAAAATGAGTAGCATTTTTTTTACTCTCCCTATGATGGTTATCTTGTAGAGTGGGTGGACGATATTTATCTGAATGGACTTAGTGAAAATAAGATGAGTAGTATTATTGTTACTCTATTTAATGGTTCTCATTTATAGTGGTTTATCTCACTCTCTATGAACATGTAAGTGACACATTGTTTTCACTTGTTTGGATTAATTTTGATTACAAAACCTAGATACAAAAAAACATAATTCAACATAGCATCTAATGTTTTTAAAAAATGAGTAACATTGGTTTTACTATCCCTGTAATGGTTATGTTAAAGGTTGGGTGTTGGGTCTAATAACATCAACCTAGATTTATAACAATTTTGTAGATTTAGTTTTTACATTTAATTCTAATCTTTGTAATATTAAATTTTAATAATAGTTCAAAAAATATTCTATTAAAAATTTCAAAATAAATTTAGTTTAATTTAATATAAAACATGGTAATAATAGTTTAAATAATATAAATAATATTAAATATTTTACACATTATAAATACTTAATACATTATGAATAGTTTACACATCGTAGTAATAGTTTACTTAATATAGATAATATTAAATATTTTACACATTATAGTATTTAACACATTATAAACAATTTACACATTATATTAAAATTTAACATTCAATATTAAATCCTATTATATATTCACATTGTAATACTTTTTAAAAATAATATAACACATTTTAATTAATTGTTTGCATAATATTCTACTTAAAAATTATAATAAATTTTAATTATTCAAAATTACAATAAATTTTAATTATTCAAAATAATAAGGAGCTACTAGAAAACTTCAATAATAGGGTACAAGAGGCTGGCCTAACCCTTGCTAGCCTTATACATGAGTGGAACACCCTACACAGGCAGGGTGACTCGACTGTGTAATCCTTTATCCAATCCACTAAGCTAAATCAAACCCCTATCAAATATTTATCAAAGTTTCTACCTGGTTCCCCCAAATTGACCCTAATTAAGAAGACACCCCTATAAGTTTAAGGCTAAAATAGGTCATGCATGATTATCCCAGGTGATAGAGAAGAAGGTCTTGGTAATCGTACGAGGGAAAAGGTCTCTAAGATCTAGTGGGGTATTCTAGAGAAGACATCTAAGGAGAAGAAGGAAACATTGGAGGGCCCCCCTCTTGATCTTTTATGTTATTGTTTTTCTCTACTTTTGTTATGTTATAGTTAGTTTTTGATGTTTTTGTTGTTCAACCATGGTTTGTCTTGCTACTCTTTTTTTATAATAATTTCATGGTTCTTAGATCTCTATAAAACTAGTTTTTGTACCCAATCAAATAAATAATAACAATATTATAGTTTAAAATATTTTAAGCTTGTAATAATAATATACATATATTTAATTCAACATTTAATATCAAATCTTATAATATACCATTATAATAATTGTTAAAAAATTAAAAAAATCAATATAAAATCTTATAAATTATAATCATAATAGGGAGAGCAACTATAAACTTATGAAAACTTTCAACCCATCTTCCCTCCTATCAATATTCATCTAAAGAAACTTTAGGCTAAGATTAAAAAGGAAAATGTAAGGCCTAGACACCCCTAATTATTGGGAGGAAGAAAGACAAGCCTAAGTTAGAAATATGGCCAATGAAAGTGGTAGAAGAAAAAGAGAAAGGGGGCATTATGGACCTCCTCATGAACTATAGGAAGAACCTGTAAGATTTTGAGGATAAATTGCAAGACTTGGGTCATTTAATGGTTAATTATATAGATGATTGGAGTGCATTAAAAGCCTAAATTGACAAGATAAAAATGGCCTTAGATATATTTAGATTCAAGGGTGGTGTAAAACAAGGGGAAGGTACCATGCCCCTTATGAAGGAAAAGGAAGTGGGGGAGAATAATCATGACCCTGTCAAAACCCCTTCCAAGAACAACATAAAAATTGAGAAGATCAAAGGAACTAAGAAGGTTAAAAAAGATAAGATGACCCTCAAGGACAAGGATATCATGACCTCTCTAAAGAAAGGAAATAATGATTATATTGAAGGCCTAAATAAACATACTAGAGGTAGAACTACAAAAGATAAGATCAATGAAAAAAAATGTAGTGTTGAATTAGAAACACTTGTGGAATATGTTGACTCTGAGGAGTCATCTAGTTAATTTCTATTCTTTTCATTTATATTTTGTTTGTTGTCTTGTTTTTTATAAGCAATGTGTTAGGAGAAGTTTAGCTAAAAACTCTCTTAGTTGGCTAGCCCTAGGCGCTTGTTTCTTTGTTTTAACTCTGTTTGGTAGCTTTTGTATATGTTTTGAACTTGGTGGTTACATAAGCCCTATAAAACATGTAGATTTACCCAATCAAATCAAAAATAATTATAATATTATTCCCTAAATGTTATTTTAAGAAACTATAATATATTTTATTTATTTGAAATAATATTGGTTAAGTAATGTTTACTAATTTTAAAAAAACTTATTAACATTTAATATTGATGAACATGTAATTATTAAATTCAATATTAAATATTGAATTAAATGAGTTCACAAAATTAATATTATAAAATTTAAAAAAATTTAAAAATATATTTACATTTAGAATGACTATTCTAGTGTGTATAAAATATTAGTCAAGATTAGATATTCTAAATCTTATTGTAATATTATCCAACATTTGATAATGGTATAATAATTTACCATGTATTAAATATCATTTGTTTAATTCTTTAATAAATATGTGTTTATAAATATAGTGTAAATTTAAATGAAACGTATTTAAAATTTGAATATGTTGCCATAATAATTTTTACTTACAGATTTCAATTTGACCCATAAATCTTGTCTTAATTTTTTTAATTTTGAAAGTGTAAAATTTTAATTTAAGTAGTAAATTATAACATAACACATTCAAATTTTGAAAATTACATGGTTTTAATCAAGATTCCCTTATAATCATGGTAAATTTTAGTGGCCCATATAGAAATTAACTTGGGTTTTTTTTTGGGCAAATCTTTAAGTATGTATTTCAAAAGTCTGGTAAAATTTAATAGATGGTGTTTAGGTGAGAAGGTGAATAGATAAACAAATCATAACATGGCACATAAGCCAAAAGGGCATGTGACTGTATAGAAAACTCATAGATAGACTACATCTTGGTTTTTCATGGATCACACCTCTTTGTTACCAAATGACAAAGTTGATGGTGAATGAAAATAATGCTTACAAATGACATTTATGTTGTCATTTGATAGCAATGTTGTTGAATGAAAATAATGCTATCATTGGAAAATGATATTTTCAAATGGTATTGATTCTATCATTTGATATTAATTCAATCAAATAGTAGTAATACTATCATTTTAGTAATGCTACCAAATGACATCAATTTTTTCACTTGATAGCAACATTATCATTCAAAAACATTACTATTAATTTATAGAGATTATTGTTAAATGAAATCATTATTGTCATTCAATATCATTTTTATTGTTCAATAGTGTTACCACTATGTTGCAACATTACTAGAGAGATAATAATGCTGTCATTTGACATCATTACTATTATTTGACAATAATGTTATCATTTGATAGATTTGGTGTCACTTGGTAGCATGTTATCATTCAACACCATCACCTAACACTTCCTTCATCCCTTTTATTCTGTTGAAAGTTACCACTATGAGTATATGACCAAATGTTTATTTATATATAATGGTGAATAAACTCATATTGACTTTCAAAAAAGTGGTGAACTATATTTATATGTATGAATTTATTTTAAATAATAGATGAATTGACTTGGAAAACTAAATTACACCCAAATAATTTAGTCAAATCCATGTTGTTCACCACCCCTTAAGAATAGAAAAATCCCAATTTATAAAACCAAAATATTCATAAATTAATAAAGAATAACCACTAAATTTGACACTACTTATGAGACAATACATTTTTTTTTGAAAATGAATTCCTAGGGTTTAGTTTTTCGTTTTTTACAAGTAAAAATAAAGGGGAAGAAGAGAAGGAATTAAATGACATTAAAATAACTTTCAAAGTTTTATATGGAGAAATTAATATCATTTATATTAGTAGAGGCATGAGATTCACAATAACATGAATAGGGGTATGAGGAGGAGCAAGGGAATGCAATTTCATTACTAAAATGTGAAAAATAATAGGAGCAGGGGCATCATATTCATAATACTAAGGACATGAAATAATTATAAATAGTTTTAATACAAAATTCATGCAATATCTACAATTATTTACATCATGAGTCTTTTATCTAAGAAGAGATTCTTTTAAAAGATCTTAATCATAGGGAATTTAAACACTCATGATATTATTATTTCCTTAGTTTCAATTCCCATATGTTTTTATATTTATAAATACTTTTTTACAAATTTAACTCAAATATTTTATTGTATAGATGTTTATTATGTATATAATACTCATTTATGATGTGTTTTCAATTTTTATTAGGGTAAAAACTTTTGAGGCCAGAGTTATAAACCAGCCAAGAGTTTTTGTTAAGTCCCAAAACTTGTTATAAATTATAGAATATATTCAATAAAGCTTAGATATAACCAATATGCAAAAAAAAGCATTAAAACCTATACATAAACGCACCAAATAACTAAAACATCAAAAAATATGTGAACCATCAACAATCCTAACTCAACACTCAAGATAGAGTTACAGATCTAAGTAAACATTAAACAAAATGGATTTTGGCTAGATCCTTAAGAGGTATTTTAAAGTTTTTGAAAACCTATATACAAATGTATTTTTAATAAATTTAAAATAAATATCACCCAAAAATAAAAAATTCATAAATTCCCTCACAATGAAATGTCAACTAAAACATCAATTGGAATTTTCTTACAAATTTTCTCATAAAAAATATAAACATTTAAAATCAATGGATAACATGAATCTAACTCGCTAAATTTTTCTGACTTAATAAACCATAAGCCTCATGAAATAAAAGGATACAAACCACAACCACACTCTGATTTATTTTCTAACATAGTGTTATACCCCTAAAACAGTCTACCATCAGTTTCATTAGGTAAAATGCAACGGAATAACATCAAACTATTAGCCTTCCTCTGAGGCATATGGATGAACTTAAAACTACAAACTAAAAAAAAGATAACTACACATAGGAATTTAAGTGATATGAGCTCAATTAAACCATAGTTATACTTAAACTTCCAATATCCTAATAAAAACCAACCAATAATTAAAAACACTAGTGGAAAAGAAACAAACTCCTTAGAAAAAAAAATTGATCAAACTATGATCTTCAAAGGGTAGCAACAAAATTTGAAATGATGAAGATCAATATCCCCAAGTGAAATATCTAGACTAAATTTAAATTTATGAATATTTGTATCCCTATTTTTATGAAATTAATGAATAACCAAACCACTAAAAAGCTATCGTGAAACTATCATGAATATATTACGAAACTATCGATTAGCCAAACCACCATCTAGGTGCCATAAAATTGCCACAAATATTATGTGAATCTTATGTTCAAGACTTTCCCACCTAGAATGAAATTCAAAAATCAGCCTACATTTTTTTTCCATCCTTCCCCGTTGTTATGTTTTATGTTACTATATCTATATTTTTTTTAAATAAAAGAAAACATTTAATTTTTTAGATGAAAAATGATAAAAAAATTAATAATACATTTTTTTTAAAAAAATTCAAAGTATCAATTTCTAATGTTTAAATATTTCATTATATGGATGAGTACCTTTACTCTATAGAATAATAAATTTTTCAATATTTATTCACTTCCTTGATCATTTTTATCAAATACCAAGTTTACTTGAAAATCCCATATTTTATATGTTTTAAAAGAGAATTTTTAATATAGAATGGTTAATATATATTTTTTAATTTTATACTTTTTCCATCTCAATGAACATAATATAAAAAATTCAAAAAATGTTTTTCAAATAGCTAAAACATTTTTTACCTTGTCAGAATATGATTTGAAAATATTTAAATGATTTTTGTTCAATCTCATGAGTTTTATATGAATTAAAAAAATCAATTCATTTATTTTTATTATGAAACTCTATTTAGAGTGGGTGGATACCCACTCTAAATGTGAACTATTGCACCCAAAGTGAAAAAAAGTGTCAATCAACCTATTTGCACTATGCCTTCACTCTAAATGTGAATCCTTGCAAACTAGTGTCACTTGACTTAGGATTATTTTAGAATATAAAACTTAGTTAAGTTAGTTAGCACAAATAGGACAAGTGGCCCTTATTTTCAAGGATTCAAATTTATATCCTAGGAAACCTCTTAGAGTGGGTGGATACCAATTATTAATATAACATTCTTAGAATGAATCCATCTTAGGAAAGATCCTAATAAACCCCTCAAATTCAATTCATTTTTAATATAAATCCTAGTTTTCAAGTCTCACATTACTTATAATCCATTTCAAACAATGTGCAAATAGGATAAATAGGATTATTTTCACCATCCTTATAATGGTTCTCATTTTAAGTGGGTAGTCATTCACTCTAAAAAATTTCTCATGATAGATTCATTTAAATATAAAACTTATTTAAGTCCTAACATAAATAGGATAAGTAGCCCTTATTTAGTGGGATTCACATTTACATCCTAGGATAGATCTTAGTGTGGGTGGTAGCCCACTCTTAATATTATTTTCTTAGAATTAATTCTTCCTAAGAAAGCTCTTAGATTGGGTAGACACCAAATCCTCATAAATTTCTTAAAATGAATTCATTTTTAATATAAATCCTTGTTGTTAGATCTTACATTACTTGTAAGCCATTTCAAGCACTGAAAATAGGATGAATAGGATTGTGTTCACTATCCCCATAATGGTTCTCATTTAAAATGGGAATCTACCCAATCTAAACTATTTTTTACAATGAATTAATTTATAATATAAAACATAATTAATTATTATCACAAACAGAACAAGTGGCCCTTATTTACTAGGATTCACATTTATACCCTAGAAAATTCCTTAGAGTGGGAAATTGCCCACTCTTAATATTTATTTCTCATAATGAATTCATCCTATGAAATATCTTAGAGTGGGTAGCCATCCACTCTTCATATATATTTCTCAAAATGATTTATTTTTTATATAAATCTTAGTTGTTAGGTCTCACAAAACTTGTAATCCATTTCAAGCACCTTGAAAATAGGATGAACGATATTATTTTCACTATCCCTATAATGGTTCTCATTTGAAGTGGGTGGTCACCTAATCTAAAATATTTATTACAATGGATTCATTAAGAATGCAAAAATTAGTTGAATCTTAACACAAATAAATCAAGTGGCCCTTTTTTTCAAGGCTTCAAATTTGTTTCCTAATAAAGAACTTAAGCCAACCATGTTACATCTTGATTTCTCACTAAGCAATTTTACTTGATTATTTATCGATATTTGTAGTCAGTGATTTGATTTTATTATTATTAACTAAGTTGTAAGTCTTATGCTATTATGAGATAGTTGAATATTGTTTTGACTTCATAGCTATGAGTTAGTTGTATTATATATACTTTACATTGTGATCATGTTGATTTATTATTTTAATAGTATTTTAAGAGATATGTCATGATATTATGGACTAACTACCTATTTGTTATGAGTTTGATGTAGGAGAGAGTCATCCATCAAAGCATGATAAAGGGAGAGCATCATCGAAGAAGGTGATGTAGATGGAGGTGTTGGGGGATGAGAAAGGAATGGCTAGAACCCTTTCACACACCACATTAATAGCACTCATTATATGCATAGTTGAATAGTTAATGCTAGTATATTTTGATGTTATTTGCATTTAGATAATTACTTATGCATGATTATTCGTGTATTAACTCAAGGTATTGCTTATGTAGGATAAATCATGTGTGATTGCAATATGGATATTATGCATAGGTTTAAATGTACAATTTTGAAGTATGATTTCCTTATGCTTTTTAATGTTTTTCAAGAATGTAAGCTTGGGTGAATAGTGTTTGGTACTATCGTATGAAGACTAACCAACATGTCTTAGTAATATTGAAAACATAAGCTAGGTATCTTTATGATATTTGGTAATATCATTATACAATTTAATGCCTTAATATAATTAGATAACAGAAGGTAAATGAATTTATATTAGTAGTATTATTATTAAGCCATATTATCATTAAGTCATTAAGAAAAATATATAAATGGAAAAATATCATACAGGAAATAAAACCAATAAAGCAATTGTACTAAATAACGACTATGTTATAATTAGAATAAAATAGTAATTAAAAAATAAGAATATGAAAAGCTTCATAAAATAAATAAAATAAAATTTAAATCATTCTCATGCCAAATTGGAAAGTATATTTTTAGGAAAAAGGATAAAACAAAAAGATAACAAGAAATGAAAAAGGCAAAGAGGGACACAACATAAGAAAAAAAGGAAGATTCATTTAGAGAGAAGGAGAAAGAACAAAAATTTGAAGAGAGGAGAAATCAAACCAGTCAAATCTTTATTTTTGGGCCATGTTATTTCCATTTGGGTGTCATAGCAAGGTAGGTGTTGTCATTAAAAATTCATGTGAAATTATATGTCTTGATCTCTACTAAGTATGGTGATCTTATTTTAGCATAGCCATGATCAAATTCCCACTATAAGAAGATCCATGTATCTAACTTTATCTAATCTAAGTCTTTTAGGGAAGTTAATATAGTGAATAAAAAAAATACTAGTAGACTATGTAGATATAGTTATAAATAATAGCAAAAATGGTTGAGTATCTACACTAAAAAGTATGTTCCTACACCTAATATAATACAAGTAGACATTTCACCTATATGTAGAGCTTATATATATTCATTCAGCTATTCAAATTTTGGTAAATGTCTAGTGAACTTTAACAAGCTGATGCAGGAGCATCACTACACTTTTATAAATATGGTTCAAATTCACATGTTAGAGTCTTTTTTAAGTCAAGTTAGTTTTTAAGAGTTATTATTAGTTTCTAGATCCTTGGTGGATTTAAATTAGGCTCATATAAGCCTTTTCTTGCCAAAATCCTTTGTTTAAATTTTAAAATTTACAAGTTGAGTTTAGAGACTTGTTTTAAGAAATCTAAATGTTGTTATTGTGGGTTAGGGGTCAAAAGAGTCTAAATACTCACATTACTCATATAGTAAGTCATTTTGGTGAGTAGTTTGGTATTTATGTAATGTACAATAAGGAGTTACATAGGTAGTTAGGAGTTGGTTATAGGATTTCGAAGCCTTTTTGAGTAGTTTGTTACTTGGTGTTTCAAACCATTCATAAAAAGAAGAGTTAGATTGGGCTTGGAATAGAAGGATTGATGTAAGAACCCCAAGAATATGAATAAAATTCTTTTGTTTACAAAGTATTTAGTTAATAGACCTTGCATTATATGAATATGTATGAAGTTGTTGATATGAATGGAATATGTGATAAGTACATTTATAAAGAGATTAGTTAAACATCTTGATAGTGTTGGTAAGTGATTTTTATGTGTTCAAAACATTGTTTGCATTGTATTGAGTTTCCTTTCACATGTATGAATGAGTAATTGGATGCAGACCTGTAACCCTATTTTGTGAATGTTTTATTATTTTTCAAAATAATAGAATTTTATTCCTAACTAATAAATAGGTCTAGAGTAAAGTAAATAAATAAATAATGTGCAATAATTAAGGCACTAATTTAAGTAAATAGACTGTATTTTTGCATTTTTTAAAAATAGTAATAAATAAGAGAAAATATGATGTAGCTTATTCTGAGTTGTCCAGTCTGAGATAGGGTCTGAGAATTCAAGTATAGGACTAGGACAGTGTCAAAAATAGGTTTTTGAATTTCATTTTTTGATTAGATAGGATCATTGAAAGTGGGACACCCTATTGTTTTCCATTATAGTCCTTTTTTAGTGTTATTGTCCAAGTGATCTAAGTTTTTTGGCTTCTGCTCAACAGGTCTATGTTACCCTGTCAGTGAAATATTGAAGCCCAAAAGTCTACAAAGCTCATTGTACATCTATTTTAATCTTGAAAAATGCCTAAGAGATCTTTATGCTTGAACTTCAAAGGAAATTTTGGGAAAGAGAGAGAAGGGGTTAGTGTGTAAATGATACGCTAGATGCACTTCACACATCATATGTGGGTACGCTACCTACATACAAATACTCTAAGGAGGGATCAAGCTAATTTATTTATCCCATTAAAGTGATTGGTGTAATTGTGTATGAAAATGCAAATAGATAAAAAATTGGGTGTACTTTAGATGTCTAAGGACTTGTGTAAGGGTTTGAATAGGATTGGAATAATACTGGAAGGTTGTATGTAGATAATAAGGAAAAGTGCTTGAGTGTACTTGATTTTATTCTTACTTCTCTCTTGTAAATGAGTACCAATGCTTCTAAATGCACTTTGAATGGAATTTTATAGGGAACCTAATGATCATGGATTATATGAATTCATGTTAGGCTAACATGAATTAAGATAAGGATTTAGGAAAATATGACCATTTGAACCAAATTTGCACTTAGACAATATTGCCAAAAATAAGACACCTTAGGTTTCAGTGCTCCTATCTAATTTGGGCACTATTTTCCAAAGGGAATGAGACCTTGGGGGATGGATCTAGGCCTAAAAGAGTTGCTTGGGTTTATAAGGGTTAAGTCTTAAAGGTTGTGGATGACTGGGAATCAATGAAAGAAAAGCCTCTGAGGGTTGTGTAAGTAGGAGGACCTATGGACTGGGTGTCATTATCCACACTTAAGTAATAAAATTTTGTGTTTTACATGACTACATTCCCCCCCCCCTTTATTTTAGTGATGCAACAAAGCAAAATATTAAGAAAAAATTTAAAAAAATAGAAAGCATACCTAAACTTACCTATAAAGGTGAAGCCCATGAAGCTTGTGTGATGCTAAGTAATGTTGGATAGTGCATAAAGAACACATTATGCAAGTGTGAATATATGAAATGAAACAAAGATTAGATCAGTCATTATTATATGTGATATAAAACAAGAACATAAAAAAACTAAGTAAAAGAAAAAGGAAGAGAAAGAAATGAATACACCTCATCGGATATACGAACCAATACAAAACCTATTATGATCCTGAGTAAGGATGAGTGATGTTGGATTGTGCTAGATGATGTTGTACCAAAATATATATTATAAATGGAGGTGAGTGCTCAATTCTGTAGAAAGTGGCTCAAGAATACAAAGGTTGGCCCTTTGGCTCCATTGTCATCTACTAAGTGATAATCAATGTCTGAACTATGTGTCTAATCCCTATAAATAGGTGGCTCAAGAATACAAAGGATATCCCTTTAGATCCATCATTTCCTATTGAGTAAAGCTAGATGATCATGCATTTGATAATCAATGTCTGGATTGTGTGTCTAATCCCTCTGAATAGGTGGCTCGAGAATACAAAGGTTGGCCCTTTGGCTCCATTGTTATCTCGTGAAGTGAATCTATGAAGTGATACCGGTATATAATAGATGTCATATGAGATGGATGATGAATCCCATGGATTCTCTAAAAATATGACAATATGGCATGGATAGCTAAATGTATGCTAGAAACTAGGCCAGTCTTGGCCATTTTGAAAGATGGAGGTTACACTTGTATGAAACCCACTCTAAAACCAATGTAATATAATTATGTGAAATCCAACTCAGGTACTCCATAATTTAGACTTGTATGAAAGTTCAACTTGAAAATGATGCCAACCACCTATAGATAGAGTAAGGCATGCAACTGTTGAGAATACCTGGGTAATGAACTAAACTCAAAAATAAAAGAAGACCAATATGCCATGCACATTGCCCCCAATCACTGGTGTCTAGACCATGTATTTTGATCTAGAAACTATGTCAATTACATAATATAAAATTATAAGTGAGAGTCATCATGCCATGCATGATACCCCTATATCTAGATTCCCTAAGAAAATTATATTGAAACTATTAATTCTCATTGATCTAGATGTGTAAAAACTATATCTAAGCTGAAATTTTGCCTGGTAATGGAAAAATTGGGTTTTTTTATACCTAGATAAGAGTTCCAAAATGATGGAACCATTGTGTTTGGCACTATTGTTCATTTTTGGTGTTGTTGTTGAAACTAGTTATTGATCTAGAATTATCACTTTTTTATAATTTTATTCTAACTAGTTTGACTTTTGGATTATGAACTGGGTGATTTAAATGTTGTTGTTTTGACTGCTAGGAGATTTGATCTCTATGAACATACCCCTATTTTTTCCCCTCTTTTGAGGGTAGGAATGATTAAACCTATAACGACTACCCTAAGAAGAAAAGATTCCTACAAGTGTATTATGTTGCATAGATACATGATATAGCAATGAAATTTGACAAGATATCTCTAGATATAGCAATGTTTGTATTAAGAGATTTGTTAAATCAATTGGGGTATGCTTAGATAGATATAAAAATGTAAAATTATGTGCAATTTATTGAACTAGAACTATAAATTTTAGATATTAGTTGTTAGTTGTTAGTTATCAAGGAGGGATAGAGCATGATGTCCATCATGGCATCTAAGAAAGCAAGGTAAATGCATGATATGGATCATGACATTGTAAAAAATGACAAGTAATCAAGCAAAAAGCATACAAAGTAAGAAATAATAAGCATACAAGGTTAGCCAAGGGGCCACATAAACAAGGGACATGGGCATATGTCACCCAAACTAGAAATAAAGCACACAAAGCATGTTCAAATGCCACATACACATACAATTTAAAATAAACAAAGATTATCACAAGGTCTATAGGCACATAGAAGAGTACAAGTAAGTGACATTGGCAAATGTCTAAAGGTACACACACATGAATCGAAGCAAAGGAGATTGGTAGATGTCCTAAGGCACACATAAGAAATAAAATTGGAAAAAGAAATGCCATCTCATCTAGATATGTAATGCAAGAAATGAAATAATGTAAAAACTAGAAAGGTACAATCACATCTAACTAATCAAATCAAGAGTGAAAGTAAGCAAGACACATTTAGTATAAGATTAGGTATATGCTAAGAGATACACAAGTGCTAGATACTAGTGAAATGTTGAAATAGTAATCTATATAATCTGGTAAGTAATTTACATCAGTATGATAACTCAGAGTGTGTAGTATAGGCTTGACATAACCTAGATGGTTTTGTCATTTAGAAGATTCCCCCAATGGGTATGTATATCAATGTGTATCTTGAATGTAGAATTAAGAATACGCCCTCAATGGGTAGAGTGAAGTAATCAAGTAGATGGAAGTCACTACACATACTCAAAGAAGATCAAGTGAATCATGGTAATGTAGATAATCAACAAACAATAACATAGAAAAAAATATGTAAGTCTAACATAGTAGTAGAAATGTAAAGCATGGATGATGCATACACTCTAAATGTTTTTGGTATTTTGATAAATTTGATTGTTTTTGTATTTTGAAATTTTGTAATGTTTTTGTGTTTTGAAATTTTTATATAAGCTATGTACAATCAAGCAAAAGAGATTATGTACAAGTAGGCTAGGACATGATGATACTAATTGATGAGTTTCATGGGAGACTCCTTATCATGTACCCTATATCAAGGAGTGTAATCATGCATGAATGTGAAGCATAATGAAAATGTTGAGATTTTGGCTTTGAAAGTTGTATATGTTGTAGATGCTCTAAAATCTCTAAATTAGAAACTATGGGGTCCCACTATAACTCTGAGAAGTGGATGTAACTATAGGGATCTTAGGGACCCATCTATAAGTAGGAGAATCTTTTTGAACATGTGTTTTATGTGTAGACATGTGATATCTCAATGAAACTTCTTTGGGTGTGAATAATGTACCTAGAAGCTATCTAGAATCTTGAAGCTATGGAGGTGTGTGAACCTTCAATAATGGTGATGGATGCATCAATTTTGTTTAAATATATACAGAAAGAAGAACTATAACTAGTGGGGGAGCTAAAACTGGTGGAGAATCTAGAACTGGTGATTGCAAATAAGATGGCTCTAAGGTGGGTAGTGGTAACTCATATGGAAGTCCACCAAATATAATAACCTAATTAGTTTGAATTAATTTCATGTATCTATGAACTATAAATGGTACTTCTCAAATTTTTTGAGTTCATGGGTGACCAAGTAACATATCAAAAACTCCTGCATTGGGAACTAAAGTGAAATATGTGGTCACATTTGTGTGACCAACCTATAGAGGAAGTGTAATATTGCCTAATGAACTATGTATGTGCCCAATAAATCCACTGATAACTATATCTATGGGAATAATATCCTACTCTGAATAACCCAAATGCTACAATAATTTAATGGTACACATGTTGACAGTGGAACCATTATCAATGAGAACACTATGAATGGGATGATTACGAATATGTGCTCTAATAAAGAGTGCATTATAATTTGAATTATCCTCCATAATCTCATGATATGAGAAGGATATCAAAGGTCTATCTGGAACTCTAGACTCATACACACTGATCATACCACTCAAAGTATGTAACTCAACTGAAGGTGCCTACTATGTAACTGGTGGTGGATGTGCATGATATGCATGGTGAACCCCTGATGTGTCACGTATATCCTATTTTTAATGATGTGTAAATGGATTTTATAATATTTTCAAATCTTTATCCTCTATTGATTTTGCCTATGGAAGCTCAACTAAAGTGCCAAGATCAAGTAGGTTGTCATCTATCAAATCATGTATTTTATGTCTCAAACTGACCATATATTTATAGTGTGGCCTGGTGACCTATGGTAATCATAAAATTATTGTTGATCATATCCCTTGGGAAGAGGTTTATTTGGATCAACTTCCTAAATATGAGGGAGAGATATGATATTACAATCCAAAAGCTACTATAAAATTCTGGCTGGAAGAACTAGAAGATGTGAGAAAGTATGTTGAGGGGGTGCTGATAAAACTATAAGTTGAGGAGGCTCTGAAGATACATTTACTATAGGTTGATTCTACCCTTTTTTATCATTGAACTTGACCTTGTATGGGACTTTGTTGTTACTCTTATTAGTTGTGTCTAAAATTCTTGTATACTTGAGTTTTCCCATTTAAATGATTTTCACTTCTCTTTTCTTTAGTGTATGGTAGAATTCAATGAAGGAAGAGAATCACTTGAACATAATTGATTCATGAAATGCTGGTAGAATACTCTATTTGAAGAGGTCCTGTAACTCCTAATCTACCATGGGACTATTCATCTTATCCAAGATGGTCTTATACCAAAGGACATAGTCTATGAGATGCTTATTTGGTCATTGTTTCTGTTGAGAAATTTGAGCATATGAAACCTTATCACCAATGTTAATTCTAAAGTGTTCTAAGAACATGTCAACTAAATGATTTAATGCATGAACCAATTAATTTGATAGACTACAGAAACATTGTAAATCATAATCCTTTAGGCTCTATGGAAATAGCTTTGTAAGTAGCCAATCATTGGGTACATAGTCCAAGCATGTTGTGTGAAATGCTCTCAAGTGTGTCTCTAGATCACCCTTACCATCATAAAAATTAATCTTGGGTTAAACAAATCCTTTTGGCAAGGGTGTAGAAGCAATGCGACATGCTAATGGTGTATGTAGTAAAGTAAAAGAATCCAATGACTACATATGTCTAGTGGTACCTTTCTCAAGATGCATCACCTTATATTGAAGAGATATTATCTCTTCTAGAAGGGTTGCCACATCAGGAGAGAGAGATGTACTAGTTGTAACTGGTGGCATAGAGGCATGTTGGGCTACTATACAGGGTTGTTAAGATATAATTTTCCCTGTAGTGTCATTTTTAATTGGTTGCTCTATGGTTTGAGAAGATTGACCATTGTTCAATTTTTATTTTTCCTCTTTTAGAATTATAACAATGTCATCTTGCATATCAATATGTTTTGTTAAGATTTATGAGATTTCTCTTTTATTAGTTTCATCAAAACTAGTATGTTGGGCCATTGTGAAAGTAGGAAAATAATTTATAATGTGTTTGAATGTATTACAATAAGTTTTAATAGGAAATGTGCTAGAAAAGGAAAGTATTGAATATAAGAAATGCAAATTCCTAAAAATAATTAATTGGAATTTCTGCAAAAATGGTACGGAGCTCTGAAACATGTAAGGTGATACCGCAAGAAGAAAAATATGAGCTAGTACATGCAACTAGGGATTATTGAATGAATTTTTTAAAATTAGTATGATAATTTTAAAATTTTGATATTAATTTATAGAAAATTTGTATGATTTTGCTTGAAAAAATTAGGAAAAATCAAAAAATATTTCTAAAATTAGCAATATATTTTTCCTAGCGTTTGGAATGTGTTTGTATACAAAAAGGACATAGTATGTGAAAACTAGGGTTTTAATAAAATATATGATAATTTTTCAATAAATTTGTATATTTTTTATTTTTAAATATATGAAAATTTAAGAAATTATGGCAAAAAATTAGAAATAATTTACCTTAGGGTTTCTAGGGTTTTTGTGTGAAAATTTGAAGTCAGGTTTACCAAATATTTTATTATTTTTAAGAATAATAGAGTTTTATTCTTAACTAATAAAAAGTCTAGAGTAAAGTAAATTAGTAAATAATGTTCAATAATTAATCCACTATTTTATGTAAATAGATTGTATTTTTGCTTTTTCCAAAAATAGTAATAAATAAGAGAAAATATTACTTAGTTTATTTTGAGTTGTTTGGTGTGAGATAGGGTCTGAGAATTTAGGTACATGACTGGGACAATGTTGGAAATAGGTTCCTAAACTTCATTTTTTGATTGGATAGGATTTTAAAAAGTGGGACATCCTATTGTTCAGTGTTGTAGTCCTTTTTCAACACTATTATCTAGGTGATCTGAGTTTTTTAGGTTCTACTTGGTAGGTCTGTGTTACCCTATTAGTGAAATATTAAATCTTAGAAGTCTACAGAGCTCAATGTGTATCTTTTTTAATCTTTAAAAAGCCTATGAGCTCTTTATTATTAAACTTGAAAGGAAATTTTGGGAAAGAGAGATAAGGGGTTAGTGTGTAAAGGATACATTGGATGCACTTCACACCCCACGTGTGGGCATGCTACCTACATACCAATACTCTGATGAGGGATCAAGCTAATTTAGTTATCCCATTGAAGTGCTTGGTGAAATTATGTATGAAAATGCAACTAGATGTGAAACTGGTATTTTAGATGGTTAGGGATTGGTGTAAGGGTTTGACTAGGCTTGGAATAATATTAGAAGGCTATATACAAATAATAGGGAAAATTGCATGAGTGTACTTACTTGTATTCTTGTTTCTCTCTTATAAATGAGTGACAATGCTTCTAAATGGGATTTGAATGGTATTTTATAGGGAACGTAATGATCATGGTTAAATGAATTCACATTAGGCTAACATGAATTAAGATAATGATTCATGAAAATATGACCATTTGAACCAAATTTGCACTTGGATAATAGTTCTAGAAATAGGACACCCTGGGTTTCATCACTCCTGTCTAAGTTGGGCATTGTTATCTAGAGGGAATGAGACCTTAGGTGATGGATCTAGGATTGAAAAAGATACCTCAGTCTAAAAGGGTTAAGTTTGAAAGGTTATAAATTATTGGGAATTAGTGACAAAAAATCCTATGATGGTTGTGCAAGCAAGTAGGAGGACCTATGGATTGGGTGTCATTAGCCACACTCAAGTAACCAAATTTTGCATTTTACATTACTATAGTGAATAAGTTGTGTTTGAATTCCAATTTTGTATTTTTGATAATGGGATCAAATATGAATTGAAACATTCCAATGTATATAATAATAAGTTGATATTAATGTGATCATAATTCCTTTAGAGTATTTAAACTAGTTTTCATGTATTTGGGTGAAAAGATTCGTGAAAACCTATAGAATGTGTACATACAAGTAGTGAGAAATAAAGTGTGACAAATATCATAGTAGGGAAATGATGTTAAGTACTTATTATTTCAAAAGGTAATTGAGTTTATTATATACCTTATTCATTTATGTACTAAATTCAGGAAACAATGTTGGAGGTTAAGACTTAAGAATGATCCCTAAAAACCCTATAAATTGTGTCTGCATGTATAGAATGATAGAGAACTTGTTTGAAAATGTGAATAGAGATGTAAATAAGGTTAAATATAGATTTTAAAATGTGTATTAGGTTTATATAGAGTCTATTAGACCTTTATATCATTTTTAAATCCATTTGGATGCTTAAAAACCTAGTTTTTACACTCTCAAGTCTGTAGACCCTATCAAAACCTTGTAGTTAGGGTTTCAATAAAAAAATGAGTTTATATAATGATTTCACTATATAAAAATTCCAAAAAAATTATATTAGTTGATAAATTATGTTATCTAAAATATTTTTGAGTTTATAAGGGTGATCATGTGCATTATTGTACATATCTAGGAGACTGTGACTAAAATAGGGCTAAAAAGGGCTAAAAGGCCTAAATAGTAAGCTAAATAGGGATAGAAAAGTGATTCAAAGACAAATATGGGTGATGAAAATTCCTTTAAAGGATGTTATAGTATAAATGGTATTAGTATTAAGTATTTTTTTCTCAAAACCCTACCATACATTTTTGTACATGCAAAAATTCCCTAGAAAAAGGTTACTAAGGACTGTATGATGAATAGACAAAGTTATATAGGAGATGAATGGAGGCATTGAAAGGTGTGTAATATTAATCAATAGTATTAAATGAATATTAATATAATTTATATGATTTCAATAACTAAATAAGGTCAAAATGAATATGGACTTTGTTTTAAACCCTATTGTATTGTGTCATAAAGACTAATATGATAGATAGTATGAAAGAAAGATTGAATCAATGCATTGAGAGAGATGTAGGAATGAAGGTAGATAGTAAATATGGTCTAAAGATAGTGATTAAAGGTTTTTAAATAATATTATAACATAAAACCAAGGTGTAATAATATTTCAAAGTCATTTTAACCTGAAGACCATATAAGATAGTGATATTGAACCAAATTAGGGAAATTGACAACATAAGAGTTGTGTGGAAAATTTTATGTTAAAAGTGGAAGAGATATGAAAGGGAAGAGGTAAAGTTTGAATCTACATCATTTGGTATTAGAGAGAGAAATATTCTATGGATAAGGTTTGCACAAAGCCAAGTACATATTTGTTGATTGATTTTTAGTTTGTTTATTTGATCAAGTTCATTAAAGGGATGATGAACAATGATATAGGTTGATTGAAAATTTGCTAATAAAAATTTCAAGGTGATTGGAAGTTGGTTAAGGTAGGTGGAAATATAAGAGAGGCTTGAGAAGATATAAGGATCTCAATAAGCTCAAGAAGAGAGAGCAAAGTGAATACTCAAAGGATTGGATCTAAGGAGAAAACTTGGATAAAGAATGGAGTAAGGTGTAAGAGACTTGCTTGAGAGAATAAATATGGTGAAGATGATGATGTTAGAACTACCTAAAACCAAGGACCATCTAATAAATCATAAGTTAGTTGATAAGGAAGCAAAAATAATACTTCCAAAGAGAGATGCATGATATATAGTAATAGATAGCCTTGATGAACCTCATGATAGAATAGGTGAGAGAGATTAAGAACCCACATATTGGATGGGTCATGAATAATAAGCCACTCAAGTGACCAATCAAACTACTGGTAAAGAGGAGAATTAAATCCATGAGAGAAGAGAGAGAGAGAGAGAGAGAGAGAGAGAGAGAGAGAGAGAGAGAGAGAGAGAGAGAGAGAGAGAGAGAGAGAGAGAGAGAGAGAGAGAGAGAGAGAGAGAGAGAGAGAGAGAGAGAGAGAGAGAGTTTGCTTTGAAACCAACTCAAGAAGGATATGCATAAGCTTTGGTTGAATGAGAAGCCAAGTGAACAAGATGAAAGTCAAATACAGACATGTGATGGACATGACAAAGAATAATATGATCACCTTGAGGGCCTCATTAAAGGCTTGTAAGGAAAAGAGAAATATGATTTTCAGTTTACATATGAGAGTTTTAAGTAGCTAGAGAGGGAGATATCAGACTTGGAGAATGCTTTGTATGGTGTCAAGGAGGAGAATGAAGAGAAAGCAGTTATAATAGATGAAAATTTCATGGTAAAGGCCAAAGAGAGTGAAGAGGAGGACTTAGTTACAATAGTACCTCCCATAAGAATTAGAAGCAAGCATGGATAGAAAAAATAAGCATGAGAAAGGGTTTGATATCTAAGAGGATAAGCAAGAGGTTATTTTCATTAATTTGTGTGTTCCATGTACATGTTGGTTTTAGGATAACACTAAGAAGCTAAAGATGATGAGGTAGAAGATCAAAGCACAAGATTATAACCTCAAAGGAAGAAGTAAGAGAGAAGTGAAACAAAGAGGAGCTAACATAAGCAAGAGTCTCAAAGGCCTAGGTGTCTCAAATAGGCCTTAGGATCTAGGTGGAATTAGACTTGAAAAAGGGATGCTATAAGGAACCTAAAAGTCAAATCTTTTATAATTTTCTAGGAAAGTTTCATTTATCTCCTTGGTAGTATGATGCAAGAGCACCACTATGCTTTTGTAAATATGGTTCAAATTCACATGTTAGAGTATTTTTTAAGTCAAGTTGATTTGTATGAGTCAGTATTAGTTATTATATCCTTAGTGGATATGAATTAGGCTCATATAAGCCTTTTCCCACCAAAATCCTTTGTTTAAATTTTCAAATTTACAATTTGAGTTTAGAGACTACAAACTTGTTTTAAGAAGTTTAAATGTTGTTTTTTTGGGTTAAGGGCCAAAGGTGTCTAAATACTCACATGACTCATTTATTAAGTCATTTCGGTGAGTAGGTTTGTAGATAGGTAATGTACTAGAAGGAATTACATAGGTAGTTATGAGTTGGTTATAGGATTTTGAAATCTTTTTTAGTAGTTTGTTTCTTGGTGTTTCAAATCATTCAAAAAAGGAAGATTAATATTGGGGTTGTAATAGAAATTAATTATTTAAAAACCCCAAAAATATGAATAAATTTCTTTTGTTTACAAAGCATTCAGTTAGCAGACCCTGCATTGTATGAATATGTATGGAGTTAATGATATGAATGGAATATGTGATAAGTACATTGATAAAGAGATTGGTTAAACATAATAACAGTTTTTTTAAGTGATTTTTATGTTTTCAAAACATTATTTTCTTTGTATTGAGTTACCTTTCACATGTATGAATTAGTAATTGGATGTAGGTCTGTAACCTTGTTTTATGAATAAATTGTGTTTAAATTTTAAGTGCATTTTGGAGAATGGGATAAAATATAAATTGAAAAATTAAAATTTATATAATTAAAAATTTATATTCATGTGATCATAATTCCTTTATATTCTTTCAAGTAGTCATGTATTTGGGTGAAATACTAGTGCAAACCTATAGAACATGCACATATAGACAGTGAACAAGAAAGTGTGATAAAGAGTATAAAAAAGGTATGATATTAAGTAATTATTATTTAAAAATGTAAATTAAGTGATTATATACCTTATTCATTAATTTAATAGGTTTATGAAATGATGTTTGAGTTTAAGACCTAAGAATGGTCCCTAGAAACCCTATAGATTGTGTCTACATATATAAAATGATAAAGAATTTGTTTGAAAATGTGAACAAAGATGTCATAAAGGTGAAATATGGATTTTACAAGGTTTATTAGGTTTTTATGGAGTATATTCAACCTTTATATTGTTTTTAAATCCATTTAGATGCTTAAAAAAGTAATTTTTACACTCTCAAGTCTGCAGACCTTGTCAAAACCCTACAGTTAGGGTTTCAATGCTAAAATGAGTTTATACAGTGATTCCACCATAGAAAAAGGCCAATTTTTTTATATTAGTTTCTCAATTATTTTATCTAGATATATTTGAGTTTTTAAGGGTGATCATGTACATTACCATATCTATATACGAGACTGTAACTAGCACAGGGCTCAAAAGGGCTAAAAGGACTAAACAGTAAGCTAAATAGGGCTAGAAAAGTGATTCAAAGATAGAAATGGGTGATTAAACTTCCTTAAAATGACATTAAATGATAAATAGTACTATTATTAAGTATTTATTTCTCAAAACCCTACCGTACATCTTTGTACATGCAAAAATTCCCTAGAAAAAGGCTAATAAGGACTTATGATGAACATACAGAGTTGTATAGGAGATGAATGGAAGCATTGAAAGGTTTGTAGTATTAATAAATAGGAATAAAGGACTATGAATATCATGTATATTATTTAAATAACTTCATAATTTCAAAAGGAATATGGAATTTATTTTAAATCTTATTGTATTGGGTCATAAAGACTAGTATGATAGATAGTATGAAAGAAGGATTCAATAATTGCATTGAGAGAGATGTAAGAATGAAGGTAGATGGTGAATAGGGTCTGAAGATAGTGATTAAAGGTTTTAAAATAATTTTAGAACATAAAACCAAGGTGTAAGAATATTTCAAAGGCATTTTAACCTTAAAACCATATAAGACAGTGATATTGAACCAAATTAGGGCAATTGACAACACAAGGGTTATGTGACAAATTTTATGTTATAGGTTTCAAAGCTATGAAATGATAGAATTAAAGGTTCACTCTATATCACAATTTTTCTCTACTAGGATATGTGTTTAATAATCTAAATACAATCACCAATTTCTCACTATGTTGGCAGAGGAATGGTCCTCTTTCCTCCTCTGCCACATCACTCAATGCATATCTTAAATCTAAAAACACAAATTCTCTAGCTTTTCATAAAATCCTTTATCTCTTGAATATCATCCCATTTATATGTATATGTTATATATAATAACATAGGCACATCATTTTAAGGTTTAAAACATGAATTTGAGCATACAACAATATGGTATAATGATTTATGTATATCTACTTAATGAATAAGTTTGGCATATTAAAAAAATATGTCAAACATCTCGCTATAGATTGTATTATAATCTTCCTATGAGAAAGATAATAATAATAATAATAATAATAATAATAATAATAATAATAATAATAATAATAATAATAATAATAATAATAATAATAATAATAATAATAATAATAATAATAATAATAATAATGTAATATTAGAATAATAGATTTATATCACTGTAATTTTGAAGTTTTAAATCTCTATTACATATATTATCACTAATTGGAATAATTTACATCCCTATTATCTAGTGATTATACATATGTAATAATTTTTACATATTATAAAATATACATCAATCTATATGTGAAATTTAGTGAGTATATAGTGTATATACCATAGACCAATTATGTGGAATTTAGTGATACCCTGACTTATTAAGCATGTTTATATCATAGTGATCTATTCATATAGTAATTTATGTGGAGACTGTCAAACTCTACCCATATATATAAATTATATATAATAATATTATACATATATCCAAACATCAATATCATTGAAATATTAATAAAATATAGAGAAAACTTTTATATTATGGATTATATATACAATAATATCATATTAGTGTAATGAATAGTGAGCTATTTTGGGGATAGTGATTTATATCTGTATGTATTCTTATATATCTTATATATAGTGATTTAGAAATAAGGAATAGATAATTTTGATTTATAAATACAATGGAATAAATATACAATATATCACATAATATGATAGATAATCTCCAAATTATTAAATCCCATCATTGTCAGTGATATTAAATCTCATTATCTTATTATTAAATCTTAACATTATCAATAATATTAAGTCACTGAATATAATAAGATTAAGTTGTTGAATATAATAAGATTAAGTTTCTACATAATTAAATACTATGACTACCATAAATAATTGTATGGAAATTAAATAATCAATTATATTCCTTTATCGTAGTTAAGTAATATGTAATGCATAGTTCATATGTTATACGATTTGGGTATGTTCCTTTATCGTTAATACCTTTTAATTATATTCTAATATATACTATATTATATTATGATAAATGTATTATTAAACCTATATGTATTCTTTAATAGAGTTGATTAGAGTTTTGTATATTGTATTAAGATTTACTAATCCAGATATTAGATACTACCATATGTTATGTTATCTAAGGTATGAATTAATAATATCATATACATGTTATGTTATCAAAGCTCCTAGTTCATATTATGTGATATATTATTATATAAACTAATGTTATATTAATTTTCCATATTATACTTGTTATTCATAATTTCTCATATCATTATACCTATTATGCAATATACCTATTTAATGGATATGATATCCAATATTATATGATGTAATCAGATAATGGATCTAGATTATATAGTTAATCTAGCTATTAAATTATGTGGAGCAGATATTACAATTTTTAGATGTTATATATTAACAAAATTATGGATCTATATGTACCATAGGGATGGTACTGGAACACTACATCTAGATAACAATCAGAATATAGCTAAATTTATAAATATATTTCAGCTAGACTTATAGAGAAGGCCTATATCTGTTGCTAATAAGTATAAGTGATAAGGATTCTAAAGGATAGGAAAATATAACCATATGAATAATAGTCTCTTAAAAATGTAATAAGTTTAAATTATATTCATGTAAGGTATAACTTAGTTTATGAGTTATTCGACCCTCTAAAATTATTATGACTAGGTATTTGAAATTGAGTAGTGTGAACATAAAATGGTGAACTGTGATATTAGTGTTTATCAAGGAATATATTAAATTTTTACTTACTTATAAAAATTATAAGTATTTAGTCTAAATATACATTATACCTATTTGGTATGACCTATTCTTATCATGTCTATTATTATTTATGTATTAAAGAATATAGTGGAGATTCAATCATACATTTGATGGATTAAATGTATGCAGTCTAATTTTTCTTATGTTTAGCACATTTTATACTTGATATTAGGAAGTAATATGTATGAATGTTAGGTTGTGGAGCTAAAAGCTTCACTGATGCAGACATGGAGGAGGTTGTAGAAGAGTTGTGGAGTGTCATAGACACCGGCGTCGGTCAGGCCAACCGACGATGGCAGGTAGGAGACAGGAAGCAATCAACATCGGTCAGAAGTCGGCTGATGTCGGCACCCCCCCAGGTGGATAGGGACCGACATCGGTTGCCTGTGTGGTTTGACTACGAGTATATTATAGGCAGTCAGTTGACGAACCAAGTGTTTGCATGATGAGAGCTAATTTTAGACTCATAGCTGCGGATCTAATTATTGTAATTAGATGTTTAATTATTGTTTGGATGAGATATATATAATAGACTCATGGTTGTATTGAAAAATCATGCTATGGAGTAAGAGAGCAAACAGCTCCTTCAGATAGAGGTAGAGCAATGGTGCATTCCTCTTAGTGCCACAGTACCAGGTGTGTGGGTGCTGGATTGGAGAATCAGCAGGGTTCTTCATGTATGTATGATCTTGGTCATCAGGTGAGCATGGCTTCTATAGGAGATCTACATGGTAAGTAAGATTGTTGATCTGCAGGTGTGCAAGATCAGATAAGACAACAACACAATAGGGAGCAGAATCAGGCAGGATCTACTTGGAGTACAGGTGTGTACTCAGATAGAGCAGAGAGGAAGGCAAGGGAGTTTCTTCCATAAGTATGGTCTATTGAGGTGCAAGTTATTACAAGTTCATGGGAGATCTACTTGAAGTACCTTGAGTACTTGTGGAGTGTGTGGAGCACTTGTGGTGTGTGTGGAGCACTGGAGGTGAACACCCACTCTGTGTTTGAGTTGTGTGTTGGGACCTGAGAGAGAGAGAGAGAGCTTTGAGGAGAGAATTACTGTTCACTTGAGGTATGGGAAGCCTCTGAAGAGGTGGTGGAGAAGAAGTGGCATCTTATTTATTGTATTCTTTTCTGTATGAGTATTAATACAAGTTGTGTATTGTCTCTCATATTTTGTGTTATTCTAAATTCTAGTTACTTGTGATTCTGGTTAATTTCCACATATTAAGTTGCTTGGTTCGATAATCAATTGTGTGCTTCTGGTGTTTCATATCCTGACAAGTGGTATCAGAGCTAAGGTTGCAGGAAGCAGGGTTTGTGTTTGGTTACAGGTCACTCTCAGGGGTTTCTAATTGAGTGGGAGTAGAGCAATGGCAGATGAAAGTAAGCTAAAAATGGAGGAGTTGAAAAGCACAGATGATTACTTACGGTCCCATGGAAAGAAAGAATAGGTAAAAGAATATTGTTGGTTGGTAGTAGATCAGCATGAAGGAACTGAAGACACAGATTTTGCAGGTGTTGTTGCACAGGATGCTCTGGGAGGTTTCTTGGATAAATTTGAATCTTGGTTAATAGATTCAGTTGCCTCTTTCCATGCAACCCCAGGTAGAGGAGCTGGTGAGCCTTGCCAAAGAATTGGAAAAGGGGAAGTGAAGCTGAAATTGTAGGTGGCCAACACACAGGTGTTGATGAAGGTCATGTAGGTCCCAGGTTTGGAGATATGGCTAATTTCTTCAAAAATATTGGGTGATGAGAGATGCACAAGAACTCTCACAGCGGATGCACTTGAATTAGCTGGTGGTAAGAAAATAGGTACTCTTTATCTACTTTTTTATATTACTTATTCTTCTTCTATTGCGGAGACGTGGCTTCGTAGGCTTGGTCACATGAGTAGGAAGGAGATGCATGTTCTTAAGCGGAAGATAGATATATTTGACAGGCTTAAGAACTGGAAAGCCTTGGTGTTCTTGGAGGAGATGGCAGATAGAAACCAGTGGATGGTGCTAGATACTTCTGAGCAGAGCAGTTTGGACATGGGTTTTGATTCAAAGGAGCTCGCGGGTAAAAAGTCATCACTCACAGGTGAACATAGGTACCGGCATCGGTCAGGAGGAACTGGCATCGAATAGATAGGTGTCGATGTCAGTCATGTGCAGACTGAAGCTGGTGATGTTGGGTAGGGTAAGACTGATGTCGGTCATGAGGACCAACATTGACAACATGGACACCGACATCGGCAGGGTCGGTAGTCAAGGACAGACGCATGAGAACTGATGTCGGTCGGATGCAGACTGTGGAGTGACCGAGGTCGGTCACTGTAACAGATTTTGGGTGGACAGCACATTGTCAAGGAGTCTCAAACACCCATACAGAGGATTGAAGACGTAAGTAGGCCCTCAAATTTGTTGTTCCTCTTCTTTATACTCGTTGCTATTTGTAGAGCAGGAAGGATCCAGGAAACAGGTGGGAGCATGGCAGGGATATGATTGCAGACACCAAGCAGAGTTTTGGTAGGGTTTCCAGCTGGTGTGAAAGCACAGAGATGAATGGATTCCTTAGTTGAAGAATAGAGTGAACGGACACGTGAGACAGAAGACCAGGCATATGGTCTTGAGGGAGCTGCAGGACAGTGGGACAGGACTGACAGGTGGTACCAGGTGGATGACAAAGTAGGGCTTTAGTCAATGTCAGTATAACCATTGTGTTTGTCTTACCAGGTGGATGATGGTCACAACATTATCCTGTTGTTGTATGTGGAGGATGAACTTGGTACAGGTTCACATATACAGGGTTTTGATGAGCTAAGGGTAAGGTTAGTTCAGTGGCATGTCATGAGGAGTTTGGAGCAGAGAAATTCTTTAACATGGGAGACATGGAGATCACAGGTTGATTTTGTCTCTAGTGGGAGCTGATGTGAATCAGGTGTTGGTGAGGTTCAGGATGCAAAGCCAGAGCACACTAAGGGCTGGACAGGTACAGTGTCCAAAATCACATGAGGTCTGGTATAGGCCTGAGTATTCCCATGCAGTGGGAGCTGTCAAAGAGTTAGGAGCCAATTCGGGGAAGTGGGTTCTCAGGTATTTGAGAGGGACCAGTAGTAGGGATTCATGCTATGCAGGGTCAAGACTTCACTACATGGGTTTATAGATTTGGATGTGGCAGGGTACTCAGATGACAAGAGGTACATCACAGGTTGTGTGGTGGGTTGTCTTCAGGATTGATCTTGACGAGGGATACAAACTAGGAAATAGATTAGATGGGGTACAGGTACAAGTACAGTGTACCTGTTTATCTCCAAGTGGGAGATTGTTAGGTTGTGGAGCTAAAAGCTTCACTGATGTAGACATGGAGGAGGTTGCAGAAGAGTTATGGAGTGTCACAAACACCAGCGTTAGTCAGGCCAACTGACGACGGTAGGTAGGAGACAGGAAGCAACCGACGTCGGTCAAAAGTCAGCCGATGTTGGCACCCTCCAGGTAGACAGGGACCAACATCGGTCACCTGTGTGGTTTGACTGTGAGTATATTACAGGCAGTCAGTTGACGAACCAAGTGTTTGCATGATGAGAGCTAATTTTAGACTCATAGCTACGGATCTAATTATTGTAATTAGATGTTTAATTATTGTTTGGATGAGATCTATATAATAGACTCATGGTTGTATTGAAAACTCATTCTAGGGAGTAAGAGAGCAAATAGCTCCTTCAGATAGAGGTAGAGCAATGGTGCGTTCCTCCTAGTGCCACAGTACCAGGTGTGTGGGTGCTAGATTGGAGAATCAATAGGGTTCCTCATGTATGTATGATCTTGGTCATCAGGTGAGCATGGCTTCTATAGGAGATCTGCATGGTAAGTAAGATCGTTGATCTGTAGGTGTGCAAGATTAGATAGGATAGCAACACAATAGGGAGCAGAATCAGGCAGGATCTACTTGGAGTACAGGTGTGTACTTAGATAGAGCAGAGAGGAAGGCAAGGGAGTTTCTTCCATAAGTATGGTTTGTTGAGGTGCAAGTTATTTCAAGTTCATGGGAGATCTACTTGAAGTACCTTGAGTACTTGTGGAGTGCGTGGAGCACTTGTGGTGTGCGAGGAGCACTGGAGGTGAACACCAACTCTGTGTTTGAGTTGTGTGTTGGGACCTGAGAGAGAGAGAGAGCTTTGAGGAGAGAATTACTATTCACTTGAGGTGTGGGAAGCCTCTGAAGAGATGGTGGAGAAGAAGTGGCATCTTCTTTATTGTATTCTTTTTTGTATGAGTATTAATACAAGTTGTGTATTGTCTCTCATATTTTGTGTTATTCTGAATTCTAGTTACTTGTGATTCTAGTTAATTTCTGCATATTAAGTTGCTTGGTTCGGTAATCAATTGTGTGCTTCCGGTGTTTCATATCCTGAAAATGAATATATTGGTTATATTCATGTTAATCAAATATCTCATTGTAGATACTAAGTAATTATTGAGACAGAGTTCACTATCTTACTAACATCATCGATGTTAGATGAAGGTATTATGATCAAGTGGTGTGTATGAATTTGACTTACAATAGAGATCAATAACTATTGAAAATTTTGGCCAAAATAATGTTGGTTATAAATTTTCATTTCATACGTATGATTTACATGTTTGTGTAATATCATGTTAGAATGTATTTCTTTATGGTACACTTCATGTTCCTAGAAAATCATACAGCACACGGGTACTATCTTGTCTCTCTAGATTCCCACATCATCACTATCTACTCATCCATAGAGGGAGGACCATAAACTAGTGGGGGATTATGTGGGGTATCGATGGTCCTTGGTTGGTTTATAAAAGTGATTGGATGATGCTCTCCCTCCCCATAATAGTACTTCTTTGGAGATGACACTTGAGATTGCCATAGATATTGGAGTTCAAAGAACTCATGCTTTATGGAGCCTTGTATATTATATCTTATATTTTGTATTTGTATTTATTATTATTAAAACATTATCCCTGATGATATGTAATTATTTACTCATTATGCATTGACATCAGTGGTTTTATGTTTGTACTAGTCATGGCTAGACATCTATAATTACTTTTTATATATATTTATGTTGTGTTTCATCTAATGATAGTGATCAATGATGGATAGAAGTCACATGTTTACTTTAAATTTAAATTACTTAGAGTTTTTTATTTGGATAACTAATTATATTCTTGTGGTGTAATCTAATGAAATAATATGTTGTTTAAATTTAAAAAATCATGTTATTCTAAGTATATCCGATTAGGGTTGTTACATGTGCTATTAGAGTTGTGTCTCAAACTCCAAGACCTAATGATTTCACTAGCATTTTTATATCCTTATGTTTACAGAAAAGGAGATGGTGAAAATCTATAGTATGTAGAGAGGGTCCTATAAATGTCAATGATAACCCTCCATTTGATCCTAATCAATTTGTTACTGAGAAAATAGCAAAGTTGGATCAGATTCTCATAGCCATGAATGAAACCAAGATCAAATTTAATCCCTAAAGTAGAAAGTTCATGGACATGAAGAGAAATAACACTAGGATGAGCCTAAAGAGAATTTTTCTAAGTAGGAAAAAAATTAGGATATGAGATCACAGGTAGGTATAGAGTTGGCTAGAGTTATGGAAAAAAGTGAATCCACCTAAGTTTAATGGGACTATTTTAGGGAACCTAGTGACATGTAATACTGTATTAGTTAAGTATATTTTGGATTTTTAGTGCCTCAATGTAGAATCATGTTGCACCATGATTGGAGTTGTGATATTAGTAGATCTGTATGTATGGCTTGATGACTATTATAGGTAATAAACATCCATGATTCTTGGAAATTATGTTTACCTATGTGGATGAATTCTACATTTGATCAAATAAATTAATCTATTAGGAGTGTGTTTTGTATTTTGACTCATTAAGAAAGGTTTTACCTCCTCCTTTGCTCGGTATGCATTGATTTTTTTATACGGTGTGCACTAAAAAGTAACTAGCCTCTATTAAAGATCTTAGGTCTAATTTGCCTAAGAATCTATTTAACTGAATCATATAATGCATGAAACATCAAGATAATAGAAGGGAATTTTGGAAAGGATAAGTCATAGTCATGTGTGACCCATCTATAAAGTGAGGAGGATTGATAGTTGATTCCATGAAATTTTGTGGGGTGTATTGAGTGTGTACCCTTAAGAGCACTTGAACCCTCTTAGAGTTATTAAAGGGTTGGTTTCTTGAGTGTCTCAATGGTGATGGTTTTATACAATTTTTGGATAGGAGAGTGTATATCATAGTTCATGAGTCATAAAAAATATATTCCTATAATATTTTTTATCACTTAGATCAAACATCTCAAGTATGATTACATACTTACTTAGTAATCAAGTCACCTCTACCACTTGTGTTTTGTATTATGAGTGTTCAAAAAAAGCATGGGATGCTTATCACTTAATAATATGTTCATTTTAGATATATGTTTATGTCTTATGTACATTAATCCTAGGGTAGGGAATCCTAAAGGACTACTTATAGATTGGCACCATCGAGTGCAATGGGAATTCTCCTTGTAGTGGAGTGTAGTTATCTTGTTGAGGATTCTTATGAGTTTTCTCATGGATTGGCACCCTATATGTTTATGTGGATTGGGAAGAGATGCCATCTCACATAGCTATTATAGAGGTGAGTTGTTACTCTCTCACCCTCCTTTGACATAATTATAAGCCACTGAGTGGATTCATATTTTCATGATGTTGATTAATCAAAAACTTGTTTCTAAAATGTTGATTTGATAATATTCCCTAGAATTCATGGGATGGTATCTTTTACTTCTTATTGATATAGAAGTCATTGGAATGGAATGGATTGATGCATCTAGATGATTAATATTTTTCCTTCTAGTTATGTAAATAGGTTATGATACTACACTGTTAGGTTTGGTAAGTGTGTAGTTATTCTGGCAACTTCGATTGTAGTTTTTTATTCATACCATGATGGGGTATTTAAGATTTTTGTTGTTGAGATGATAGTTCACTACTTTACATTTGTGGATTTTTAGAGTCACACTTTATAGTGCTACTTTATCTAAATTTGTGAACTTTGACCACATGGAGTGGTGAACCTTGAATTTATATTAGTTTTGGATTAAGATTTATAAATTTACTATAATCATTATGTCATGATTCACCCTTGATTATATTGGTATTATTCTCATCTTGCTTAAAACATATTTTTTTACTGAGACATATATGTACATTTCACGTAGAGTGAGTATGGAATAAGATGTGTAGAACATATGTTAGCCTAAGGGGTGAAATAATATTATAACTTGTTGTGTAACTAATTGAGAAATAAGGAGGCATTGTCTCACTTGTTCCCTTTCTAAGGTTGTAAGGATGATGTGATCCGTGGCCTTTGTTTTTTATGACATTATTTCCTCTTAAATATGAATATAATAGAGATGGGTTAAGTTATTAAATTTGCTAATAGTTATGTTTGGATAATGGAAACTTAATGAAATTATAGAATGCTTGTATGATTTTTATTATGATGGATATTGATACATATTAAATTATTTATCGTATAGCATTGCACTCTAGGATCTGTTAGTATGGATTTGTGATTCATTGAACGATGTGTAAATTTTTGAGATCATTAGGTTATGTATACCTAAGGGATGAGTGGAGAATTAGGAATGTGAGTACTAAGAGATTGGAGTGGATCATGGTTAGTCTCACATTGACTTAGTAGTTAATGAGTTAGGATCTGAGAAGGAGAGCTTGTCAAAACTAGGATTTGGTAGGGGGATTTGTCAAATTTAGTCATATGGTCATATACATATATATTAAGGAATGTTTATTTATTAATTTTATATACATCAAAAAATGTATTATTTCCAATTCCTATTCATCGGCATGCTTTTCAAGAGATAAATGGAGTAGTGGTAGTATTGACATGTCATACTTATCAAGAGCTATGTGGAGTAGAGATGGTATTGACTTATATACATCATTCTTTCTAGGTTATTTAAACACTTTTTTCAAGAGTGAGAAAAACACTCTCTAGGATTAGAGAGGTGAGCAGAGGGGTTAGGAGAATTTTTGGAACTCTCTATGGTCATTTTTTTGGCCTTTATGATAATTTAATGTGATTATGGTTGAACATTGAATTTGGGAAGTTAGAGAAATCATCATCAAGATATGTGGGACCTTTAGAGGTGTTATAAGTGGTCAATACTATAGTGTATAGGCTTGATTTCCACCAGCCCTAGCTCTATTACATAATGTCTTCCATGGTTCTTAGCTTAAAAATTATATAGTTGATCCTTTGAATGTATTAGATTGGAATAATTTGTAGGTTCTAGACCCCAGGGTGGTCATGGTAGAACTAATGAGAGTAATTAACACTCACAAACTTTATTCTCATAAGATGGATATGTCATAGTGTGAGGTCTTGTGGTATTAATACTCTAAGGATAGTACTATTTGGGAGGACTATGATGAGTTCTATAGGTGATTTACACATTTATATTATTTATTTGATGCTTCTTATTATGTTATATTTCTACAGAATAATGTTTTTAATTCAAAACTTATGTTTGAATAAGTGTCGTTTGGATGATCACCAACTTTAGGGGGGAAGGATGTTACATATCAATTTATCGATAAGTAAATTTACTTGATTATCTATGGATATTGTAGTTGGTGATTTAATTTGATTATTTTTAACTAAGCTATAAGTCATATGTTGTTATGTAGCAGTCAAATATATTTTTGATTTCATAATTGCATAGTTATGAGTTAGATGTATTGTATATAGTTTACATTGTGATCATGTTGATTTGTTATTTTAGTAGTATTTTATGAGATATGTCATGATTTTATGGACTAACTACTTATTTTGAGTTTGATGCAGGAGAGATTCAACCCTCAGAGCATGAAAAAATAAGATCATCGTAAAAAAGGGTGATGTAGATGGAGGTGTTGCGAGATGATAGAGGAACAACTAGAACCCTTGCACACACCATGCTAATGGCACTCATTAAATACATAGTTGAACGGTTAGTGTTAGTTAATTTTGATGTTATTTGCATTTAGATAATTTTTATGCATGATTAGTTGTATGTTAACTCAGGTTATTAATTATGCATGACAAATCATGTGTGATTGCATTATGGATATTATGCACAGGTTTAAATGTATGATGTTGCAATATGTTTTTTTATTTCTTGTTTATTTTTTTTTTAGAATGTAAATTTATGTGAAAAGTGTTTGGTACTAATGTATGAATACTAACCAACATGTATTAGCAATGTTAAAAACACATGCTAGTTATCTTTATGATATTTGGTAATATCATTATATGGATTAATGCCTTAATGTAATTAGATAAAAAAAAGGTAAATGAATTTATATTAGTAGTAGTAGTATTAAGCCATATTCTTATTTATTCATTAAGAAAAAAGTATAAATGGAAAAGTATCATATGGGAAGTTAAACTAATTAAGCGATTGTATTAAATAAAAATTGTGTTATAATTAGAATAAAATAGTAATTAGAAAACAAAAATATGAAAAGATTCATAAAATAAATAAAATAAAAGTCATATCATGCTCTAGACAAATTGAAAAGTATATTTATAAGAAAAAGGATAAAACAAAAAGAAAACAAGAAAAAAAAAAGGTAAAGAGGGGCGTAGCATAATAAAAAAGGGAAGAGTCATTCAAAAAGAAGGGAAAAAAGGGTGATTTGAAAAGAGGATAAATTGAACCAAACAAAGCTTTATTTTTGAACCATGCTATTTTTTTTTGGGTACCATAGTAAGGTAAGTGTTGTCATTAAAAATTCATGTGAAATTTTGTGTCTTGATCTCTACTAAGTATGGTGATCTGATTTTAGCATAGCCATTATCACATTCCCAATATAAGAATATATGAGTATCTAAATTTATCTTATCTAAGTCTTTTAAGGATGTTATTAAAGTGAATTAAATAAAACTAAAATAGTAGTAGACTACATATATCTAGTTATAAATAATAGCACAAATGGTTGAGTATCTACACTAAAAAGCATGTATCCGCACCTGATAAAATACAAGTATATATTTCACTTATATGTAGTGCTTACATATATTCATTCAATTATTCAAATTTTGGTAATTGTTCAGTGAAATTTAACAAGTTGTTTCTACCAGGATATGTGTTTAACAATCTAAATTCAATCACCAAATTATCACTATGTTAGTAGAGGAATGGTCCTCTTTCCTCCTCTACCACATCACTCAATGCATATCTTGAATCTGAAAACATAAATCTCCATCTTTGCATAAATTCCTTTATCTCTTGAACATCATCCCATGTTTTCATAGATGTCAAACATAAGAACATAGGTGTATCATTTTAAGGTCTATGTGAATTTATGCATACAACGATATGATATAATGATTTATTTATATATACTTAATGAATAAGTTTGACATATTAGAAAATATGTCAAATATCTAGCTATAGATTTGTATTATAATCTTCCTATGAGCAATATAAGATAATAATAATAATAATAATAATAATAATAATAATAATAATAATATTGTATTAGAATAATAGATCTATATCACTATAATTTGGAAGTTTTAAATCTCTCATACATATATTATCACTAATAGGAATAATTTGCATCCCTATTATCCAACGATTATACATATGTAATAAGTTTTACATATTATAAAATATATAATGATCCATATGTGAAATTTAGTCAGTATATAGTATATATATAGCGAACCAATTATGTGGAATACAATGATACCCTAACTTATTAATCATGTCTATATCATATAAATATATTCATATAGTAATTTATTTGTAGACTTTCAAACTCCACCCATATATACAGTGATTATATATACAATAATATTATATATACACAAGAATCAAAATCAACAAATTGTAAATAATGAATAAAGCAAACTTATATATTATGGATTATATATAGTAATATCATATTAGTGTGATGAATGATGAGCTATTTTGGGGATAACTATTTATATCTATATGTATTCTTACATATCTTATATATAGTGATTTATATATAAGGAATAGAGAATGGTGATTTATGAATGCTATGAAATATATATACAAGATATTACATAATATGATAGATAATCTCCAAATTATTAAATCCCATCATAGTCAACAGTATTAAATCTCATTATCTTATTATTAAATCTACACATTATCAATAAGATTAAGTCATTGAGTATAATAAGATTAAGTCACTAAATATAATAAGATGAATATAATAAGATTAAATCACTACATTATTAAATACTATGGCTGCTAGAAATAATTGTATGGATATTAAATAATCAAATATATTCCTTTATTATAATTAAGGAATATGTAATGCATAGTTCATATATTATATGATTTGGGTATATTCCTTTATCTTTAATACCTTTTAATGATATTACAATGTATATAATATTATATTATGATAAAGGTATTATTCAACTTGTATGTATTCTCAAAAAAAGTTGATTAGAGTTTTTTATATCGTATTAAGATTTAATAATCCAGATATTGGATTTTGTTTTGTGTTATGTTATCTGACCTATGAATTAATAATATCATATATGTGTTATGTTATTATATCTCCCAGTTAATAATTTGTGCTATAATGTTATATGAAATAATGTTATATTATTTTTGTATATTATACCTATTATGCATATGTGCTAATATTATTATACCTATTTGATGGATATGACATCTGATATTATATGATGCAATCAAATAATGGATCTAGATTATATAATTAATCTATCTATTACATTATGTGGAGTAGCTATTATGATATTTAGATGTTATATATTAATAAAATTATGGATCTAGATGTACCATAGGGATGTTACTAGAACTCTCCATATAGATAACAATCAAAAAATAGTTAGATTTATAAATATATTTCATCTAGATTTATAGAGGTGTGCCTATATCTATTACCAATAAGTATAATTTATAAATATTTTGATGGATAGGAAAGTGTAACCATATGAATAATAGTCTCTTAGAAACGTAATAAGTTATTTTCATTATGTTCATGAGAGGTATAACTTGGTTTATGAGTTATTCAATCCTTTAAAATTATTATGACTAGTTGTTTGAAATTGAGTAGTGTGAACATAGAATGGTGAATTGTGATATTAGTGCTTCTCATGTAATATAATGCATTTGTAATTACTTATGGAAATTATAAGTATGTAGTCTAAATATAGATTATACTTAGTTGGTATGACCTGTTATTATTATGCCTATTATTATTTATTTGGTAAATAACATAATGGAGATTCATTCATAGATTTGATGGACTAAATGTATGCATTCTGATTATTCCTATTTTTAGCATGTTTTATGCCTATTAGTATGAATTGATCTATATGAATCTATTGGTTATATTCATGTTAACCAAATCTCACATTGTTGGTACCAAGTAAGTAGTGAGATGGATTCACTATCTTAATAACATCATCAATGCTAAATGAAAGCAATCCAATCAAGTGGTGTGTATGAATTTGACCGATCTTAGAGATTAATAACTATTGAAAACTTTGGCCAAAGTAATGTTAGTTAGATATTGTCATTTTATATCTATGATTTACATGTTGTGTGATATCATGTTAGAAATTATTTATGGTACACTGCATGTTCTTAAAAAACCATACAACACATAGATACTAGCTTATCTCTCTAGATTCTTGCATCATCACTATCTACTCATTCATGAAGGGAGGGCCATACCCTCATGGGGGATTATGTATGGGATCGATGGTCTGTGGTTGGTGTGGAAAAGTGCTCAAATGATGCTCTCCCTCCCCACAATAGTATTCTTTGGAGATGAAAATTGATATTTCCATAGATATTAGAGTTTAGGGAAATCATGCTCCATGGAGCCTTGTATCTTTTATCTTATATTTTATATTTTTATTTATTATTATTGAAACATTATCCTTGATGATATGTAATTATTTACTCATTATACATTAATAGTAGTGGTTGTATATTTTTACCAGTTGTGGTTACAAATCTATAATTATTTTCTATATATAGTTACATTGTGTTTCATTTGATGATAGTGATCAGTAACAGATAGATCACACATTTACTTTATAGTTAAATTAATTAGAGTGTTTTATTTGGATCACTAATTAGATTCTCATGGTGTAATCTAATGAAACAATACATTGATTGAATTTTAAAAAATCATGTTTTTCTAAGTAGATCCTAGTGGGGTTGTTACAACCCACTTTTGATATATCTTTCTTATAATGATCCATCATAGTAAATATCTTAGATTTGGAATTTTTCCACTGTTAGAGTGGGAAACCACCCAATATTCATATGTATTTCTCAAAATGAATTCATTTTTAATATAAATCATGGTTGTTAGGTCTCACATAACTTGTAAGCCATTTCAGGCATTATGCAATAGGATGAATATGGTTGTTTTCACTATCCCTATAATGGTTTTAATTTAAAGTGGGTGGCTACCCACTCTAAAATATTTCTTAAGATGGATTCATTTAGAATAAAATATTTAGTTGACTCTTAGTGAAAATAAGACAAGTGCCCATTATTTGTAAGGCTTCACATTTATATCCTATGAAAGCTCTTAGAGTGGGCCACTACCCACTCTTAATATAGCTTTCTTGATATCAATCAATTTTGAATATTAAACCTTTGTGTTAGGTATCACAACAACTAAATTCAAAATAACTTGTAAATTATCCATTTTAGGCATTATGTAAATGGGATGAATATTCTTATTTTTAGTATCTCTACAATGATTCTCAATTGAAGTGGGTGGATTACCAATCTAATATATTTCCTAGGATGAATGATTTTATAATATAAATCTTGGGTTGTAGCATAAATAGGATAAGTGGCACTTATTTGCAAGGATTCACATTTACAATTTTAGGCAACATATTTGCACTGTGTCTCTACTCTAAATATGAATCCTTGAAAAAAAGTGCCACTTAGCTTATCTCCACTTATACCAAATATTTATATTATAACACTATTCATCCTAGGAAATCTCTTAGAATAGGTGGCCAACTACATCAAATGAAAACCATTGCAGGGATATTGAAAACAATACTATTTTCATGAAGCCTAAAATGAATTCTAAGTTATGTTTATTTTCATTATTGTGAGACCTATCAATGGTTGTGAACCATTTATCCAATCAAAATTAATTCATTTTAAATATAAAACTTGGTTATTAGGTCTAGTAACAAACAAAATTCAACATAAGTTGTAAGGCATTGTAGTATCCCTACAATGGTTCTCATTTGAAGTGGGAAGCCTCCCAATATAAAATATTTCTTACAATGTATTCATTTATAATATAAATTTTGGGTCTTATCATAGATAATTTTACATTTAGATTGTATTCATAGTATAAATAGGTTGATTGACACTTGTTTTCACTATGTGTGTAACAATTTTCATTTGGAGTGGGTGGCCACCCACTATAATAGTCTTTTCATAATTAATTTATTTTTAAAATGAATTTTTGGTGTTAGATATCACTACAATAAATTTTAATCCATTTAATTCATCTTATAAATCAAAAAAATAATGTTTTTTTACTATCTTTTTGGTTGTTTTCATTTGAAGTGAACAACTACTCACAATGTCAAGTTATGGCATTGTCAGCTATTAGGTTCCATGGATTCTCAAGTATCCATTGGGTTATATGATTTTTTAGGTAACCATCAATCTCCACTTGTGTTAAATAATCCATCATAACATTATATAAATCCTCAAACATTCATTAACATAATTTGACATAGCTCATCAAACATCATCAAACATTTAAACCTAGTTATTTTATGTCTGAGATAATTTAAATGATACTAGTCCTGAAGAAAGACTTGAAGAAATGTATCAGGATGTAAGACCCCCATAATAATGTAAGAAAAAAAAATCAAATAAATTTTTAATTATACATATTAAATAAAAATAAATTAAATTCTAAATTCTAAATTTCAAAAGACCAATATGTATAAACCAAAATTCCATGGTTCAACTAACTTTGTAGTCCTCTGTTTGTGCTTCAATCAAAGATTGAAGATTGAAATCATAATAAAAGCTTAAAATTGTAAGGTTTCACTTTCATAGAGTGTTTGTAGGTCAAATACCAAATGAGTGTGATGGTAGCTCTTTTAGCACTAAATTTGTCCATTTTTGCCAAAAAAATGGCCCACCTTTAATCATCGATAAGGGACAAGTTCATTTAATATAAAATGATGAAGAACTATCATGCCTTCAAGCCAAGTCATATGTATTTTAATCCATATTTCTCCAAAAAAAATTATTAACCTGTAATAAATAATGTAAAATGTGAACCAAAGGTGTTCTACCCTAATGTGTATCCTTAACCTTATCAATTTATTCCACTTTGAAAATTATTTATCATGTTTGATGGTAATGCAAAGTATGTATTGCTTAATAGTCCATACCAAGTTCTAGGATTTTAAGGTTACAATATTATATAAATGGATCCTATAATATTAACCATATAATGATAAAAAGATATAAAAATACATGATCTCATAAATGACAAGGTGATAAACATCAATTTTATATTTTGCATCTAAATTCTAAACATAGTATCTAAGAAATGATATATCTATAATGGAGGATGAATGCCATCCATGGATCCATAATAATCCAATGTTAAAATATAATAAATAAGGAGGTGAGGAAGATGATGATGTGTAAAATTTTGTCATTAATTATGGGCTTACTTTGCACCTACCTAACAGGAAACTAAAATCCATGGTTGCTCAAGAATTAATCATACTCTACAACTACTTAGGCAACCATAAAAATGTTTGTCTACTCAAGCTTTGAACAATTAAATATTTAAGCTCTAATAATAGTATGAACTAGATTTCACTGACCAAAAAATATATATCTATTTCAACTTATTGTAGGTAACAAAAAAATAGAATGTTTTCCAAAACTTATACCAGATTTCATGTAAATCTAATTTATGAAACCCTCCAAAAATTATAAATAGTCTGGTATGTTTACTGACATAATTACACTTATAAAACCACATTAAATTGATATTCTCAAACACCTTATTTTTCTATTGCTTATGGATTTCAGGTAAATATGGTAGAATCATATAAAAATGTAAATGAATTTACTATGAAACTTTGGAAGCCTCTTATTGTAGGTGTATATGAGTTTAATAATGCTAAGATATTATAATATAAATATAAATATATATAATCAAAAAATTCATATTATATGACCACTAAATGAAATTTATGTTTTGCATCTTGTTAAATAATGTTCATACATATTATACTTTTCTATTTTGTGAAAGCCATGAAATCATCACAATCTAGGAAACCACATTAAATACTAAAAAAAATTATAAGTATTAAAAGGAATGTTTATTATAGTATTTTTTAATTAAATTATTTGTTTCAAAACACCAAGATGTAACTACAATTGAAGATTAAATCTTTAACAAGATTAAAAACTGAATTCCATGTTTAACAAACTTGGAAGTCCTATATTCATGCTTCAATCAAAGATTTAAGCTTTGAATAACAACACAACTTTAAAATTAAAGGGATTAACTTCTACAGAGTTATTTCAAGATGAATACCAAATTTATGGTAACTATACACACCTAAAACTATCCACCAATGGCCTTCAACTAGACTTTGGACTGATTCCTACCAACCTTAACAAATTAAACCTATGAATCACTTAACATCCCAAATATGCTTGTGCATCATTTTTCAGATCTAATAATCTCATTGAGACATAACTAATTATGGTATCATATCTTAATTAACAAAAACCTCTCATGGATTCATCTCTAATCATCCTATGACATCACAATATGTAATTTGGCCTATAGACCTATTAAGTAGGGCAAGTGCACACATAAAATCAAATCTTGAAAGAGATAAATTTATAATTATAATTAATTAATAAGATAAAACAAATTAATTTCTTATTTGAATTATCCATGAGAAATTAATGAAATTCAAAAATCAAGAATATCTCAACTTTTCATGATTACCTTTTGTGAGTTGGCAACTTGTTACAAATATCTCACCCATGCCTATTCATTGTAAATAATTATTTATTAATGCCTTTTAAATATAATAGGGTTAATTGACTTACTTAGGTTATATGTTAACCCATTTCATGATTAATCTACACTTTAACTCACCTTGAGTTGGGGTTAGTTCCTAAGCCTATAAATATAAACCATTGCCTATTGAATTTAAGAGCTTGGATAGAGTAAAGTTATAATATAGTTTTTGTATAAATATTGAAAGTAATAGTGTTATAATGAAAAAATCATAATCCAAACCATCAAGCAAGCATAATCCATATCAAGCCACAAGCCACAATGATTCCAAGGAGAGAAGGAGATAGCCAAACTCCATTGTCAAAGACTCTTTGAGCACAAGCCGAGCAAGACATGAACAAATCACTTGGAGATCTCAAGGAAAGTGAGGGATTTATCATTATTTGCATTTTATTTGTGCTCTCATATGTATTTTTTTCATTATTCTCCCCCTAATATCTAGGCTTAGAGATGTTAGCATGTTAGTGTGTTGATTTCATTTATTTTTTGAAACTAACACTTGTTTTAACCTCCTCTCTATTCTCAAAATTCCTATGATCACAAATTTCATGATCTATGGGACTTAAATCATCCCATGTACCAAGGATACCAAGATGCAACTCCAAACTTTTCAAATAAATGCTTGATAATCTTAAAAATTGGAGTTTTAGTTTTGTTTTTGTTGTATTATTAGTTTTTATGTTCACTCAGATTTATAAAGAGACCAACATTAGTTTTCCATAACTAGTTTCGGTCTTTAATACTCGACATCATTCTTGTATAACCAACAGTGGTCACTATGTGCATCCCTATAATTTACCTCAATCATTGTGTAGGATAGAAAGCTAATAGGCCATCTTTCAGAGCTTTGTTTGGGGTCATCCAACCTCTATTTTTTATGATTTTTTTTAAAACTACATGTTTTATCCTAAATTTTTACAATATTCCATCATTTTACCTTCAAGTTGCATCAATTTTTCACAAAATATGAAAATAGTATTTTGAATCTTTTTAAATATTCTAATTACTACTACTTGGTTTTATCAATTTGTAAATTCTTTGTTTAGTCATATCATTGTAGGTTTTTGAGGAATTTTTGTTCTAACCATGGCTAACTAACATATTTGGAATCAGTTTTTTTGCCTTTGAGTTCACAGGCAACCAATCTTAGTCTCTATTGATTGGTATTGGTTATGACCAACTGACATCGATCACAGGTGACTAGCATCGATCTATGTGTGAAAAGTATAGAGCAAACCTGAGAGCTATATTATTAAATATTATTTACTCATCCTTGATTGTTCTTCAAAGCAAGAGGAAACTTTCTAACCCTTGCAGGTCCAAGGTAGGAATAGAACATGAAATTTCAAGTTTAGGCTCATTAACATTTCATTTTGGGTATTTAAAATAAATTTGGATAACTCTTGAACACTTCATTTTTGTGCCTAAAAATAATTTCTAAGTCTTGAACATTTGATTTTAGTGCTTAAAAGGAACATATATTTGGCTAAATCTTTAACACTTTATTTTGGTTCCTAAAAAGAATTGCTAAGTCTTGAAAATTTGATTTTACTACTTAAAAGGAACATATAATTTCTAATTCTTAAACACTTAATTTTTTGTGCCTTAAAATGAATGCATAAGTCTTAAATATTTGATTTTGATGCTTAAAAGGAATGCTTAAGTCTTGAATTTTTAGTTTAAGTGCTTAAAATCAACCTAGGTGTTTTATGTTAGTTATTTTGTGTAAATTCTTACAAATATTTGAAAATTTAAGCCAAGGGGTCAAAGAACTTAATCACACATGTCATTTGGTGCAATAAATCAACACTCATTTATATTGTAATTTATTGAAAGTATTTGTTACTTGTGTGTTTTTGTGAAAAATTAAGAGTGCATGTATGCTCTCCCCTATCCCTTATAGGTAAATTGGGTGACCAAAAGAACCTTTACACTTTCAATTTATTCCTAGTTGAAGGCATGGAAATAATTTTATCTAGGATCTCCCTAAAACCCGCATGGTTTGGGTGATCTAAAAATAACTTCTAAAGTCTTTCCACTTAGTTTTATTTTTACACAATTTTGCTTGTGAAGGGGAATTCATTGCTTCTTCATGATTTCTTTAGGGAATATTTGACCTAGGGTTTCATCTCCTAACATTATTTTAACCTTGCTCCATGATGGGGTATATAAATTAGGGTATGCATACTATAATATCTAGGGGACTAAGTCACTAACCTCTCCTTTCATAATGAAAACCTGAGTTAGGTCTAGTTAACCAGGGGATTCCACTAATCAGTACATAGATGAAACCACTATCTAAAGGAATAGACCCTTGCATAGTAAGTTAATAATTATTAATTCAATTGACATGATGCATCTCTAATGTTAATCACACTTGGGACCAATCTAGATGTTTGAAAACTATAGTTTTAGTCAACCCCATTTGAGTAACCTTGTATCATCTTTTTATTTGGTATTCATATTTTTATTTCTTAGTATTTTGAGTCTAAAACCATTTATTTGTTATGCCACATCATACTAAGTTTTGTTTATATTCCACTCCTTTGTTTAAAGAGGCATAATGCTATCCATTTTATTACACACCTTTACCATAAAATTTTTTCCAAACTTGTTTGTTGTGTGTGTCACTTGATTGAAATGGGTAATGTTACACTTACCAAATCATTTCAAGTTTGTGCCTTGGAGTCTTTGAAAATAACCATTTTTTATACCTTTAGAGATTGATAACACCATTATTCTACTCAAATTATTTCATAGACTCATCTTGTCTTGTGTCCAAGTTTTCAAAATTTTAAACCAATCCACGTATGCCTTTATGATCTTTGTCTAGTACCATTATGACATTCAACTTTTTATAGCTTATTTGTTTAAAAATCTTACTTTTCCTAAGTTGAATTTTTAGTTAACCTTGACAAGTTTGAATCCAAACATTTATTTATTTCTATTTAGGCCTTATCTAATTAGGGCTTAGATATAGATCTTTCTCTTTTGGGTTGTGTAACTTAGGTTAATTATTTACCCTAAGTTTAAAACTATATGTTTGTTCCTTTATTTGGGAAAAAATAGTCAATATCCAAGTGCCTTTTGTTTCATGCCTTATACCAATTTGATCAAGTCCATGTCTAAAGTCAAATGCCTCATCTATGCCAAAATGTTCCAAGTTTGTTAGATTAAATACCCCTTTATTTTAAGTCTAGATTTTGATGGCATGTTTGGATAAAATTCCTATCACATGCCTTATTTGATCCTATATTTTGATGTCTCATTTGGCCAAAAGACCTATCAACTTTTATTTTCTTAGATTAGACCTATGTGGAACAATTTGAACCTAGATTTTTGCATTTTTTTTAGTTCATCCACTTGAATTTTGTGTATGAGAAAATTAACATTAGACATTTGACATTATACTATTTTATACCAAGTCTTAGCATAGACCTTTTTTTGAGATACAGTTCCATCCCTTTGACCAAGTTAGACCAAGTTCAATCTATTTATCCATACACTTATGGTAGAGTCACATAAAATTCAAGTTATGATATAATGTCTATACCAATTGAATTTATCTAATATCATTATGGTTAAAAATTTATTTATGAGATGGATCCATTATTCCTTATGATACTCAATCTAGGGAACAAATTCCAACACTAGATTTGGTGGTACTATTGGCCAAATTTGGCACACATAAGGATCTTTTGCTTAAAATGGTTTGAATACATGAACAGGGTTATATATGGAATGAGTGGACCAAAAGTAAAATAAGAAGATCTCATATAACTTACAGATCTTTTAAAACAATTTAAGCAAGCTTAAAGTGCAAATTTGTTGATCCTTAGGAAGTAGGCTTGGAAATAGGTATAGTATTGAAAAATGAAAAAGACCGTCAGGTTATCATGGTGTTTCAAGAATTAATGGGAATGAAATGGATTGCACAAAGTCTTATAAGTTCATCAGATCCTTCTAAAGGGACAACAGTTTCTTGTACAAGTCTCAAAGAACGAGACCATCATGAACACATCAAGTAGGGATGAATAGGCTAGTTTAGTTACACATTTGATAAATACACTTATGTAATTATTCAAGGAAAAAATATCATATGGACATGAATTCCTTCATGCCTAAATCATGCTCTAAAAATTTTGTGTCTTGATGAGCTTGATATCTCAAGAAATAAGCCTTTAAATTTAGATTTACAGAGTAAGACATGCATAGGGATGTCAAGTTTAAGCTTTGTGAAATATCCATTTGAATTCAAAGTTCCCAAGGATGAATTCAGATCTAACAAGTGTTAACATCTTGGGTGCTCGAATGAAGATCTAATAGCACACATCAACTAACAAACCCTGTGCATCTCAAAGATCTAATGGAGTATATTTGATCATACATCTAAGATCAATAGTGAGCATCAATTCAAAAGGTCAAAAGATCTCTAGGGTGAATACACAAGTGATAAGTGGCATAATCTCAAGAGTAGAATCTATATCCAATGTCATGTAGATGAAACTCGAGTTAGTGGGTCTAGGCAGATCATTGAAGCATGCTCACTTGTAAAAAGTAGATCAATAATGAGTGGTGGGTTAAAAGGTCAGTATATCCTAAGATAAAATGCATGAGTGATAAGTGTCTTAACCATGTTAGACTGGTAGAATACCTATGGCTCATATTTATTCATACAAAGGGAGATCTATAATGCACATGAGGTCAAGGAGTCAAACAGCTTATAGTAGGATCCTAAGATTGAATGAAGAGCTAATAGATGGCATAATTTAAGAAGGATTAAATCAATATCAATGGTCATTGTTAAAATTTGAAAGCTAAGAACTTCAAACAGAGGTCAAATTTGACTCAGGTTGAATCAGGGAAGATATTTCAAAGGATGCCATTAAATCTTGGTTGAGACCTCTATTGGAAGATCCAGAGCATTGGACCCAATTTTCTTGTATTTTCAACATCACATACAATAATTCCTTTGTTTTCAAAAGTTTTAGAGGCAAAATAGGTCTGTTTAGACCTAATATGGTTCAATAATGATGATATGTAGTTTGTAATCTCTTCATGAATATAGCTGTATGAAAACTAATAAATAATATTGGTTTTAAATCTATAGTAAGACCTATGCTTAGATTTATAAAAGGTAGGTTTGTGATTAATGAGTGTCCTATTGATTGACATGGTCATAGCTTCAACAAATAGGTACCTACAGTCACTAAAATCAAACCTAAGCATGGATCTATCAAGTCTATGGATATAAATATTTTATCCTTATAAACAAACCAAGTATAAGATGGTATAGAGTCCCAAGATAAATATCTGGTGGTTGGAAGAAGCAGTTGGATTCCTTAATATATTTTAAAGGTCTAAGGATTTTACTTCATATAAGGATCATGACTCATCATCTTAGACACATTTTTGTCCTCTAGTATATTGCTCAAGCAATGAGAATATTTGGAGGCTATTGTGACAAATAAAGGTTATTTTATCTATGATGTATAAATCATGATTTGATCAAAAGGTGGTGGTATCTTAATTAATGATCTTAGATGGTGTGTTCCCCCCTCACTCTCTCTATCCACTTTCTATAATATCTCTTATTTTCTTCCATATTGTATCTCTCTTACTTTTGATAATAAATTCTCTCTCAATTTTGGAAGAGTAGATACTCTTATTGGATAAGCTTGGACCCTGTCAAAATTTGTATGAAAGACCTCCTGAATCAATAAAGGCTTTCTTTACCTATATCTCCCCTCTAAATTGTGTGTAGAAAAGGTTGTGCATGATGGCATTATGAAGTAGAATCTTATATGCCCATTGTCTTTATTTCTTACACATTTCTAACATGTCTTCAAGTTAGTTGCAAGTCTAAGTTAGTGTTCTTTCTATCATTGAAGTAAGCTCTTGATGAGTGTTACAACTCATATTTGCCTTCATTCATTTCTTCATGAACCTAGTTTATGAAACGCTTATGCAACTAGCTATTTTTTGTTAGATTATGTGAACTAGCATTGTCTTATACTTCCTCAATGTTTATTTCATGCTTATGTGAATTCTCATTTAAATTTGGTGCATCACCCCTTTAGCATTATTAGTGACCCTTTACCCCTTCTCTAACCCTTTTCTCAATGAAAATATTACTATAGGTGAACCATCAAGAGGAAGCTAACCTTTTTTGGAGGTCCAACCCCACCATAGGTGACCCACAGCCCAAGGTTTTTCCCATAGTGTAGCTCAATTGGAGAGAGCCTAAATAACCCTAAGGGTGTAAATTGATGTTACAATATTTTTTAGCATGCTCGATGGGACTTATAGTTCAAATAGTATTGGTCAAATTTTGATTTTGGTTTGATCAATTTGAAGCAATTATAGGTTCCAAGCAACAATATATGGTGACTCCAAAAGAAGATTCAACATTCTGTTAGTAGAGTAGTGACTACATCTCATGCCAAATGTGATTACAATGTTAGATTATAGAGGTATTCCATTTGAATTCATTTAATTACCTTTAAACTCATTAAATATATTAAGATTTGCTAACACACACCCTTATAAAGGTAATTTTTTTCCTAAATCACTTTCAATGATTACCCCTACAAAATCTTTATTAAACCATTTCATTACCATGGCACCCCCTAAAGCTTTCACCTTTATGGCCTTTAATGGTCAAAGTCCTTTGGACCTCAATTAGTATGATCCTATTTTAGTAGTATCTCTCAAAATTGTCCCTTATTTTATTAGAGAGCAAGCTACAACCCTTTCTGAACACCTCATTGATATAGCCAACTTCTATAACATTCATGATATCAATGAGGAAAATGTAGAAATTAGGTTATTAGCCATCTCTTTCAAAGGTAATGCCCTAGACTGGTATAGAAGCCTTGATTCTAGCTCTATTACATAATGGGATCAATTAGGGGATATATTGTGTAAGAGATTTGAAGACAAAAGTGACTATTTATCACTTGCAGAATAGTTGATGACAATTCAAAGAGCCCCTCATGAAGTCAATCAAGACTTCAATACAAGGTTCCAAAAAAATTGGGATAGAATCTTAGTCTCTATTAGGCCTACCCCTAACTTTGCCTTTCTTTACTATTTAAATTCCCTAAATAGTTAATTATCTAGTCTATGGGATGAAACATATTGCCAAATGCATATGAGGTGGCAATCAGAGTAGAAAATATTTTGATGTAGGCTGGCAAGCTTACATTTAAATCACTAATTCTTTTATTCCCTGAGATCATACCACCCCCTAGTTATATTATTCCCATTTTTTTCATTCCTCCCATGCCTAAAATTGTTTTTATACCCAAACCTAAGCAATAAAAGGCTTCAATAGTCAATCTAGTGATTCCTAAGAATAAAATAATTTTCAAGAGCTTAAGAGCATGTTTTAGTCTTTGGGAAATGAAATAGTTAATGTTAAGAGGAAGCAAAATTTCAATAGAACTTACCAAGTCTCATATCAACCTAAATAGTAATCTTATCAATAAAATAGGCCACCCTATAAAAGAAACTTCCAAGGCCAAGGTTAGGGACAAAGGCAGCCTAACTATGTTAGGCAAAACAACTATAATCTAAATGTTGCAAGCACTTCCAACACTTTGGTCCCTATCAAAAATAATGTTGTTCAAGAAGCTAAGAATAACATACCTTGAAATTATTATTTCAGGAAATCCATTATTTCAACCACTGATTTCACTCAAGCTTTCAATGATCAATGGCAATAGAATGATAGTTATGGGTATAATCAAGCTCTTATGGCTCAAAACACAAACGTACCCATGATGAAAAAACTAAAAGAGCCTCAACAAGGTAAAATCCCTTATCAAGGACCAATCCATCTAGGTGATAAAATGGTGAATTATGAGCAAGAAGAGTGTTATGTACTCAATCAGTAGGCTAGTTATAGCCAGGCATACATTCTAGTGGTAACAAATACAAGGTTCAAAAGAAGGAACATGGATGGTAACTAGGAAGTGGTCAAGGAGCATCCTACCATTACTCCTTCAATATCAAATCCAAGTGGACTTGTTTTTTCTCTAAAGGTTCCAATAGCTCCAAGGAATCAAAATTAGGGGAATGTCTTTGTTCTTCAAAACTCACAAACTCAAGGTGCAGTTGTGGATCCCAAAGCACAACCAAAGGTTTGTGGTTCACCCATCAACATTGTGGAACAAATTACAAAGTCTAATGTGAGTGTGATAATTTTGGATATTCTCTCCATGCCTAGTTAAGTAGACATCCTCCAATAAGGATCTTCAAGAATCAATGTTTCTAAGAAACCACCAGTCAAGGAGAATGTGGTTCTCACCAATGCAACCAAAAGACCAAATGAAGGGAAACTAGGTAATGTGGTCAAACCTCCTCCCTTCTACACTTTAGTAATCATTTGTGACTCTTTAGTTCATAATTGACTAGTATAAAGTGGAGATAACACCTTATTAATGCGAAAGTCTATATCAAACCAAATTGATCTAAAGTATGAGCCCTAATCTAAAGGAGTGTTTTAGCTAGATGTATCTTCTACCAAGCCATCTAGTATCATCAGAGATCTCAACTTGACCTTTCATGCTTGTCTTAGTGTCTTAGTTGATCAATATGTATTGATCCTTGGTGTGCCTCCTCATTTTGCACTATGATTATCTAGAGAATTCATAGCAAATATATGAGGTTATCTAACAATAGATTGGTCATACATGGATTTTAGAACAAGATATAGGACCAAGGTATCTATTAAGGCTAATCCCATTACACAATTCCACATAAATCCTTATGGGTTAGACATCATTAATCTCAATTGCACCATTCTTAATGAGGATGAAAATATGGTTAGTTAAAGTTTAAACACTCACCTTGAGGATATACCATACATGTTTTTGGATGAACTATGGAATGACAATCATTTGGTTAATCTCTTGGAAGGAGTTGAAGAGAGGGATATGGGTGTCTACTACTTACATGAAGATAATCAGTCTATACCATCCCTCATTGGACCTTAAAAATATCCTAGTGGCTTATGGAAATTATTCTTTGATGGTTCAAGGAGCAGATATGGAGTGGGTATGGGTATAATTATAGTCTCCCCCTCCAATGACAAGTATTTCTCTTCTTAGAGGTTCTAATTCAATTTCTCTTGCAATGCAACAGAGTATGAGGACCTTATGCATGGCCTTAAATGGGATAATAAGAGAGGAATCAAATAATTACAAGTTTATGGGGATAGTGAACTAATAGTACACCATTTTAAAGGCTAAAATATCACCAAGAATCCATTGATGAAGTCTTAAAAACATAGGGTGTGGGACCTAATGAATATTTTGAGGCCTTTAACATCTAAGTAGTGCCAAGGAACCAAAATGGACATGTTGATAGGTTATTATCCATGGGATCTCAATTTGATATCCCAATGAGTTAAAAAAAGACCAAGGTGTAGCCACCTTTCAAAGTGGTGGTGATACTATCAGTGTCAAACAATTAATCTCATTGGTAGGTCTTTGAGAATGACAAACAAATTGCTTATTTCTTGCAGTAGGAAGCATATTTCTCCTTTAGAAACTAAGAAAAGTTTCAATATCAGTATGAGGATAAAATAGTTTATTTGAGATATAACAAGCTTCCTAAAGGGCTTGTCACCCTTGAAGGTCTTTTCCATGAGGGAGATTGTATGAAAAAAGATAAGGCAGTGATGTCAAAAAGTAAATAGAAATATGAAAGCATCCTTATCTTCAAATACAAGCTCCTCAAACTTGTAAATGTAAGAACTAAAGCTAAAAGGCATGATTTTATAGAACTTTGTAAATAATATGTAGACATCTTTGCTTGGGAATATAGTGACATGAGAGGTTTTGATCCCAAGTTGGCCTAACAAACTATGAACTAGAGGTTAATGCCAAGCTTATCATGCAGAAGCAGAGGCCTATAAACCCCAAAATTGAAGATATTATGATGAAATAATTAACCAAGTTAATTGAATCCAAGATCATCTTTCATATTAAGTACTCCTCATGGGTATCCAATTTGGTACCTATGAGGAAGAAGAATGGGAAGATCAGATTGTGTGTTGACTTCAAGGACCTAAATAGGGTCTTCTTGAAATATCACTACCCTTTACCATCTATAGAGTAACTCCTTCAAATAGTTACTGGTTCATAATGTTTTTCCCTTTTGAATGGATATTCAAGTTATAACTAGGTACTAGTGAGAGAAGAAGATCATTATAAGAATACCTTCACCACAAAGTGGGGAACATATTCTTACCAAAAGATGCATTTTAGATTGTCAAATATTGGGGCCACTTTTCAAAGAGCCATGGACATGGCTTTCTAAGGTTTGTTGAATCAAATGGTACTAGTTTACTTGGATGACATCATAGTTTTCTCCAAGAAGTCTAGTGAGCACATGGACCATATAAGGTTTATATTCCAAATATGTGGAGAGTATGGGATCTTTTAAATCCCAAGAAATATGTGTTTATTTTTCATGAAGGCAAACTTTTGGGTCACATTATTTCAAAGGAAGGACTATCTATTGACCCTGATAGAATAAGTTCCATCCTGGCCTTATCTTTACCCAAGCATCAAAAAGGAATCCAGATCTTCCTTGGTAAAATAAACTCTATGAGAAGGTTTATACCTAGTTTTTCAAACCTAGTCAAACCCATCACTACCATGTTGAAGAATAGCCAAGTTTTTGCTTGGTTAAATGAAGGTAGAGAAACATTTTAGGCCATCAAGCATACCATTTTTGAAGCACCCTCACTCATGAATATTAATTTCTCAAAGGATTTTATATTGTATATCATTGCCAATGTTGATAATATATCAGCTATGTTGATGCATAAGAATGGTGAAGGACTTGAGTAACCAATTACCTTTTTTAGTCAAGGGCTACTTGGATATGAGGTGAGGTAAAATTTTATATAAAATCAAGTTCTTATAGCTTTAAAGAGACTCAAAAATTTCAGACCAATGATCTCCAATAGTAAGGTTCATCTTATGGTGTTGCATCCTAAAGTGAGGGACTTTGTACTTAACAAAGATATGAATGAGAAAAGAGCAAGATGGATTACCAAGGTCATGGAGTATGATGTGGAAATCAAAGTCACCAAGTTGATAAAAGGTAAAGGCTTGTGTGATCATATGGTAGATGAACTTCAAGAAGACAAAGAAGTTATTTTGGTGACACAAGACAACTCACAAATAGATGCACCTCCACTTCATAATAGTTGGCTCTAAGATATGGTATGTTTTTTGATGATAGGAGAATGCCCCCAAGGTTTGGATAGAATAAAAAGAAGATATTTTAGGCTTTATTCTATACCTTATACATTATTTGATTGTGTTATTTTTATAAGGGACCTCAATGGGGTACTTCTTAGGTGTATTGATGACACTAAAATGATAAAACTTTTGGAGCAATTTCATGATGGGCTTGCAGGAGGCCATTTTTTCCAAGAATAACAGAAATAAAAATAATGAAGGTTGGTTATTAATAGCCTATCCTTTTCAAGGATGCTTATGGCATGAGTCAATAAATGTTAGAAGTGTGTTCTATTTTTAGGGAAAAAAAGATTAGCATCTCTTCCACTCAACCTAATCCAAGTGGAACAACCCTTCATATAATGGGGGTTAGACTTCATAAGAATGATTAATCCACCTTGAAGTGTAGGACATAAATGAATGCTCACTACAACTGACTACTTCACCAGGTGGGTGGAATTAATTATCCTAAAAGAAGATAATGAAATAGTAGTGTTGGACTTTTATGATAGCATAGTAACTAGGTTTGGTTTTCTAGCTACTATAATTTTAGATAATGCTTTAGCATTTGTTGGTATGAAGACAAGTGAATGGTCACTTAAATTTTTCGTCTACCTTAGCACATCCTCCAATTACTACCCCCAAGGTAGTGGACTAGTAGAATCCACAAATAAGAACTTGATGAGTATTATCAAGACCATGGAAGATAATCAAAGAGTGTGGTATACAAAGATAAGGACAACCTTATGGGATGTTAGAGTGATTCCCAAAGCTATCATTGGAAATTCTCCATATGTCCTTGTATATGAAAGGGAATCTAAATTGCCTATTTCTCTTGAACTACCTACATTAGAGTTAATCCATCAGCTTGAGTTGATGGAGTTTGAGCCTATGAATGTGAGGATGATAGAGCTCATGGAGCTTGAAGAAACTAGGGACCTTGTAATGAATACATTAGAGTCACATCAAGCTCAAGTCAATAAAACCTTTGATAAGAGAGCCATATAAAGGGACTTCAAGGAAGCGGACCTAATATATAAATAAAACTCAAATAATTCCAATCCAAGCAACCACACCAAGTTTGATAGCTTTTGGAGTGATCCTTATTTGATCTATGGATGTAAATAGCATAATGCTTTCTAGCTTGCCCAACTAGATGGAGAGGTATTACCCATTTCAATCAATATAATTCATTTAAAGCCTTGGTATTAAAAGAGTTTGAAACTATTATATGATATTGTAACATATTAGAGTAGTTTTCTATGCTTTCCTCTAAGTGTTTTGTGCACATTTCCTTTTAATTGTGTGTTTCCCTTTCAATAAGTGTAGGGGCATAGTTGTTTATTTTGCTCTTTTTCCCCTTTTGCTTCAAGAGGAGGTTTCAAAAAGGGTCAGCCTTGAGTCAGTTTCACATTAGTTGAGAGGAAATACTATGACTCCATGTAACCAATAGATTAGTTCAAGGTTACTAATGTTTGCATAGAAGGCATACAACCCCAGGATGTCACTAGAAATGTTGGCCAAATTTGGCCCACATGATGAGCTCAAAATATGGATCATTATTGACATGTTATTTCCCTTAATTCATCTCTATAAGGATATTATCTTATGAAAATATTAGATTGTTAGATAGCTATTACATGGAAAATAGATATTTGTCTTATTTATATTAAACCAAAGACTAAGCCTTTACTTTGTCATTAATGTCTAATACATAGCATGTTTTAGTGATTTTTGTTGTGATGAATGCTCAAGAAAAAGACACAGGTAATGTAAAGTGAACGTGCAATTTTGATCTTCATCCAGTGTTTCTACAGACTTTGTAGGCTCATTTCTACAAACTCTATGGGCTCATTTCTATAGACTCTGTAGGCTCATTTCTATGGACTCTAAAGGCTTGTTTCTATGGACTCTATAGGATTGTTTCTATGAAATTCATAGGCTCGATTCTACAGACTTCATAGGCTTGTTTCTATAGACTTTGCAAGTTTGTTCCTACCAACTCCATAAGGTCAATTCTAAGAATTATGTAAGGACAGAGCTACAAATGGCGAAGCTGGTAGCTAGATAGGATAAGTGAGAATCATTACAACTATAATTAAATAAGGAAAATAACCACATATTATTTTGTGAGATTTGCTTTTGATAAAGTTGTAAATATATTTGATCTTCAAACTATTATAGGATAAGATATCTATTTTATTAGAATAATTGGATCTCTTGGAAATCCAATCTCCTATCTTTGGATTAATGGATCAACTAAAGAATCCTATTCCTTTGCATCTTATTTTGAGTTGATTATATTAGTATAAAATGTAATATTTTCATATATTATATAATTACATATCAGATGATAGAGAGCAGATAATAGAGAAAAATATTTGTAAAATTATATTACAGGTTTAAGCCAGATTGTAATCATTTCATTTTTATGAATTAATACTTTAGTTCCTAGTACTGATTAATATTTGTTTTTGAGTCTAAAAGGAGCAAGGGCCCACTTTCCTTAGAACCAGGAACTATGTATGGTATTTATGTTATATTTTATTAATTTGTTGTTATAATTAATTAGAATCTTTTTACTCATAAAAACATCAAAATAAATTCACAGTTTAAAAAAAAACAAAAGCATTTTATTATTTCAAAGTTATTTCCTTCTAAGAAATGTGTGTTTTCCTTTACAACAAATGTGTGAAACAAATTTCCTTTCGTTAGTGAAGAAGTGTGATTTTACTTTCCATGCAAACGTAAATAGGAGTGTGATCTTTTACTTTCAGCAAAAGGGTGGATTGATTTGATTTCTTCCTTTTTAGCAAAAGAGTGAATCCTATAGTTTATGAAATATTTCTTTCTCTAGTCAAAATTAGAATAAGACAATCAAACATCCCCACAAGTAGCCTTCTAGATATACCATCCCATACCTTACTATAGACAACTTTGGACATCAGCCTTGGTTGATAAGACATCAATAGAATATTAATTAAATGAGGAGTTAAACGACACTCATCATTTTTGGCACCATTGTCAGGGACTATAAGGTGTTAGTAAGGTAATAATTATTGGTCTAGAGTGAAAAATAGAAAATATTGTAAAAACCCATAAAATCCTATAAAAATTCAATAAATTGATGTACCATCTTAGAGATTCTAAAGGATGATTTATCCAAAAGTTTCCACCAAGAACACAAGTGGACACTCCTTCAACATCTCCGAGTAGTGAACTAGAAGATATAAGTGAAACCTATTTGCAAAAATCTTCTGAAACTTGGATAGAAACTAGGCCATTGTCACAAGTAAGCCCCATAGGACAAATTCCTCAGGATCAATCTCTTGTAGGAAGATAGTATTTAGAAGTTGCCAAGGATTTAGAAGAAGAATTTCAAAAATATGTAACTAAAGAAAATTTTGATAAAATTGAACAACCTATAACTAATACCACAAATATTCAGTGGAAAGATCATTCTAGTTTTAAAACATCATCAGAAGAAGAAATGGCTCTCCAACAAAATCAATAACTTGCACAACTAGGAAGGACTTTCTCCTTTCCTATTGTTGTAGATCCTAATGATCAAACCCCCATGAAAAATATTTCACCAGCTAATTTGCTAAATTTCAAGGGAAGATCTATAGAAGATCCTAATCAATTCCTATTTGAGTTTAAAGTGCTATGTCAAACCTATGATTACACAATAGATGGCCAAAAATTAAAACTATTTCCCTCTACACTTAAAGATGCAGCTATGAGATGGTTCATGGGTTTACCTAGTGATTCTATTAGAACATGGGATGACATGGAAATAGAATTCTTGAATAAATATTATGATTATTGTTGAGTGTAAGAAAGTAAAGAGGATTTCTTCAAAATAAAATAAAATAAGGATGAATCTTCAGAGGATTATTTGGATAAATTCATGTTCACTCATAAAATAAGCAATTATCCACTCACTGAAGACATTCAAAAATTGGTTTTCTTGAAAGGGTTGGATGAAGACACTAGAGATGCCTTAAATCTAATGGGTGAAGGAGATGTAAATAAGTTGGATTTTGATCAAATTTTTTAGCTTTATACCAACTATTCTTAAATGAAACTTGGAATTAGGAAAGGAAGATTTGGGAAATCTAATGAAGTGGGTAAGTTAATGGAAGAATTTGCTAATTTAAAAATAGATATCTTGGTTACACTAAATAGTACCTTGGATGGCCTTCAAGCTAAAGCAAATGCAACAAAACCCTTAGCAATCTACTATCCTAAGTGTAGACAGAAACATGCCCTTAGAGATTGTCCACTAGATAAAACCAATGTTTCATCATGTGAGATTTGTGATGCAATAGATCATGATACCAAACATTTCACCCTTTTGCCTATTTTAAAGAATAAAATGAAAACACAAGTCCAGTCCACTGAAGAAATAAATTATATTCAAAGACAAAACTTCGTCCCACAAAACTAGGCTCAAGGACAATTTAATACAAGAAATATAGTTAATCCATGGGTGGCACCATGGAATATTTTGTTTCCTTCATCATTTTAGAATCAACCCTAAATTCTATCAATTCAAAATCCATAGGCAGGACAAGATTACATGCCAACACCCCCATGAATGGTGCCATAGCCACAACAACAATGGGTACCACAGAAACAATGGATGCCTCAGCCATATCAACAATGGAATCAGTAGTGGAACCCATAGTCACAATATACCCAACCAAGAAGACCACTTCAATAGAAAATTATTATTCCACCCCCAATTTTTCAATAACAAGGACAAATCAATCAACTCTCAATGCCTGCACAACTAATAGAAAATCCAAAAAATAAACAACCAACACCTGTTTATGTTAATAAACATGAAGATACAATCAATGTTGGATTTATTGAGTGTTCAAACATACATTTGAGATCAGGGAAAACTATACAAAAACCTCCATTTCTCATTTCTGAGATACCTGATGAAAATGAAAAGACAAAATCATCTCAAGTAAACATTAGAGAGGCCAAAATCAAAATAAGCCCTAAAGCAAACAAAGAAAAAACTACTACCCTAGTAGTTCCTTTTCCAAAAAGATTAAGAGAATTTGGTATTAACCCAAAATCAAACCTACTCCAAGAGTTGCAAAAGATCAATATTGAGGTACCCCTTCTACAAGCTATTAAGGATATACCTAAATTAAATAATATCATCAAAAACCTTTGTATCAAGACACCTTGGATGAAATTAAAATATCATGGAACCATTTATGTTGATGGAAAAGTTGTTGATTTATTAGTAGGAAAACTATTAGCTCCAAAATATGCAGATTTGGGAAGCCTAGTGATCATAGTTACAATTGAAGGTAAAGAAATTCATAATGTCCTGGTAGATTTGGGAGTAGCAATCAATGTTATGACAACTGATACTCTCCGTGCATTATCTCTTATGAGAATGCAACCTATAACTACCATTCTTCAAATGGTGGACCAGTCTATAATGAAACCAAAAGGGACTATAGAAAATGTTGAAGTACTAATAGAATATTGAGAGTATCCAGTAGATTTCATGGTTTTGCAACCCAAAACAAAGAATCTAGGATATTCCATAATCCTAGGTAGACCATGGTTGGATACTGTAGCAACATTGATTGATTGCAGGTCAGAAGACATGACCATTTCTAATGGGATAAAATCCAAATACATCTCTTTGTATTCTCCTATAAAACCATCAACAAATTGCATACAAAAACTTTGGGTGGATGAATCAGACAACACATTAAACAACATTTCCTCATTAGCTATGATCACAGTTAAAAAAAAATTGGAAGAATTAAATGGAGACATATACCCATAATCTACAGACTCTACCAGTCTAGAAACTATGGACTCTACCAGTTTGAAAGCTACGGACTCAACCAGTCTAGAAACTATGGACTACCTTAGTTTAGGATTCTTGGGTTAGATAGAAAATTCTAAAACCTCCACTTCTACTTCTTCTAGTACTTATTCATCATATGATCATAGATTGATTCAAGAAAGTGTGTGGAAATTGGCAGAATAGTAGCAAACTCATTTCTTAGATGTATTTCATTATTCTTTAACAAGACTAATTCCTCCTAGAAAAGAGTTTATTGATAATGTAACCATATTTCATAAGCTACTTCCTCATCCATGTCCTCTGAACTCATTGATTAGTGATTTTAAGCAAATAGAATCCAACTACCCAGGTATAAAACCAATAATGGTATTACCTGGAAAGATTTTAAATATCAATAGTTGGTTAACAAATGAAGAGGAAGATCAACTATTTGAAGTACTGGAAAGACATACCAAGGCTTTTACTTAGGATTATACCGACATGAAGGGAATTCACCCTAGCATATATACTCATCATATTTACATAGAATCTATCAAACCAGTTAGACAACCACAAAGAAGAATAAATCCAACATTAAAGAAAATCATCAAAATAGAAATTCAAAAGTTGTTAGAAGCTAGGTTTATTTACCCCATCTCAGACAGCCAGTGGATTTCACCTCTAGTAATTATGCCCAAGAAAAATGGAAAATTAAGGGTATGTGTAGATTATAGAGAATTAAACAAATCAATACTCAGAGATTACTTTCCTTTACCTTTCATTGATCAAGTTCTTGACAACTTGGTAGGAAAGATATTTTTTTCTTTCCTAGATGGGTTTAGTGGGTATAACCAGATAATGGTAGAAGTTGGAGATCAAGATAAAACCATGTTTACCTACCCTTGGGGAAATTTTTATTATTTAGTACTTCTATTTAGACTCTGTAATGCTCCAAAAACCTTCCAAAGAGTAGTTCTGGAAATATTCTCTAACCTTACAAATGATTGTGTTTAAGTATATATGGATGACTTCATCGTTTATGGTGAAACTTATGAAGAGGCTCTTACCAATTTGGTAAGAGTATTGATCAGATGTGAGTAACACTAATTATATTTGAGCCATGAGAAATGTTTATTGATGATCGATGAAGGAATAGTCTTGGGACACCATATTTCTACAAAAGGCATTCAAGTAGATTCAAAGAAAGTTGAAATAATCTCCAATTTACCCATTCCATAAACACAAACTAAAATTAAGAGATTTTTGGGACATGTTGGTTACTAAAGATGCTTCATAGATAAGTTTAGCCAAATAGATACCCCTATGTTTTCCTTGCTTACAAAAGATAGTACATTCGAATGGAGTGATAGTTGACAGTAGGCCTTTGAGACCATCAAAGCTAAACTTAGTACTAATCCAGTATTGAGAGGACCAAATTGGACTAAGCCATTCCATATATACACAAATGCTTCCAATACAGCACTAAGAGCAGTCCTTCGATAAAAGGATGAAGATGGAAACATGTATGCTATATATTATATTAGTAAAAACATGACACCTGTTGAGAAAAATTATACTAAAATTGAGAGGGAATTTTTAACTGTAATTTATGCAATTAATAAATAAATTCACTACATAACAGGCTACAAGGTATTTTTCTATACAGACCATTCAGCTATTAGATATCTTACCAACAAACCAATTGTGGGAGGTAGGATTATTACATGATTGTTGCTCTTACAAGAATTTGATGTTACTATTATAGATAAACTAGGAAAGTCTAATGTGGTGGTTGATTTATTATCAAGAATAAACACTACAGGTGAAGAAGAACCAGTGGAAGATGAATTTTTAGATGAACAACTATTTGTTATTTTACCAAAATCTCTATGGTTTGCTAATATATCCAATTACCTCACCACAGGGAAGTTTCCTCTGCACTTTTCATAAAAAGAAAAGAAACATTTAATCAAAGAAAGCTCTTCTTTCAAATGGATTAATGGAATGTTATTTAAACTTAGACCTAACCTTGTGTTTCATAGTTGTGTGACAAATGGTGAAGCTTATGATATCATTAGAGCCTATCATGATGAACCAAGAGGAGGGCATTACTCAGCTCAAAGAACCATACATAAAATCTTGGGAGAAGGTTACTATTGGCCTCACTTTCATTAGCAAGTAAAAAGATATGTCAGACACTGTGATGCTTGTCAGAGAATTGGATAGACTACTCTTTCAATATAGATGCCTCTACACCCTTATCCTCAATCAGTTTTAGAACCATTTGAAAAATAGGGAATTGATTTTATAGGTCCAGTGGATCCTCCTTCCAGAGGAAGAGAATATATCCTAGTATGTACAAACTATGTGACCAAGTGGGCAGAAGTAGAAGCATTAACTCATGCAAGAAAAGAGATGGTAGTTGATTTCTTATATTTCAAAATCATGCAAAGATTTGGTGCTCCAAGAGAGATAGTCTCAGATCAAGGACCGCAGTTCATGTCAAACATGATAAATTCATGCAAGTGTATCAAACTCAGCATAGAAAAACATCTCCATAAAATCTATAGGCTAATGGGCAAGTTGAAGTCACCAACAGAGAACTAGAAACCATTTTAACCAAGGCTGTTAATTTTAGTAGAAAGGATTAGGTAGATAAGGTACCAAAAGTTGTTTGGACCTATAATACAACTTGGAAAACAACAACTGGATTTTCACTTTATGAATTGGTTTATGCCAAGAAGCCTTTATTCTCTGTTGAATTTGAATTATAAACTCTAAAAATGGTTGTAGAAGTAGGAATTGAATTAGAAGAAATACATAAAGAAAGACTCTTATAGCTTAATCAACTTGATAAAATATGGATGGCAGCACTACAAAGAACTGAACTAGTACAACATCAAAGAAAATTTTGGCATGATGCACAAATCAAGCAATGGAAGTTTCAAAAAGGAGATTGGGCACTATTATTTGATTCCAAATTTCAACAATTCAAAGGAAAATTAAAAAAAAATTGGTTGGGACCTTATCAGATTAAGGAAGTCTATGAAAATGGTTCTATTAAGCTAATACCTATTAATGACAGTAGAAGAGCTCTGTTAGTCAATGGACATAGATTGAAGCTCTATCAAAAACCTCTAAATAAATAAGAATTTGTTCAAAATGTAAAGGATCAAGTAGCTATTCTAGAGAGATATGCTTCTTCTAGTGAACATTCTCCTTGATAATATGATAAAAATTTATAAAAAAAAAAAAATTCAATAGTGAAAATCCCTCCAAGGACTCTATTGACAATGCATGCCCAGAAAACTAGTTTGTTGGTTGTCTATGCATTGCAAAAATGTATTTGGCTAGAAAACCAGCAAGGGCTAGCCAAAGGAAAAAAACAAAAATTTATAATAAAATCTCATCATGACACTATTATTGGTCATCTCCATGAAATAAACTAATTCAAGCAAACTTATTTGTGTAGGACATATAGCGAGCAAAGGATAACATCTAAAGTTAAAGTAAGTAAGACATATTTTATTTATCTATGTTCAGTTAACTAATTATATTTGATTTAATTAAGAATTATTCTATGGAGATGACCCAAATTTTCATCTTCCAAAATGGAATGACATGACACATGCCATAATGAAAAAACAAACATGCAACTGAGCCACCAAAGGTGTATGGATAAGTGTGCAGATTTTGATATAATCAATTGAGTCATCAAGTATCATAATGATGGGACATCATAAAAAGGGGTTTTAAATGAAGTAATGAATCATTGTTACTGTCAATGTGACATGTCATCATTTCACATAAATTGTATTAATGAGACAAAATGGCTGGTACACTCTATAGAAATATGTGGTGCCTAACTATATCAAATCATTATATCAAACTACAAACTCCTGCAACTGTAGCATTTCATGTGAATCATTTCATTTCTACAGACTTTAATAGAATCTAGTCTATAGATCCTCCATGATTGTCACTTGTAAATCCTCATTGACTATTGCCTACCAATTTTTATAAAAGATTGGTCTACACCTCAATCAGAGTTAAAAGAATAGAGTTGATTGTTAAATTACATAGACATGGGACAGAAGACAAGATCAAAGTCAAAGGATCCAGTAAAGTTTCATAAAGACAAAGCTTATGTGGTAGTTTTTAGAGCCAATAGCTGGCTACCTTTCATTGAAAATTTCCAAGGTTTTGATGAAATAATGGTAAGTTAATTCATCACTAATCTCACCCCTGAATTTTCAATTGTGAAAGGCATTGTTATTCATATTACAACTCAAGTGATAATCCAAGTTATACAAGTTATAGAAGAGGGAATGAGAGCTACAGGTAGAATTTCATTTAGTGATTTAATAAGTCAGTTTAATGATAATGAGCAGACTAGAACTTTATGTCTAGTAGATTCTAAGTTAAAATCAAAAGGGATTAGTAGAAATTCATTTCTTGAACCCTATAAATCTGTTGCCAAGTGGGTACTCAAGTATATCATTTTTGAAGGGCAACATAGTCTTTTAGGGGGAGACACCATGAAAATGTTAATACATCTTAAGCATGGGAGACAAAACCCTCAGTATAAAATTAATCTCCCATCCTTCTTGTATGGTGCTCTACAATTTATTTCTATAACCCTTAATGCTACTCTTAGGTATCATGGCCTTATTCATCTCATTATCTAACATCACTTCCTTTAGCAAGTACAAGAGGTTTGGGAGGAATTTTAGAATAGTCTAACATAGAAAATTATAAATATACCTACACAAGAAACCCCAAATATACCATAGGAACACTCATCTCCACCTACTACATCAGCTAAGAAAACAACACCAAGAAAAAAATCTCAGACTTTAATCTCCACATAAATCCCTTCTTCTTCTTCTTCTTCTTCTTCTTCTTCAAGAAGAATCACAAGGTCTCAAAACCCTAAAATTTCAAGGTCCCCACAAGAACCTCATGAGTCTGTAGTACAACTAGTTCCCTTGTCAAAAAGAATAAAATTGAGATGAAAGGTTTCTACATAACCTGAGAAGACTAAGGGTTTAGTGGTGGAGAAGGAAAGCCAACCAAGTGTAGCTCAAAGAGTAACTAAAAGGAGGATGCTCATTCTGATAGATGAAGATGAACAAGAAGCTATAGATATTTTAGATAGTCTTAAAATGGTGTCTCATTCCCCTATACATCAAAATATCCTTGTATCTACAAATATTGAATAAATTCCTTCTGAAATGAACTCTCTAATCATAATGGAGGAGCCAATTCTAGAGGAAGAGCCACACACAGTAGATGAATTAAGTATGGTAGAACAACCACCTATTCTAGTTAAAACTATAATGGACAAAGGGAAAACTATATGTACCAATGAGAAAGGTGAATCATCTAATCTAAATGATCCTATTCTATAGTTAACTTTGTAGCTTTCTCAAGCTCAAGATCTTGAAAAACAACAACAAACACTAACATTGCTAAGTTGATCAATTAATTACAAAACAAGGATCATCTCCACTCATTATTGGTGCAAAAATTAGATACAACATCTACTAATCATGTAGTAAAAGTTCACAAATTAGAGGAAATAATAAAGGAACATGAAAATGAACAAATAGATCTTTGGATATATGTAGAAAATCTAAAGAAGGAAAATAAGTGATTGTAGAGTTTGGTAAACTCTTCTGAAGCACTTGTTGTTGAACCTTCTCCTCCTAAGGTATTTGTTGACCATGGTTGTCAAAAAAGTGATCCAGGTATTCTTCCCTTGTAAATACTAAATCAAATTGAAGAAGAATATTCTATACTTAAATATAAAAACAAAGATGCAACTTATTTAACCAAACTCTTGGAAAATGAAAAGAAAGAATTAGAAGCTAAAGTCCAAGAGTTAGAAGAAAATTGTCAGGATGCATGCAAATTAGGCAAAACTCTTTTGGCATGTAGGAATCCTTCTGTATACATTTTGTTTTCATTTGAACAATTCTACAAATGGTAGCTCCTATGGATCTCTTGTTATCTTTCTTACAAAAATTTTCAGCCAATAACATTTTTAGAAATTTTCTAGTGTTGAACCTGATCAGCAGGATTTACTTTGTCAATTTTACTTTCATGACTTGATTCTAGGAGGTCATGAGTACAATAAGTTTTTGATGAATTTTCATGCAGGAAAAGTTCAATTGAGAGTATTAAATTCTACATTCAAAAATCAAATAGCATGGAAAGGTAGATTTGAGGACTATATAAATCATGCTAAGACTACAAGATTATGTGTCAGACCAGCCTTTCCTATTCCCAGATTGATCCAAAAAAAATTTAACTATGCTTTGTTAGATGATGAAGTTAAAACACATTATTTATAGGCTTTATATTATTGTGCTATTTATTTTGATTTATTTTCAAGACAAAGTTTTGATTCAGTGGTGGCTACAAGTGTAAATAGATGGGACCAACTTTTAGTGCCTCTTAAAATATGAGAGGTCGTGTCCCTAAATAACTTAAGATGGAGTATAAGGAGAGCATCCTCAATTTTGGAAATCTTAATAGAGGTAATAAACTCTGGGGGAGAGCAAAAATGGATTGGCATGAGATATAGACCCCCTTTACTAATCATTCCTATTCCAGGATGGCAGAGTTGGGCTCCACAATTAGAGGAGCAATTCAATATATGGAAGCAAATGATTCAAATACATCAGGTATTTACCAATAATTTAGACAAACATATAACAGATGAATTTTATGAATATGACTTGAGTTAGAGTGTGGAAAGTAGAAGCTAGAGCTATGAATGCCAATAAATGTTTACAATGGGACGTGTAAAAGGTAAAGCTTGGGGGAGATGATGAGCTTAGAATATGGCTCATTATTGACATGTTATTTCCCTCAATTCATCTCTCTAAAGATATTACATTATGCAAATCTTAGATTTTTAGATAGCTATTACATGGAAAATAGATATTTATCTTGTTTATATTAAACCAAAGACTAAGCCTTTACTTTGTTATTAATGTCTAATACATAGCATGTTTTAGTGATTTTTGTTGTCAATAATGCTCAAGAAAAAGACACAGGTAATGTAAAGTGAACGTGCAATTTTGATCTTCATCCAGCATTCTTACAGACTCTGTAGGCTCATTTCTATAGACTCTACAGGCTTATTTCTACAAACGCTACAGGCTCATTTCTATGGACTCTGCAAGCTTGTTTCTATGGACTTTATAGGCTTGTTTCTACATACTCCACAGGCTTGGTTCTATAGAATCTATAGGATTATTTCTACAGACTTCACAGGTTCATTCCTATCGACTCTACAAGGTCAATTCTGAGAATTATGTAAGGACAAAGCTACAAATGGGGAAGCTGGTAGCTAGATAGGATAAGTGAGAATCCTTCCAACTAGAATAAAATAAGGAAAATAATTGCTTTTTATTTTGTAATATTTTATTTTGATAAAGTTGTAAATATATTTGATCTTCAAAATATTATAGGATAAGATATCTATTTTATTGGAATAATTTGATCCCTTAGAAATCCAATCTCCTATATTTGGATGAATGGATCGACCAAAGAATCCTATTCCTTTGCATCTTATTTTGAGTTGATTATATTAGTATAAAATGTAATATTTTCATATATTATATAATTATATATCAGATGATAGAGAGCAGATAATAGAGGAAAATATTTGTACAAGCATATTACAGGTTTCAGCCAGATTGTAATCATTTCATTTTTATGAATTAATACTTTAGTTCCTAGTACTGATTAATCTTTGTTCCTGAGTCTAAAAGGAGCAAGGGCCCACTCTCCTTAGAACCAAAAACTGTGTATGGTATTTATGGTATATTTTATTATTATTTTGTTATAATTAATTATAATCTTGTTACTCATAAAAACATCAAAATTAATTCACAGTTTTAAAAAAATAAAAGCATTTTCATATTTCAAAGTTATTTCCTTCTAAGAAATGTGTGTTTTCCTTTATAGAAAATGTGTGAAACAAATTTAATTTTATTAGTGAAGAAGTTTGATTTTACTTTCCATGCAAATGCAAATAGGAGTGTGATCTTTTACTTTTAGCAAAAGAGTAGATTGATTTGATTTCTTCCTTTTCAGCAAAAGAGTGAATCACGTAGTTTAGGACACATTTCTTTCTCTAGTCAAAATTAGAATAGGACAATCAAACACCCCCACAAGTATCCTTCTAGATCTACCATCCTATACCTTACTTTACACAACTTTAGACACCATCCCTAGTTGATAAGAAATTAATTGAATATTGATTAAATGAGGAGTTAAATGACACTCATCACCACATAAGTATCTTTTGCCTAGAAATGGTTTGAATAGATGAGCAAATTTATGGATGGAATGAGTGGACCAAAATTAAAATATTAATATCTCATATTGCTTACAAATATTTTGAAACACTTTAAGCAAGATTAAAGTGCAATTTATTGATCTTTGGGAAGTAGGGTTGGAAACAGGTCTAGGATTGTAAAATGAAAAAGACTAGCAGGGTATCATGGTGTTTTAATCATTTATGGGCATGAAATGGATTGAAAAAAGTCTTAGAAGTTCATCAAATCCTTCTAAAGGGACAATAATTTACTACACAAGTTTAGAAGAACCAGACCATGAGCACGTCACGCAAGGATGAACAAACCAATCTAGTTTCACATTTGATAAATACACTTAGGGAATCATTCAAGAGCAAAATATCACATAGACATGAATTCCTTCATGCCAAAATCATGATCTACAAATTTAATGTCTTGATGAGATTTATATCTCAAGATATAATCCTTTAAAATTAGACTTACAGAGTAAGATGTGCACGGGGACATCAAATTTAAGCTTTATGAAACATCCATTTGAACTTAAAGTTCCCAAGGATGACTATGGATATGAAAAGTGTCAAGATCTCAGGTTCCCAAATGATTATATTATGGTGTATGTCAACTCACAAGGATAGTGGTTCTCAAAGATGTAATAGAGTGCATTTGATCATGCATCAAAAATCAATGGTGAGCATCAAATCAAAAGGTCAAAGGATCTCCAGGGTTAATGCATAAGTGATAAGTGGCATAATATTAGGACCATAATATATATCCAATGGTACATGGATGAAGCTCAAATTATTGCATCCAAATAGATCAATGAAGTATATTCACTCATACAAAGTATATTAATGGCAAGTAGTGGGTCAAAAGGTTAATAGATCTTAAGAGTAAGTGCATGGGTGAGAAGTGTCTCAACCATGTTAGACTAGTAGAAGATATATGGCTTACATTCATTCATATAAATGGAGATCTACAATATGCATGAGGTCAAAGAGTCAAAGAGATGACATCAGGATCCTAAGAACAAATGAAGATCTAATAGATGGTACAATTTGATTAGGCCCAAATCAAGATTGATAGCCATTGTTAGAATTTGAAATCCAAGGACTTCAAATAGAGGTTAAATTTGACTCAAGTCAAAATAGGGTAGGTATTTTAAAAGATGTCATTAAATCTTAGTCAACACCTTTGTTGGAGGATCCAGAGCATGTAGACTCAATTTTATTGTGTTTTCAATGTCATGTATAATAATTCCTTGGCTTACACAAGTTTTAGAGGTATAATAGGTCTGTTTAGACCTAATATGGTTCAAGAACAATGTTATGTAGTCTATAATCTCTTCATGGATATAGCTATACAAAAACAAATAAATAAGATTGGTTTTCAATATATAGGAAGACATATGCTCATTTTTGAAATAAGGTTAGGTTTTTGATTAATAAAAGAGTGTCTTATCTATCAACATGGTCATATCTTTAACAAATAGGTACCTATATCTGCTAAAATCAAAGTTAATCATGGCTTTATAAAGTCCATAAATATAAATATTTTGTCCATATAATCAATCCAAGTAGAAGATGATGTAGAGTCCTAAGATGGAGATATAGTGGTTAGAGGAATCAGTTGGAGCATTTAATAGATTTTCAAGGTCTCTAAGGATTTTTTCTTCATAGCGGGATCATAACCCATCATCTTAGACACATTCTTGTCCTCTATTATATTTCTCAAACAATGACAAGATTTGGAGGCTATTGGGAAAAATAAAGGTTATTATGTATATTATGTATTAATATTGATTTTATTAAAATGTGGTGCTATCTCAATTAATGATCTTAGATGGTGTGTTCCCCCTCTCTCTCCCATTTCTCTTATATCTCTTATTTTCTTCCACATTGTATCTCTCTCACTTTTGATAAGAAATTCTTTCTCAATTCTGGAAGAGCAGAGACTCTCATTTGATAAGGTTAGACCTTGTCAAAATTTATATGAAAGACCTCTTGAATTAATAAAGACTTTATTTACCTATCTCTGCCCTCTGAATTATGTGATCAAATCTTGTGCATGATGGCATTATGAAGGAGAATCTTCCATTCCCATTGTCCTTCTTTCTTTCTCATTTCTAAGGTGTCTTCAAGTTAGTTACAAGTCTAATTTAGTGTTATTACTTTCATTGATGTAAGTACTTAGTTATTCTTAGAAGTCCTCTTTACCTTCATTCATTGCTCCCTCAACCTATTTTATGAAACACTTATGAAAATAACTAGTTTTGTGAGATTGTGTGAGCTAGCATTATCTTATGCTTCCTCAATGTTTACTTCATGTTTATGTGAGTTCTCATTTAAATATGGTGCATCACCCATTTATCCTTCTTAGCAACCCTTTACCCCTTATTTAACCCTTTTCCAATTGTAAACATTAGTATAGGTGATCCATCAAGAGGACTTTGGCCTTATTTGGAGGTCCAATCCCATCATAGGTGACCCATAGCCTGGGGTTGTTCCCATAGTGTAGCTTAATTGGAGAGAGCCTAAATAACCCTCTCCAAGGGTAAAAATTGATGTTATAATAGGTACCTTATTTAGGTTGGTTGAAATACAATGTTTGACATCTCACCGATCATGACATCTGATCCCCCACCTATAACATTAACCCTCCTTCAGACTGCATCAGCCACCAAGCTCCAATACATCTAAGGAATACTAGAAACTCATCCTTTGGCTTGTGCAAGAAATCAAGATCCATGACACCCTACCACTACCATTATAATAACTCATCTTAATCTCTATGATTCCCTACCATTACTATTTTAGGACCTCATCCTCTAGCTTGTGAGAGTAACCAAGATCCATAATTGTCTATCATTACCATTTTAGGACTTCATCCTTTGGATTCTGAGAACAAACAAACTCCATGACTCCCTACCATTATAATTCCAAGAGCTCATCCTTTGGCTTAGGTAAGCAATAAACATCCATGATTCCCTCTTATTATCCAACCACTGTCCATTCTTCATTCATTGCCAATTGTTACCTATTTTATAAAACCCGTAACAATCATCTAGCCCCAACTAAGATAATCAGTACCTCTCTAATACAACAAATCATTCAGAGACCAAAAAGTGTTAAAAATTGGTATTTTCTAACTAATTGGAAACCAAGGCCAAGAGAACCAAGAAATCCTTGATGTTTTTGTTAAACCAACCATTTGTGATGAGTTAACCTATGATGAATCACATTTTAATCCTATACCTATTGTTAAGGAGTCTCACTCTGACAAGCTAGTCTTTGTTGAGTTACTTATTAATGATTATAATCACCTTTGGGAAAACCATTACCTCTATCATATGCCTATTTTTAAATAGCCTCCCTTTGACAATCTAGTCTCTATGGAGTTAACTCTTAACCTTTTTCCCCTCATAGAGGAATCTCACTTTTATAAACCAATCTCTATGGATCCCATTATGCCATCATAGGACATTACTTATCCCATGCCAAACATTCAATAAGACATCATTATAGTAGTGTCCACACTAGATGAATAATTAACATAGAAGTTAGGTTATATTCTTTAACTAGCTTCAAAATTATCATCAGAAGTAGAATCAACATTAATCTCAACATCAGATTTAGAGTCCTTTGAGTCAGACTTAGCTTCAAATTTAGAATATGTTCATGGATATTATAATATTGGTTATGCATACCCTGTACATCAATTTGAATATATTTTTGATCTAGATATGATTTTTGAGGATGATTACTTCAACTTCAACATAAGTTATCCTAGTATCTTCTATGAGGATTGTGTTACCTCTCCCCATTCCCTTACCATTTAACATGCCATTACCACCAACCAACATAACCTTTATATTGACATTTCACCTCCCACAAGTGTTGATTATGACCTGTTAGAGGTCTATATTTCACCCTATCTAGGCAAGGGATTGTCCATGTCCTCTAACCAAATCTAGATTAACATGAGACTGAACCTAGGCTATGAGTATCCTATAATGGGGTTAGACCTCTAGGATTTTTAATGAGGTTAGCTCTTTTTATGCATCATTTTATCTCATTTACACTAATAAGACTACTAATGATCAAGAAAAAGGGAGAGAGAGATAACTTGAAAGGTAAACCTAAGCTAATAATGGTGATGAACCAAAATGATGGTTGATCCACTCTATTTGAGATCTTAATAAACACTAATGAGACAAGTAAAAGGTTGTATCTAGAATTTCACAAGTCTAATATACATCAATATTTCATGTAGAGGTTCACCAAATGATCAAAATCTAAGGGAAGTGATGGAGAGGTCTAATGCAATACACTAACCAACCAATGTATCTACATACAAGATTCAATCAAATGGCATTTAAACATTAAACATGACCCGCATAACAAGATAGATACTAACTAGGTGAGATCAAGACTTGAAAAGGGAGAAACTTTAACCACATATGCAAATCAACTGATATAAACACACTAGACTATCATAATGAAATTTGAAACATAGTCTTTTATTCATTCCAAGAGGTTACAAGCTCAATCTTAGTAGATTCTAGTTATGCCCAAGAAATGGAATAGAGGGATCATTTTTCATGCTCCAAATCCTCTATATATAGTAGAAAGGGAAAGAGAGTGATGGTAAAATTCATTGGAGAGTGGAGGAAGGATCATATTCATCAAGGAATGATGGTGGTAGTTCATTAGTTCCTTTCTATATGCATGCCTTCCTTCAATAAGGATTAATCCTTATCAACAAACTAACCTCCTTTTCTCCCAATAATCCTCAAGATCCTTTTCATTGACTAAGAGATCCATTATAAGATAAGGTTTTATTATGCATGATGATAATGTCTATTTTAATGAAATCAATGCCCTTAACTATTCCTCCAACTATCAGTTCACCACCTTGGGATCCTAAGCCCACTTGACTTGTTCATGAGGATCAAATCCTCAAAACTTGAAACTGACAAAGCCATGCCATGAATGGTTGTTAGTACCTATTTTTTAAATGATGGAGCCACATCAATAGATGAGACCCTTTTACATTAATCACATATCTATTCTATCTCCATAGGTCTATTCTATAGATGGAAAACTAATCCAAGATTATCAGTTTTCTTATAGTTTTCATATTAATGCAGAACTATAGACTGTATATCCTCTCTTCTAGATCTAAATAGGTCCAAATAGAGCCATTATATCTCTACAAAAACTAAGAATTTATCATATGCATAGGTCCTTCTAAAAAATGGTGAACACAGTCGTAGAATGAACCTTGTAAGCTATAAAATGTTGAACCAAAGGTCCATATTGATCTTGAATGGTGCCCCTCTATCTATTCTAACCTGAGTGCATGACTATGACCACTCCATGACATTTGAATGAGCTATAATGGTGATGGGATAACCATTTCTAGGACTTGTTTGCTTCTAGTTGAAAATTATTCCTTGGCTCAACTTTGTCTGTCAAATATTACTTGGGCTAATCAAATTACTTCAACCTATCTTTACTCTTATTAGTCTCATAGATCCCTACTAACTTCTTAAATTGTCTCACATTGTATATCTCCTTATTAAAAATGAACATGGGCCCTTGATTTCGATCCTCTAACCTTTTGACCTTAACTTGTACTGTTAGATCAAAATGTATGAAGCAACATGAGCCTTTGATTTACCTTAGCCTACTTTCCTGTTAGTTCCTATGTAACATCAGATCATTGGTATAATTGAATTTTGATCATTGATTTATATTGGGACCACCTTATTATCAATCACCTTACACTATTAGATCTCTACTTGGTTTATCCACACCATCAAATCTTATCCAACTTGTATCTCTTTAAAAGGATTTAACCTAGGGACCTTTTGACTCATTTAACTCTAGCATGAACTATTAGATATAATGTGTCAATATGTGAGCTCATTTGAACCATTAGATCTTGATCACCTTTAAACCTTTCAAGGACCTTTTGAACCCAAATGGTTACTTTATAGAGCTCAAACTTAAAATTAGCATGAATGTCTTACCTACAAGTCTAAATTTGAATGCTCATAACTTGAGCTAAAAAGCTTATGTAGACATGAATTTTAAAGATAATGTACTTGGCATGAAGAAAAATATGGCACTATAAGATTTTCAATCATGAGGCCTCCTAAGGTAAATTTATAAAATGCTCAAGTGAGCTGGTCTATTCATTTATAGAAGATGTCCTAGTGACAGTCTAGTCTTTCAAAGCTTGTATAAGTCATTTGATCATTCATTTAAATAGGAACTTTTTTCATCTAATCAATCCATGTGAAGAGATTGGTATGTGGGCCAAAATTGTCCAACATCTCTGGTGACTCATAGGTTTTTCATGCCTATTTATATAATAGGACCTAGACCATTAGCCTTGTCCATTTCATTAGACATGGAGTCTCTACGGGGTCCAACATATTGACATTGATTTGAAAATGGCTACCAATATTTGAATAACCCATTTTTGAAATAAATAGAGACCAAAAGAAAGATCAAAACAAGACAGAATACCCCAAGGCACTTATTAAAAAGAAACACAAAAATAGGAGGGCAACCTATCCTAAACAAATTAAGGACAATAAACAAATGTTCTAAAATAGAATTTGGAGGAATTTTAACAAAACCACTCTAATTATGTATAGCTTAAAACTATATGTACCTTTACTCCCAAATCAAAACAAAATCTTGAAAATTCCCCTACATCATGGGATGAGGGGTTGAATGAGGCATATAGATTTTTAACCTTTTGATGCTTCTGAATATACCACAAGCATCCTTAGTGTTTAAAAGACATTTCTCATTTTAGAATTTAGAAAATTCAAGGCATGGGTTATAGGTTCCAAAAATCTAGTTGCATGTGGTGAAATATCAAGAAAGCAAGATAACCTGTTCCATAATACTTGTATAATTTGGTGGTTGGGAGCCACCTTGGCCTATATTATATGAATATTTATTAATGCTTAGTGAATTACACTCATTCCTTATGCTACGGGCTAATCTAAATGGATATCTATAGTGTGGTCAAAACTAAAGTGATCATGGTGTGAAAAAAGAGAAAAGAGAAGGGTAGCGTAGAAAATAAATAAATGATTACCAATTTTGGTCTTGAACATTATGACAAAGTATTAATGGAAAATAAATACACATTTAACAAATATATAGTGCAACATATCCTAAACTCAAATTTCATTAAATATCAAGCAAACTTTAGATGAAAATGTTTAAGAATCACGATAAGAACCAGGTCTACTTTAGGGATTTACTACTATAATCAAATAACTATTGCACATCTAAATACAGAGCAAAATTAAATGAAGAAAAACCTAAGATATTTTAGTTAATTTACCATAAGCACAAATTATAAATCCTATGATCAAAGAATGCTATTAAGAATTCAAATATATTATTCAAATTCAAGACTTCTACTAAAAATTAAGAGAAAAACTATATTAGTAATTAACACATCAAAAATGGATAATCCTTGTGGAATTCCTTGATTCTATTAATTACTTCAAGTATACAAAGTTTCTTAGAAATATCTCACAACTCTATTCTGATTGGGGACATGTTTCCAAGGTAACCATAGGTATGAGAAATCTATAGACATGTAATCATTCAAAGCCTTAATTTATTCTTGGTTCAATAAGATTCCATAAACATCAAGTATTTTAACCACCTAAATATCAATGAATTATTGCACCCTAGGTTTAGAGTTTAGTTGCATATGAACATTTAATAATTCTCCTACAACTTTGACCCTAGATTTTTCTAATTAGGTGACAACCCTATCAGAATTTATTGGTGTTAAACCAAGTTGCTTACATATTATTATAGGAATGATATTAGTAGAATCTCCTAAATCTAATAAACAATTATTCAAGTTCTTACCAAACATCTTGATAGTGAGCAAGAAGGGAGGAGACTCAGCTTTGATTTTATGGACTATTACATTGGCATGATCAGTCTTGAAGGTACTATGCTTTCCTAATAAGGATTCCAACATGGGATCTCTTTACTCTATAATGTGTGTAAGTTCATGTAATGTTATATTAGCATTTATCTTCTTCATGACCTTGACTATGTTATAACCAATTTTTCCAGAAGGATTAGGAATATCAACATTAGGTCTAGAAGTACTCTCTTTTGGTGGCACTAGATTGTTAATTGAAAAGTTGTTAGGAAGAGTTCTAAAGTTATTTGGAGGTGTTGAGGTAGTCAAGGGCTACCTCTGCTCTCTATTCCCTAAGGGATATGTCTTCTTTAGGAACTAATGAAAGGCTTGGATCTCCTTAGGGACCTCATCAAGATCATTTTCCTCTTAAAAGGGGAAATTAAAGGTTCCCACCATGAAATCATGATCATATGGTTTAGATCTAGAGGTGTTTGCACCACTTTATTTGTTACAGACCACTTCAAATGTGTCCAACTCTTCTTGGAAGGCCTCAAAGGCTTTATATAATTATATACATTTAATTTCCCCATGCTTGGTTGTGAAATGTACCCTACAATAGTTAGGCAATGCAATATCAATAAGATTAATGTCCAAGTTCTTTTTACTAGAAGATGGTTCATTAGCCTTATTATTATGAAAACTATCATTCTAAAATCTATTATTTATCCTATTAAACCTTTGAAATTAGAAATTCCTACCAAAGTTCTCTCTAGTATTGCCCACTTATTTTTTTAGTGGGAGGAAATTAGTGCTTAATTATTGAACCATTTTCAAGATGGACTCATCCTCATTTTTGGGAGTTTTAGAATTATGTACCTAGTTATTATTATCAAATGGTACCAAAGCCCTTGGATCACTTTGGTTTTAGCCATTAGTGGGATGAGTCAAAAATCCTAGATGATTTAGAGTTGCATGACCTAATGGAAATTGGGTCAGATTTGGGAGTTGATTTAAGGCTGGGAGATTTTGGTTATTATTGGGGAACAAGTTCATCACAAGAAAGTGTGGGTTCACATTTGGGATTGAATAAGCCATTTTACCCTAGGGATACATTTGATCATTAATGATCACTAATTCAGAATAATATTGGGCCCATGAATTTATAATTGGGATAGACCTTTTTAGGAATATATAGGTCATAAGATCTACTGCATCTTTGTAGATCTCTAGGGCTAGGAAATCATTGGGTTTGTAGGGTTCCATGGTCTTGATATACATCTTTTGAAATATAGCATTGACAGACTTGATGGGCTCACTGGAAACTCTTCTAATAGTAGTGAACTGATGGTAAATAACACAAGGACAAATAATTTTACCAAATTGATCAATAAAGGCATTGTTAAGATCATTCCAACTTATGATATAGTTATCAGGAAAATTTAAGAACCATTCATAAGTATCATCCTTAAAAGTAAATGGGAATTGCTTATATGCCACATCTTCATGCATAACATTAAATAATCTTAAATTAGTCTTAAAGTATTTTATATGTTCCTCAGCAGTCACTACACCCATTAGACTAAATGCAGGTAGATATTTCTCAAGGTTTATTGGAAGATCATGAACCACCCATGGCACATTAATTAAGGAATCCCCTAACCTTGTCATATTTGGGTGATGGTTGAAGTCACAGGTACCTTGAATTGGTGAAGTTGGAAGATATTTACATCTTCTACATATACCTTTATCATGTCTAGATTTTTTGTGTACCTTGAGCTTAAGCAAGGGTTTTTTGGTTGATGAGTGTGATCTTGTTCTAACCTTAGGCAATTCCATCTTGCAATTTAAAGATCTTGCCTGAAATACAATGTGCCAAGTTAACTTATATAATGAATAAGAGTTAGACCTACACATTAAGATTATTTTGTAAAGGTCACATGAAAAATTGTAAAGGAATTTGATCTTTGACTAAATTTTCTCAAAGATTAATTCAACTACATGAACATGTTCTATCTTTTCAAGTCTAAGACCAAAGGAACTCAAATCTATGAAAGATATGTAAACCTTTGATCAAAATGAACCATTCTAACCTTAGATGCTATAGATTTTCAAAGTTTAAAGCCAAATTTACCAAAAACAAGCACCAATTCATAAATAACAAAAAAAAAATCACAAATATGTGTTCCAAACAAAAAATATCAATGATATTTATATATTCTAAGTAAAGGGTTTACTCAAAACACAAAGATATAATGATCTTTAGGTAAAACAAACTAAGACCATCAAAGGTTTGAAGAATTGGCCCTCTTTATAGCACCAATGAGAGATATCATATTGATTCTTCTAAATGTACCACATGCATATTTAGTTCTTAAAGGACACCTCTCATTTTAGAATTTAGAAAATTCAAGGCATGAGTTATAGGTTCTAGCAATCTAGTTGCCTATGATGAAATAACAACAAAGCAAGATAACTGTTCCATAATACTTATATAATTTAGTTGTTGGGAGCCACCTTGGCCTATCTTCTATGAATATTTGTTGATTATTAGTGAATTACACTCCTTCCTTATGCTACAGGATAATCTAAATGGATATTTATAATGTGGTTAAAACTAAAGTGATCATGGTGTGAAAAAGAGCAAAGAGAAAGGTAGGGTAGAAAAGAAATAAGTGGTTTTTATTTTGATCTTAAACATTATGACAAAGTATTAATGGAAACTAAATATGAATTTAACAAATATGTAGTGCAACATAGTCTAAACTCAAATTTCACTATATATCAGGCAAACTTTAAAGGAAAATGTTTAAGAATCACAAGAACCAGGTTTACTTTAGGGATTTACTATTACAATCAAATAGTTATTACACATTTGAATATAGAGAAAAATGAAATGAATCAAAACCTAAGATATTTTGGCTAATTTAGAATAAGCCCAAATCAAAAACCCTATGATTAAAGAATGTTATTCAGAATTCAAAGATATTATTCAAATTCAAGGCTTCTACTAATAATTGAGATAAAAATTATATTAAAAATTAATACATCAAAAATGGAAAATCCTTGTAAAGTTCCTTGATTTTATTAATTACTTCAAGTATACAAAGTTTCTCAAAAATCTCTCTTTTTTATAATGGTGATACATGCCTTTATAGAGAGATCAAGGATTATACTAGTCAATTTATACATGCAAGTGTACAAAGATAAGGATAACTATCCTTATAGGCTATATGATAAACATGTATTTTCTAAATTTATACTAACCCAGGGGTAAGTATGCTAAAAAAGTAGCATATGCCTTTACAAATGGAATATTCTACTATAAAATTTCACCTAGTTTATATTAGAATAGAATATTGTTTTAACTTATTGGTGGGGTCCTTATTTGTTATTAGAGGAGGCTCATAGCCCTCTCATGCTGCTCATCAACCAAATCAAGATCCACTGTAGGCTTCATGATGCACTCTTTCTCTTGGTCTACTAACTCATCAAATTCTTGGTCATTCCTTGCCAAGGCCTCCTTGATGCTTCTAGCTTCATTGATCCTTTCACCTACATTGAAGATCATATCTAAAATCTTGTTTTTATCTTTTCTAGACTAGCCTTTGCTTTTTCCTTGGACTTCTTGAGTCACCAAAGTGTCTCTATGCTTGAACTCTTCATCACTAATGAGGCCAAGGGTAGTAGGTTATGTAGGATTGACAAGCATGGTCCCAAGAAGTTGCTCAATTATGTTAATGAGCCCTTTCTTATCTCTTAGAAGCCTCATCACCTTGGTATGCTAGGTACTCAAGCTTCAAACCTTATCAATATCAATCCCCAAGATTGTGCCTAAGTGCCCCATACTTATGATTCTAAATTTTGGGATTTGTTTCTTTTCTTGAATGTTGAAGAACAGAGCAATCTTGTCTTTTGAGGGCCACCATTGGGTAACCAAGTTCTTGGCCAATGTATCTTGGTATTCGAGTGAACCCTACCTCATCTTCATTGATTTAAATGCCTCAAACATGTCATAGAATAACTCATCAAGCATCTTAATCATGACATATATAACTGATAGGATTACTTAGGTCTACAAGTTCTCCTTCTCTCTTTCAAAATTTTGGATTCTTTATTTAAGACCCCAAACTCCAGCCTTAGCTTGTGAATGGGCTTCCATCAAGCTTTCCACATGTACTTCATGTATTATAGCTTCACCAAGATGTTGTCCTTCAATAAGGGTCAAACTTAAAAAAGGTTACACCTTTTGAAAGGTGAATTCTTTTGTCCCTACAATAACTATCCTAGTAGTAGTCTTCTCTAAGCCTGTTGTCTTAAGATTGAATTGAACTATGGTAACTAAATCCTTAAACTTGGGAGGCTCTGGGACCTCCATGCATGAACTAATAAATTATCTTAGAGTATCCATCTTATTATATCATGATCCTTGAGTGACCATAATTCTCATCTCTTCCTACTCCTTCATTATATCTTTTATCCAAGGCTTTTTATCATCATGCACATCCACCCCAACCCTTGTCATGGCCCATGAGTTAGAGAGAGATGGAATCTTATGAAACTTTCCATAAATGAACCAATCAAGAATGATTATTCCATAGATTGGAAATTCATAACTAAATAGATTCACTTCACTAGTGGGATGAGTGAAGTCAATCTAGGCTTCTTTCTTGGTCTCACTAAGACCAATGCCAACTCTACCTACCTCTTCTCTTAAAATTCTACTAGGACTAGTTCCTTCCCTATTACCTCCTTAAAAAGGTCCTCTTCTTTACCTGAGCCATAGGATTCTACAAAATCCTTGAGGGCACCCTTAAGTGTCTCTTCTAGATCCAAGGAAATCATGCCAATGTACTTGATTAGAGAAGGTGGCTTTTGTTTCATGGTTGAAGGTAAGGATCCTTCCCTAGGTCTTTCTTCTAATATTACCTCTCTAACTTTATTTTTTCCTTTGGATTCATCATCCTAAATTGGTTCAACCTATTTTTGGGACTATTGTGGTTTCCCTATATGAGGTTGTTCATGAGCTATCCCAAATGGCCCAAGTAGTAAATGATATTACAATGGGTGTATTTACCATGTTTCCCTAGATGGCTTATTGTCTCTGACCAAACTATGCTCTATCTTGATGTTGCAACCTTGGACTCTAGCCAATACTTCCCCATAGTTCTTGGATCTAATTTATATGATTTCATGGACACCGATTTGGTGTACATACTTAATCTTGACCTTATTATCTTTTAAATGATCTCGCACCTTGTTCCTAGGATCCCACATTTTAAGTTCATCTAGCTAAAAGCAAAATGAATTCCTATGTGTGGCCATAACTTCCACTTGATTAAAAACTTTGATTAGGAATTTCCCAATGTCTAAGGGAAGGGGTGAAGCAGACCCTTCCTTTTCTCTTTGTAGGCCTTAGCAATGCCAAGGATGAATTGAGAGGCAATATCTTTCTCAGTAAGATTATTTGAGACATGCACTGGTAATATATAAGGTTGAGACATGATGCTTTCTATCCTAATGACTATGTAATTAGGATAGTACCATACATCCCCTATCATTTCAACCTATCTCTTGATGAGGGGGTGGATCTTAGGCATTGGAACACCTATGATGGCTTCAACTATTGCTAGGAAAGTCCAATCACAGATAAATTACATGTGATTTTGGTACTTGAAGATGTACATCTTGGAATAGTAGTGTGAGATAGTTGTCCTACCCTATAGGGACCACTTCTTAATGTTAGGGAAGGTAGTTGAGGCTAAAAGGGAGTCTAGGATGTATGACATCATGTAAATTTACTTGGAAGTCTTTTTTTATGGCTATGAATTATTTGTCCAAGAAGGTGTTGATAAAATCTCCTATTAGAGAGGTGAGTATCTCCTCTACCAAGAAGTGTAAATATGAGACCCAAACCTTATTCACATATTTGGTTGAAGGGGAACTAAAATCTCTATTCAACAATGTCATAATCACCCTAATGCCCTTCCTGAACTAGATGATAGGGATTTTACCATCAAGGGTTCTAAAGATGTGAGGCCCTTAATGGAGCTAGGGTCTTAGGATGGAATCTAGGTCATTTCTATTGGTCCATTCTCTCATTTTTGTAAGGTCCACATGGGGAAGAAGGAGCTTGTAATACTTTTCAAAAGAAACAAGGGAAAGAAATGCCACCTCTTTTGAGTTACCCTCCCTAATAATCCATTCACCATCAATTTTTTAATAAAAAAAATTGGGGGCAAGGACATTAATGTAGTATATTACCTTTTGTTTTGTTGTGTCATGGTGGAGGTCATCCATCTATATTGTAACTAGGTAATTTTATCATTTGTTGGTTGTGGCATTTCTTTTCTCTTCCTTTATGATGGGTTGTAATTCTTATACCATGAATAAAATCTCAAATCAATCTCTAATTCCATGGATGTTCAAGGTTGTGGGGTCTAATTTTGTATCCTTGAATATCTAACCTTCATTATCTATTATCAAATAGAGTTTGGCTTCCTCCTTCAATTATTTTCTACTAGTAGCCATGGCCTCAATTTCTTACTAATTATTCACACTAGATCATAAATGATCTTTATGAAATCCCCTTACTCTTAGAAAACACAATAGAGTTTTCCTTTGATTGAATTGTAGCAAATTGAACCTATTGGGTCACTTTATACAAGGTTTAGGGTTTTGAGCTTTAATGGAAAAAGATATCTAATCTTTGGCTTATATGTGTTTTGGATTTAAATTGGACCTTTGTATTTATACCTTTATGTTTTCAAGCCCATGAGATCTTTAATTTTTATCCTTTTATGCTTGTATGGAGCTTATGTGGCACTAATCTAGATATTTCATGGCATTTTTCATAAATGTCATTTAAACACTAGCCATTCATAATTAAAAATACCTCTTTTCTTTTTGCTCTATAGGATGAAAATCCTAGCTTAGCATGAACCATTGATTGTAATTCATGTCCTTGTCTTTGATTGGTCTATTGGTCTTAATCCCTATAGTTGTAACACTTGGCATGTTTACATATCTTCTTCATGCTCTAAATATTTTGGTCAGTTGATCATCAAATGGGTATCAACCACATGGTGAGCTTATAGGCTTTTAAAAATTCATTGGGTCATCTTTGCACTATTGGATCAAATTTAGTGATAAGGAGACAAGCATTAATCTTTAGTGCCAAATGTGAGGGCACAACTTGGCATTATTTTAGGACTCCTAAGGTCTTATTAGTTCCATCTCAAACACACTTTTGATACATGTTATGTTTGCAGGCTCTCATGGTCTTTTTGAAAATTCCTTGGGCTCCTTCACACCATTGGATCAAATCTAGTGATAAGGCATGAACCATTAATTTACAAAATGCTTGATCATTAAGTCAGTTCATTATCAAAGTTAAGGCTTAGACTTATATTCCTTAGGTTAAGGTTTGTTTTTCATTTACCAAGTACTGGACAAACCTTAGTCTAGGGACTTAAACCTAAGTGGTGATTAAAAAAGGGAGCAAGGTACGAATATTTTAGGCTAAGGTTTGCATTGTGCTTAACAATACCATAAAAACATTAGGCCAAAATATCTATGTCACATTCCATGAAGCATGCTCAAAGTAGGTTCACCATGGGATGATGATCTACAAGTGTTTATAAGGTGAGTTCATTATTTAAGGTTGATTAGGTAATGTGAGTCCTAAGGCACAGACTTAAGCTTGGTATATATCATTGCTTTGTAGGTCAAAGCCTTCCAATATGAACATATTTTGAGCATTTTACTTAGCTCATAGGGTTCCAAATTAAAATAGGATTTTGAGATGTCATTTGAACCCTAAAGTAATTTATTTCATCATTTTAAAATTGATAGTCTCATCACCATTAAATACACTCTTGCAAGTGTCTATTGACGATCATGTGAACATTGAGTTTAAACTAATAGAAGTTTCATTTTAATGGACTTAAAATTGATAGTTATGTGGGCATCAATTTTGCCTTTTTAGACATTTGGGTGACGGTCATGTGATCATCAATTTTAATTTAATCAAAACCTTTAGTGTCATATACAAGGGCACCACTTGGCATTCCTATAGAGCTTCCTAGTGTTTTGGTGTTACACCACACATTTTTAGATCAAATCCCATGATAAAATGATAGCCATTGACCATGATCTAAGTCCTTTCTTTTGACTAGCTATAGTGTTAAGTGGGTCCTTCTTCCTTGTAATCCTTACATGTAATGGTGTTGTGTGTTCATCTTTTAGGCTCCCTATAGCCTTTTTACTTTTTAAAATATGCTTTAATTTATCCAATAAAATCCCACAATAAAGCAACAATTATTGGATCACTAAAGATGTGTGATGTTTAAGCTAAATTTTAGGTCATTCTCATAACATTGGATCAAATCCAGTGATGAAGCACATGTCATAGGATCTATAAAATATGAAGAAGTTAATATTAGGACTGTGGTAACATAAAAAACTTAGGCTTAAGATGCTAAGACTAAGCTCAGGATTGTATTAATAAATACACCGTGACCTTAATATTAAAGTCTTAAGCTTAAGTAAAAAAATATTAAAAGGGACAATATAGATGAACATTAGTTAGGCCATTAGGAACTTTTTATGGAGACAAAGTAATTATTAAAGGGATCAAGTTTCTTGGTTGAGTTGTGTGGAAAAACATGACTAAACCAGAAACATGTGTTTCATAATTAAAGTCCCAAAGTTGATTTTTAAAATGTTTTCCCACTAATTTGGTTTTGTGTCTTTTTTCAAATTTGAATTGAGGGTTTTCTAGGGTTTTGGAACATATACTTATTATTAGTACATACCATAGAACCTACAACTAAAAACCTAGTGATCATTATTAGTGCAGTTAGTTCATATTGAAACATAATTAAATGATATAACCTTTTCTTAAACAAAGTGTATGACCTTTAAAATTCTAAAATAGACTTTGACATGCTAAAATTTACATGTTTTATATTTAAGATTTCTCAAGGGTCCCAATTAAATAAAATAGGGCTATGTTGGTCCCAACACAACCTTTGACCTTGTTGCATCTTTGTTCTTTATTATATCTACCAACTTTATTGGCATGATGTTCAATGAGAACCAAGAAGATCCAAATAGATCAGTTATGTGCATCCAGACAGTCTCAACTTATTCATATGGCTCCTCAACTATGACCTCCAATGGTGGTTTAATAAGGCATACCATTTTGGTTTCCATGGTGCTACCTATAATATTAGGTTCCTCTTTGATATAATTTATTCAAGCCCATAAAATATTTCTACATATTCTAGCTAGTATTTTTCATTATCCTCCATGGGAAACTCTTTGTCTGCCTTCTAAAGGACTTGATCCTCAACTTGGCAAAGATCTTCAAGCTCTTGAAAGAGTTTCATTTGAAGCTGCTAATCACCCTTTTGTTGTTCACTTTGATCAAACTAGATAATATTAGTTTGAATGATATATTGATCTTTTTCAATGAGAGATACCTCAACTCATCCATGACTTCTATTTTTACCAATATCCCATCAAGACCAGCTTTCTCATTTTGATTTGGCATAACTAGAGTATTACTACCTTCTTGAAGCTCTAAAACATTAATGGAATCCTTAGATGAAGATTCAATTTGATGTACTATCCCATTATCCAAGTTTTTCATCTTAAGTTCATCAATATCACTCATGAAATCATGGTATAGCTATTACCAATAGTATTATTCTTTATGAATGTTCTTTGTGTTATCAATGGTTCTATGTGAGTTGTTTTCATGGCTACATTCCAAAGAAAAATAAGCCTATACTTGATCTATACTAGCTACCATAAGATATTGAGAAAACTCTTGATCTTGGATAACTGATATGTGATCAAGAGGTTCTTTAGAACAACCTATTGATGCACATCAAAAACTTCTTCCTATTGGATCTCATTTCCAACTTGAATTTATTCCTATAACTCATCTTCTTTGGCATTATGAAAGATTGGAACATGTTCATTCTTTCCAAGTGGTGTTCCAATAATGATTTCCTCTTCTTAGTCACAGAGTTCATCATTATTTTATGTCTCCTTAGTTGAATCTTATTGATTTTCTTCATAAAGGAGAGGATCTTTCTCAAAGAGTGGCATAGTAGACCCTTGAAAATATTTATCATGATAAGAGAGGTCTAAAGAAGTTACCATAGGTACCTAATTTTGCTCATAAAATTGTTCTTCTTGGATCACCTTCACCTCCTCTTTATGTTGCTTTTATTCTTAAATGGCTTTCCATAAAGGAAAGGCTCTAGTATTTTGAGAGGAAAGGAGTGGAGGCTGAATGGTCTCTCATTTGACTTCCATAATCACCACTTCCTCCTTCTGCATGCTACTCTAGATGGATTTCCAAGATGAAAATGACCTAAACTCTTGAGAAGGGGAGGGTGGGGATTGAATGGCCCTGGTTTTTCTTGAATGCATGATTTGGTTCCAAGATGGGAAATCTAGAGGCTCTTCTTTAAAATTTTGAGTATGGTTCTCCTATTATTTCTTTGTCTTCAGCTCCAACTCTTTGATTTGTCTCTCTATAGTTTTTTGGAATAGCTACGTTTTAAGGTGGTTAGTGGCTTCATGATATGAAACACAATAGGATTATGTCTCACTTTTCCCACCACCTAACTTTACCACTTTATTCTATCTTAGAACCTTGAAGGACTTCTTAAGGGGTTATTAAGGAAGGATGGAGTCTTGGATCTCAATAGCAGGCTATTCCACAACAATCTCCTTTCTTTGATAGCTTTCTTGTTTAAATTTATAGGAAGGATCTAAGAAACATATGAATAACTTGGAATACTCAAAGGGTTACTTATAATGGTCTCTTAGGTAGGAATGGGTGGTACATAATAAGGTTGAGGAGGTGTATATGAAGGTGCATAAGATTGGTGAGGTTGGACCTATTGCTCTTCAAGGTTTTTTAGCTTATCCTCAATGCTTTAAATCTAACTAATTATATCCATCATCTCACCTATGAGATTTTTCTAATTAATTTTCTCAATAGGTGCCCATTCTTATTTCACTTGTTGCAATGACTCCCTCACATAATGGATATGGTGACTAGAGACATCTTGGCCATAATAATTTTGTGAGAACAATTCTAGTGCATGTTTATCAAGTCTTACTAAAGTTTTCTTAAGTGTTGCTATGGATGGCTCATGATAGGGTTGATAAAGAGAAGTATTGTGATGGGCTTACTATTCATATGGAGGATCAAGGTAATACTCTTGCATGTATGATGATATAGGTCCTCATATTGTTGGTGAGGATCATGAGGAAGGTAGGAACCATTCTTTTGATAATAAGGATCATAAGAATTATATTTGGACTACTGATAAGGAGGTGGATATTAAGTATATTCACCATATCTATCCATATTGGCCTCATATGCCAAATAAGATGAAATAACTAACTAAAATATGTAATGAGACACAGCTGGTCTACTCATAAATAAAATATTTAATTCAAACTTACCATTTGTGTTAACTTAATTTCTTCCAAAATATGATCAAAGGAAAGACACACTAAGATCTTCCCACTTTTTTGGGCCTTTGTCCCACCACATGTGCCAAAATTATTGGAGGTCTAGATTGTACCCTAACTAGGTAAGGGATTTTTTAGGTCCTCTACCTAAATATAGCTCAACATGGGACTGACCCCAAGCTATGGGTATCCTATAATGGGGTCAGAACTCTAGTATTTTTAACAAGGTTAGATCTTTTGATGCATCATTTTAGCTCATTTCCACTACTAAAACCTACTAATGACCAAGGAAAATAGAGAGAGAGAGAGAGAGAGAGAGAGAGAGAAATTAAAAGGGAAACCTAAGATAATAATGGTGATGTACTAAAATGATGATTGATCCACTCCATTTGAGATCCTAATAAACACTAATGAGATAATCAAAAGGCTAGATCTAGAATTCCACAAGTCTACTATACATCAATATTTCATGCAAAGGTTCACCAAATGATCAAATGTTGATGGAAGTGATGGAGAGGTCTAATGCAAGACACTAACCAACCAATGTATCCATATACAAGCTTTAATTAAATGTAATTTGAACACTAAACATGACATGCATAACAAGATAGCTACTAACTAGGTGAGATCAAGACTTGACAAGGGAGAAACTTCTACCACATATTCAAATCAACTGATATAAACACACTAGACTAGCATATTGAAATATGAAACACATTATTTTATTCATTCCAAGATATTACAAGATCAATATTGGTAGAGTCTAGTCATGCCCAAGAGAGGGATCATTTTTTAGGCTCCAAATCCTCTATATATAGCGAAAATGGAAAGAGAAAGATGGGAAAATGCATTGGAGAGTGGAGAAAGTATTCTAGTTATCAAGCAATGTTTTGGTAGTTTATCGGTTCCTTTTTATACATATGCCTTCCTTTAACAAGGATTAATCCTTATCAAGAAGTTAACAAAATTTTATCCCAATAATCCTCGAGTTCCTTTTCATTAGCTAAGATATCCACTAGAAGACAAGGGTTTATTTTTCATGATGACAAAGTCAATTTGAATGGAATCAATGCCCTTAATTGTTCCTCCAACTACTAGTTCACCACCTTGGGACCCTAAGCCCACTTAACTTATTCATGAGGATCAAATCCTCAAAACTTAAAACTGATAGAGACATGCCATGAATGGTATTTAGTACGTATTTTATTGAGGATGGATCCACATTGATAGATGAGAACCTTTTGTATTAATCATATATCTACTTTATCTCTATAGGTCCATTCTATATCTAAAAAATAAATCCAAGATAACTATATTTCTTATAGTTTTCATATTGATGTAGACTTATAGACTACATATCCTATTTTATGGATTTAAATAGGTCTAAATAGACCCATTATATCTCTATAAGAATCAATAATTCACCATATACATAGGTCCTTCTTCTAAAAATGATGAACACATTTGCAGAATGAACCATGCAAGATATAAAATGTCAAACCAGAGGTCCATATTGATCTTCAATGGTGCCCATCTATATATTCTAACTTGATTTCATGACTATTCCCACTTCATGACATTCAAATGAGCTCTAATGTCAATGAGATGACCCTTTTCAAGACTTTCTTGATTTTGATCGAAAACTACTCCTTGGCTTGACTTTGTCCATCGAATATTACTTGGGCCAGTCAAATTACTCCAAATTGTCTTTATTCTTATTGGTCTTGTATATCCCTATTGATTTCTTGACTTATCTCATACCATATATCTCATTGGTATGAATGAATGCAGGCCCTTGATTTAGATTTTCTAACCTTTAGAATTTAACTCACACCATTAGATCAAAATATATGAAGCAACATGAGCCTTTGATTTACCTAAGCCTACTTTATATCAGTTCTTATGCACCATCAGATCATTGGTACATTTGAATGTTGATCATTGATCTAGATTAGGCCCACCTTCTTTTTAGTCATACTATTAGATCTCTTCTTGGTTGATCTACACCATCAGATCTTGTCCAACTTGTATCTCTTTAAATGGATTTAACCTAGGGACCATTTGACTCTAGCATAAACTATTAGATATGATGTGTAATATGTGACCTCACAAAGACCATTAGATCTTGATAAACTTTAAACCTTTTAAGGACCTTTTAAATCCAAACAGTTATTTTATGAAGCTTAAACTTAATGTTAGTGTGAATGTATTACCTTGTAGGTCCAACTTTGAATACTCATAACTTGAACTAGAAAGATTGTGTGGACATGAATTTTACATAGCATGTCCCTGACATGAAGAACAATATGGTGCTATAATATTTTGGATCATGAGGCTTCCTAAGGTGAATTTATAAAATGATCAAGTGTTTTGGTATATTCACTTTTGGAAGACTTCCTAGTTATGGTATGTTATTTTAAAGCTTGTATAAGTCATTTGATCATTAATTTAAATAGGAACTTTGCTCATCTAATCAATCCATGTGAAAAACTTGGTATGTGGGCCAAAATTGGCCAATAATCTGATGTAATCATAACTTTTTGAACTATATCCATGGTGACATATTAGTTGTATAATATCAAGGGACCAAGACCACATTCATTTAGAAGAAGAACAATCTCCTAGTGAAACCTTTCCAAAGGTGCTAGGGGATAATCAAATTCCAAATTCAAAATCTTATAATGAAACATATTTAGAGGTGATAAAATAAAATAAAAATCAAAAGTCAATGTTACTTAGTAAAACCTTCTTGGAGGCACTATGGGACAATCAAAACAACTTCATTGGTGAAAACCTCTTTGAGGTGCCAATAGCTGAGCATAATAGTTCTTCACTGCTTGATGAAGACATTATCAAAGATGAAATCAATATATCTTCCAATATACAACATAATTAGATGGTATCTACTCTTATGCCTAAATAATATAAAAATATGGTGTTCTTATTGAGAGCATATTCAAAAGTCTTTGGCCCCACCACATCTAAAGTTATGTTAAATCCATAATTAGCAACATTGTATGTACTTGTTTCCCAACCATTATACATTCTATTATCATCCACCATTACATTTCCAAATCAAACCTATCATCCACTATTTATCTATATTTACCATTTAGTGTGCACTTTCCTTTATAGAGGCTACAAAGATACCTTATCTTGACATTTGAAGTAAATAGATTCAATGACCAATGAATATTAGAACATAATTTGCATCCAAATCTATGGTAGGTTCTTGACAAAGTAGTTATTCAAAAGAGGTGTGGACTAGAAATTTATATGATTGATTATTCTTGTTGCATAATTTGTTGATTAGGACATGCATCTCCACATCAATAGGAACAACTAAAACATTTCCCTATCCAAAATGATCAAACCAAAAACCATACCTTACCAAAAATGTATACCATGCCTTTTAATTTTCCATTTACCTTACCTCTTTCATTTACCATTCATTTTTTATATTATTCCATACCCTACCATTTACCCTCCCCTTATCACTTGGGGGAAACCATCTTACCATTTTATCCAATTACCATCATATGATCATCTTAAATAATGTAATACCCTATGTCATCCTACCATGTCATCTCTATTAGACCTAAGCCTATTTTTAATCATCACACCCAACCCTTTTGATCATGGTTCCTTTGGTTTTTCCCACACCTTCTATGAGGGGATTTTGATCTAGTTTTAGTGGTTTTATAATTCCATGTTTAAATGATAGTTTATAAAATTGGTGTGACAGTGGATCTAGAAAGTTATCTTTCATTCATGTTTGATTGGTGTTATTAATTATAATCACCTATGAGAAAATTAGTACCACAAATCTATGTCATTATTTCTTAATAATAACCACTATGGGAAAATTGGGAATAACACCTTTTATCATGCATTACTACATCACCTTGCCATTACTATTCTAATTTGCCTAGTCATTTTTTGGATTTTAGAACTTTTAGTGACCTAGTCAGTTCTCACCACCTTTTGTGTGGACATAAATACTATGAATTGAGGTCCTAATGGGACTATGTATGCCATATTTGATTTACATGGAAGTTAGCTTAGTCCCCCTTTCCATACACTCTCATCATTTTTTAAGCAATATAAGTCAATGCTCTCACCATTTTGTAAGTGGTATTTAGTCAATCTCTAACAAGTTAAGATACATCAAAATTCCAAAAACATTTGTCTTTTTTAAGCTTATTTAGTCATCCTCAATCCACCCTACTGGGGCAAATTCATTGGTAGGATGTTTTATTTTTCTTTTAATTTCAAGCTTTTTTTGTGTTTATTTGCTTAGTTGTTTGTTTGTTTACTTTCCATATTGTGCCTCAACTCGGTATAAATGTGTCCATTGGATTATTCCTTTTAAATTATTCTTAAGTCCATCCATATTCATACATCAATATTTTCATCATGGTTTTTATCATTAGTGCATTGTTTTCGATTGTTTATTGGATCTAGAGTCAGTCCTTATGCATATTTTTGCTAATTTCTCATGGTGTTTTATATCATGATTCCTACCATCACATTTTACACCAAAAATTATCTCAATAAGTCTTACAAGAAATGGATCCATAAAAATTTATCCTTGGTAACCTTGGCAAATCCTCCCACCCTCCTTAATCAAATCAACCCATTGACCATTCTAATTATATTAATTCTAATCAAGACAAGTATCCCTACATTAGTAGGTACAATTGAATAATTCACATTGATCAATTATGTATTCTTATATTCATCTATTTCATCAATTTGTGCATCCTTATGTGCCTAGTTTTTTTTTGCTTCTTTAGTCATTAGACCATCACATCTACATTTGCACCCATTCATCTTTAATCCATGCAATAGAGTATATCCTTGAGTTATGTTTTCCAATATGCTCTACTATGGCACAATAAAATAATTATTCAATCTAGGTTATCTTAATGATTATAACCACTTGTAGGAAAAACATTATTTTGACTCATCAACCCTAACTGGGGCATATGCCCGTGCCATTGATTATAATTTCCTTTAGTAAAACCAACATTTCAACCTTTATTACTGATTATAACCACCTTTGGTCAAATAAATACTTTTTAAATTAATGCATGCAAGCATATTATCAGTTAGATATATCTCACCCATGGGTTAATTTCATTATTCTTCTTGCTTCTTTTCAAGGAACCATCCATCAATCAAATGTGTTAGCACTCCTTTGAGGGGGCATCATTATAGGATTCCCAAACATTTTTTGGAGCTTCTTCTTTAATCACCATCTTCTTTTCATCTTGTTTAATTATTTGAGAATACATTACTATGCTTACAACTTGAAATGTCTTCCCAAATAGGGGAAAACTATAGACACCTAAAACTAGCCACTAATGGCCTTCAACCGAACTTTAGACTGATTCCTACCAACCTTTGCAAATTAATCCTAAGAATCACTAAATATCTCAAATTTAATTTTGCATCATTAATCAAATCTTATAATCTAGTTGAGACATCCTTAATTTGGGTATCCTACCATAAGCAACAAAAATCTCTCACATATTCATCTTTAATCATCTTGTGGCACATAACATGCAATTTGGCCATAAAGTGGGGCAAGTGCACACATAAAATCAAATATTGAGAGAGTTAAATGGATAATTACAATTAATTAATAATCTAAACCAAATTAAAGGCTTAGTTGAATTATCCATGAGAAATTAATGAAATTCTAAAAAAGGAAATTCCAAAATCAAGAATATCCTAGATTTTCATGATTACCTTTTGTGTGTTGTCAAGCCTTTGAAAATATCTCAAAATATCTCACCCATGTTTATTCATTGAAAATCATTAATTATTTACACCTTTTAACTCTATTGGTGTTAATTAACTCACTTAGGTTAGGTTTTAACTCATTCCATGATTAAACTACACTTTAGCTCACTTTGAGTTGGGATTAGTTCCTAAGCCTATAAATACAAGCCATTGCCTATTGAATCTAAGAGCTTGGATAGAGTAAATTTATAATGCAAGTTTTGTATCAAGATTGAAATTAATAGTGTTATAATTCTAAAATCATAATCTAATCCATCAACCAAGCATAAGCCATATCAAGCCACAAGCCACAATGGTGCTAAGGAGAGAAAGAGATATCCAAACTCCATTTCCAAAGACTCTTTGAGAAAAATATGAGCAAGGCATGAACAAATCACTTTGAGATATCAATAAAGTTAAGGGATTTTCAATTCTTTGCATTTTAGTTGTGCTCTCATATGTATTTTTTTCACTATGTTCCCTCTAAGATCTAGGATTAGATATGTTAGCATGTTAGTATGTCTATTTTTTTTTTTTTTTTTGAAAATAACACTTGTTATAACCTCCTCTCTATTTTAAAAATTTATATGATCATGGTAACCATTTTAATATTGACTCCATATGCAAGCCTTGCATTCAATGCAAGTGGCACATTTTTCTCCACCACCTTCTACTTTTCCCACCAACTTTCATATTCCATCAATGTTTACTAAGTTGGTAAGATGTAAAATTATGTTCTCTTATATAATGAATATTTTACAAATGAAAATTAAGGTATTTTAAAGCATGTTAAGTTATTAATACCACTAAGTTTATCCATTTTCTTCCAAAGGTTATCTACCTTTAATCACTAAGTAAGGACAAGTTTATTTACTATGAAATAACCAAAATGTATCAAGAATATCACTAAATTATAATATGTCTTCAATGTATAAATGCATTTGAGTCAATTAATATGTATGGTAATCCATATTGTTCAAATGAAATTTATTACCCAAACACAAATAATGAAAAATTTGAACCAAATGTGGTCAAATCCTAATGTGTATCCTTAACCTTATAAATTTATTCAACTTTTAAAATTATTATTCATGTTCAATGGTAAAGAAAAATTTGTAATTCTTAATATTCCATAACAAGGTCTAGGAATTTAATATTACTATATTATAGAAACAAAGACTATAATGATAACTATAAAAAAAGGCAAAGATTTAAAACCAAAAGATGTAGTTAATGAATCGGTGAAAATCATTGATTTGGTATTATATATCTAAAACATCCATGCGAACATAATTTTATAAAATTATTTTATTATAATTTATTAGTGTTTATCACGTAGAGTTTAAATATATATGATGAATATTTCTAGAAAAAACTATGTACAAAATTTTTAATCTAGTCATTTATCTATATTAATTGATATTTTATATATTATAAAAGGATGTGTGTGTGTGTGTGTGTGTGTGTGTGTGTGTGTGTGTGTGTGTGTGTGTGTGTGTGTGTGTGTGTGTGTGTGTGTGTGTGTGTGTGTGTGTGTGTGTGTGTGTGTGTGTGCACGGGTGCGCACGTGCCTAAGGGTTGATGGGTGATGTCCCTCACCCTTTAATTATATTGATCAAAATTTTACAAAAAGAGCTACACATCCATGATACCACATCATAAGACATGAGACCAAAAAGAGATAGAGGAAAGAAGAGGGTACAAGGGTCATGTCCCAAGACACAACATCCTAAAAAAATTTGAAATTCAAAAAACATAGATAAAATTAGATGATATCCCAAATCTAGTTGATCACAATGACAAACAAGGACTAAGCCTCTTCCATATCAATAATAGTTGCCCCAATAGGTCCAAGATCAATTACCATGTTCAATTTTATAGGCACTTCTATATTAACATATTCAAATGTTACATCATGTTAAAATACTATTACTAGAGCCTCCCAAACCAAATCCCCCAACCATACATCACTAGCTTTATTTCCACTAATCCAAAGAGATGGTTAACACTAGATTCAAAATTAGAAATAGGATTGCATCCTTCTATTTTTCCATATTGAAAATTTCTATGGTGGGGAAACCTTTTACTAGAGAGAGACTGGAAAGGAAAAGGAGGACCAATATGTGAACCACATCCAATTTTTGATCTGTAACCCCAAAATACACTACTAATTTCTTAATTATGATATAATTCATTCTATCAGCTATAGTAGGCATAAGACTACACCCACAACCCCTGACACAAAAACTCAAAGGTAACAGTGAATTGTTGGCTTTATCCACATATTTATTAAAATTCCTTTGAATATCCCCCAAACAAGAAAGTAAATTTCCTACACTGACCAATTTCAACCCCTTATGCCACTTCAATTGAGAGTCTAATGAGACTACATGGCCTTTGAGATAATGTAAGTTTATCAAAGGAAATAAACCCCCATGCCTAATGTTATCTTGAAATAATAAGGACTTAATACTCTCCAAATAATCCATAGTCAATTTGAACCTAGACTCCAACTCTAAAAAAAACTTTAAAGGGACCAACCCCCTATACTCAAAGCTGAATAAAGGAAGTAATATCAATAAAATAGGCCCCAATGTAGCTAAATTAATCTCAAGCATGCCTTTACATTCAGGCTAAATAAAAAACTTTTCTAATTTCAATACCAGAGCCTTATCTTAAATGATTTTTATTAATTTTATAGTGAAAATGGATGCTAAATAAAAGTTTACCATGTTATAAAAATCAAAGTTTACCCTATTATAAATATTTTTCCATTGGGCATATAGAATACCTTCTAAACTCTCATTACCATGATAGAGCCCAGAAAAGCCATTTCCATTTTGGTCACCTTTATAAATAAGAAAGGCTTAGATATCACTTGAGTCAATGAAATATCAATTAAGACTAGAGAGGAAGATACCATAATACCTTCCAAACTATTAAAATATTTAAGGGAATAAAAATAAATATGAAAGAGAGAGTAGCAAATAAAAAAGGGGAAGACATGCTCCACACACCACATATTAATTAATATAATTATTATTAATCATTATAAATAATCATGTCATAATTAAATTTTAATTATTTTAAATAATATATTGTCCCATAAATAATATAAATAATTGGATAATTGTGTCACAATTAGATTGTAATCAATATAGATAATATATTATGTTGCATAAATAATTGTATAATCATATCACAATTGAATTGCAATCATTATAAATTATAATCACTGTATTTTGAGTGAAAGGTTTGGGGACTCAATAGCTTCATATTTATGTTTATATTATTTGGGATCATTTAAATTAGGGCCAATGACATTAGATAAGCCATATATTTATACTCTAGAAGTAGCATAAACTATTAGTGGTTTAATTGTAGGTAAGAATACTCAAGAAACAAATATTGTATATAAATCAAATAAAAAAATGGTGGGATATAAAAGTCCTTAGTATAATTTGATACTATATAAACATATGAAAACACTACTATTCCTTGATAAGGTATGTGATACTCAACTATATCCATACTAGTAGTAAGAATGCTTATCTTGGAATTGACATTCCTGACATATACATTATTGACCATGGGACTTTTCCTTGTATATAAAGTGTGATGACTATCTAATTTAATTTTCATGGTTGAAATATATATATATAAATATGAGGATTCACTAACACACTTTCAACAATGGACAAAGCAGGTTTAACTAGTAGTTTAAAGGTATTTCAAAACCTTCAACATTGGACCTAATATGAGTCAATTCAACCTCTTCATAAATATTATAAGGAGCATTAAAAAAATATAGATCAATAATAGGAACATAAATGGTAAGATGTAAGGTTTTCATGGTAAATTTTCCATTTTTCCTATGTTTATCCTACTTACAACTAGAATTTCTTGTATTCTAAGTGTGGAGGCCTGACCATCAATGGTTAGGCTAACCATCAATGATTAGGCTGACCATCGACAGTCATACTCCTAAGTTTAAAAGGGTTAAAATGGGTCCTAAGTTAATGTTTTAAAATGTTTAACAAAATTTCCTAGGTGTTTTAGTGAATTTAAAAGTATAAAAAGGTGTTTTTAAGGGTGATTTAACTAGGTGAATAGATAACCAAAGGTTGAGAGTAGGTCTAAGGTAATTTGACATCAAAAACTAGTCAAGGGGAAATTTTTAAGTCTCTATATTTTGACCATTTTTGTTGTGTATCTTTAGATTAATAATCCATAGAAAAAAAAACAAATTTTTGACTGATCTGGTCAAGGTCTATTTGCCTTGAGTATGAGAGGAGGGTAGTCCACCTCAAACCAGGAGGTGATAAGGTAAAACTAAAATTGGGTCATGATTTGATAAAAGGTAAAATGGAGGTCATAATGGTGGTGACAAAAAGGTGTGGGTATTTGAAATGCAAATATGTGCACAAAATGTGATGAAGTGTAAGAGTCAAAATCATGTAAATACTTAAGTTGCCAATGTTGATAATAATAAGTTAAAGTTTGAGGATAAGTGATAAGGTAACCAGTCCCTAATGTTGGTCATAGTTGATCGGGTCACACATATCAAGTCTCCTAGATAAGGGTGGTGTTTGCTTAGGTATCTAGGGTAGGAAGGGAAAATGAGAAAAACATAAATGGTTGGATCAAGCATAAGGTGGTGTGTAATTCAAAATTTCAACATGGTAAAATTAGTCAAAACAATCATCATGACCAAAGCAAGGTCATCTTAAAACATGTGAATAGGTTGGTTTCAAAATTGTGTCAACATCAAGCTAGACATGATTAAATGGGTTATGTGGTTGGTTGGGTAGGGAGTTTTCAAGCTATCTCTTGATGTGCTAGGTAAGAGGATGCTACCTACTTAGTCCCATGGATAGTGGATCCAACATGGATGTCAGGCCTAATGTAGTTCCTACTAGTTGGGGGAGAGGGTTAATCCTGCACAGGGCAAGGTGTAGAAAGAAATGGGTTTCCCCATTTAAGTGTACTATAAGGCTTGGTTTAAGGAAAAATGGTGGAAAAATGTTGTGAATGTCTAACCATTAAAATTTATGTTAATCATCGATGGTTAAACCTAACCATTTGATGGTTAGCAAATTATCGATGATAAGGTTAACTGTCGATGGTTGGGTAACTATCAATGGTCAACCCTAACCATCTTTGGTTAGTCAACCATATATAATTGGGTAATTATCAATGGTTAACTCTAACCATTAATGGTTAACTCTAACCATTGATGGTTAGCCAATAGTTGATGATTGGGTTAAAAACCCTAAAATCATGGTAAAAATGCAAATGGTCAATGTTTTATCCTCATTCAAAATATAGAGATATATCAACTTGTGTTATCTAAGTATTTTATATGAAGGTTGTTTTTTATTATGGAGGTTTGCTAAGGTGGAGATATTAGATTAGTGTTTTTGGTTTAGAGAGTGATCTAGTGGAGCCAAGATGGACACTAGAGATGCACATGCCTAGGTGGCTAGATATGGACTGAGACATCATCATCAGTCATAAAATAAGGTAGGGTCTTATCTTAAATTGATTTTTAATAAGATTTATAAAATGTGTGTTAATTTATGTGAGTGGGAAACTATTTTAGTAGAAGATTACATAGGGTTTGGTTTTCCTAGGGTTTGGAGGTTTAATGATAGGGTATGAGAATGTAAGCATAAGAGGAGAGTTATAAGATGTATGTAGGTATGTATAGGGAATTTATGAATGGTGGTAAGGTCACTTTAGGGTATATTAGGGTGTTGGAGAGGAGGTTAGGGGGTCAAGATTCACCATCGATGGTCATTAACAGTGACCATCAGTGGTTAACTTGACTAGAAATGATTGACCCAAGGGGTAAAAATGCCCCAAGGAGACTATCGATGGTTGAGGGATCCTTTAAAAATCAATAAAGGGGGGATTTGGGTTAAAATAGAGGGGTAATAAGGTTGTAATGTAGTGGTTTGGTATAGTTTTTATCAAAAAGGGGTTACATTGTGTAGAAGGGGTGAGTGTTGATTGTGTTTGATCGATAAATTGATTTGATATTATATGTTATTGTATTTGTGCTATGTTAGAAATGGTTTTAAATGGTGGTTTTGTAGAATTTCCTCTTGTGTGTTTTTAAATAATGGTAGGGCATGTTTGTAAATAAGATAAATGGTAGATTTTTAACAATAGTTGCTATTGGAGAAAGGTCACTTTGTGAAAAATGTAGATAACGTGTTGATGTTTAGGATAGAAAAATGGTTTGAGTGTTTTGAGGTTCTTTAGGTCAATAATATATAGAGAGTATTTATTTTATTTATTTAATGAAATATCCATCTAGGAATGGATATAGGGTAAAATAGGATGATCAATGGTTTTTAGAGATAAAATGTTGCCAGGGTGTAGATTGGTATAGATGAGAGAGAAGAAGAAAGTGTTAGGGGTATGTAGGAAGCCTTATATAGATAGTCAGCACTTGGCTAGATTTAGGAGGTTGGTAGGTGTTAAAATAATCATTTAGAAAGATATGAAGGGTAGGATTGAGGGGACAAGAGTAATTAGTACCAAGTAGGTGATAGGTACATGAAATCTGTGAGGGGTTAAAATTGTTGTTTATACTAGTGCGAGATAAGAGTAAGAAAGGGATATATGAAATATTGGTAGGTTGTGTACTAGTGATTGATAGTCATCATAGCTTTGGGAAATGTAAATAGGGATGATTTTTCACCTTATTCGATATATGATTATTTTACAACCTTGAGAGTAAATCCAACTATGAGATCAAGTGCTTGAGGATTTTGTGGAGGTGAGAAATGATATGTCTATAGAGGACTAGTGACATATGGAGGTGATTGGTTTTAGAGTGATGCACCATTACTAGTGCCTTCCTAGAGATATTATGATGATATTTTCCCTCATCAAGATATGGGACCCAATAACTAACACATTCTGGTTACCAATAGGGGAGATGAATATCCTATTAGAGGATGTGCATAGGATCACATAGTTACCCATCTGAGGGGACTTGATTTATCACATAGAGAGAGAGAGAGAGAGTATATCGATGAGTGTATGGATATATTATTTGGGTAAGATAGAGCACATACATAGTTTCATGTAGGTGGATTCAATGTTAGGATATTATACTAATGGGCCCCATGAGAGAGGTACCTATTGATAATGATGCAATTGGTGATGACTTGTTATGATCTGCTAGATTCAATAAGAGGGAGGTTTCCTTATGTTATATTAGGGGTACTTATGGATTCGGTACATGGGAGGATGATATTTAGATGGGCCCAAGTTCTATTAGTGTAGATCTATAGAGAGCTATGGAGATTTAGATCACATAGGTGTTATGGTATCAATGTGGGGTTTGTACTCCATTGTTGGGTGTATGAGCACATATAGGTGTTAAAATCATTAGGAATGATGAAGGAGGGTTACTTGCTGATAGACTAAAAAGTTAGATTTTATTGGTGGAGGAGGGATGAGGTGATGATAGTGGCTAATTGTGGTTTGAGGGATATTGATTGGTTTTGAGATACTTTAGAGGGCTTGGCACCTTGAGATATAGTTTGGAGGCCATACATGACTTGGCCTATGTGGGTTGGGTATAGGTGCCATACATATTCACTATAGAGTTGGATGTGGGTGTATAGGAGGTGGGATGGTGAGATAGAGCACATCTTATTTGAGAGAGTGCAAAGATAGTTTAGAATTGTGTAAGGGATCCCACCTAATTTTGCATAGTACAAGAGGGAAGATGTAGATTTTTTATTACTAGAGCTATAGCCACAGGAGGAGTTAGATCATGAGGATCTACTCGATAGAGTGAGAGATGATGTAGACCTCATAGCTAATTATCTTGCATGGTTTTAGGGTAGATATGTAATAGTCAATTTTGGTTAGGGTGATGGGGATCAGAGACTTATGGACATTGATCTAGCACATGGACAAAAATAGGGTGATCCTTAGGCAATGGTGGCATTAACTACTACCTAATCCCAAATTACTACATTACAGGGATAGATGGCCATGTTGTAGGGCTAGATTATGGCTCTATAAGGATAAGTAAGGGCTATGACAATAGAGAGGGACCAATCATGGGCCTAGGTCATTACTTTATAGGGATAGGTGGCCATGTTATAGTGCCAAATAGGTGCATTATAGGGGTAGATTAGTGTGGGTGTGGTAGTAGTAGTAGCAGGAGGGCTAGTAGATTTAATGTCATGGGCATGTTATTTAGACACTATATAAGAGCTTCATTATTATGAGGTGATGTTTATTAGTTGCCCCTTGCCATGATATTTATTGAGTATAGATCTAGCATGGGTGGTGGGGCCATGCTTGGTACCCCAAGTTAGTGGGCTATGATAGTGGGTTAGATAGGGGTCCTAGAGGGACCACCACTAGGTATAGGTATAGATGGGGCTAGTGGAAGTGGTACTCTAGGTGTAGGTATATGATGAGATTATATATTTTTTGATATTTATATAAGTATTTTGATATTGGCCTATATGTTGTAGATGTGAGATGTATATGAGTGAGAGATATATACATGTATTGATGTATATGATTTAGATTATTTATATGAGATGATTTAGATGTTTTATGGTGATTATGATTTTATGTTTTATGAGATGTATTATTATATGTTTATGATGTGGTGATTAGGATTGATGTTGATGAGTGTCTTAGATGCTTTTGATTTTATGGATGATGATTTCTTATGGACTTATGATGATGATTATTATTTAGAGTTTTGTTCTTAGTATAGGCATGTGATGATATATGGTTTGATGATGATGTGATTTGGATCATATGGGTAGATTCTAATGTGTGTTTAATTCTTATGATGTTCATGTGTTGATATTTAAGTTATGTGTGAATCTGATACATCTTGGTATGTGTTTATTTTGATTCTATGGTTTATGAGATATTGTTTATTATGGATTATGTTCTAACTTAATATTATTGTGGTGAGTATATATAGGATTGAATGTTTGAATGAAAATACATAAGGTAAGTGTAGGTAACAAACTAAATGTGGGAAAAATAATGATGAGAAGCAATGTCCTTGTGAACCAATAAAAGAGAGTGTAAGAAAAAGGCATGTTGGGTTCATTAGCTTGGACCCTGTTAAACCCAAGGTGGATTGATCTTAATGAAAATAAACCTTTCATATGCTTCACATTAGCATGCTTTTAGTGAAAAGGTGTCATCATAATTGCAAGATGCTAAGTGAGCTCATAGTCTTTTGATTTATAGAGGGTATATAAGAAAAGGGGATCATAGGTAAATGGAAGGAAAAGGGATGATGTAGGAACATAATGTGGACTCACTTACCCTTTTGATAGGTGACCTAAGAACCAGAAAAGACAAGTCCATATCTTTACAAGGTATAGACTAATCGATGTGAGAAGTCTACAAATATATTTTTTATGAGAGAGCAGATTGTAGCCCTTTTATGGGGTAAATTTCTTTTAATGTGGGTCATTTGCTTCTTGTTTTTATGAAAAGGGTGAAGCTGATCAATGTAAGAAGCTTTGAGTGCTTTGATTGAGCCAATTGTGGCTTGTATGAATATATTATTTTTGACATTTTGGCTTAGCCATCCTTTAAGGGAGTGGTCTAAGTATGAATAAGTGTTTAATAGCTATCCTTCAAGGGATCAGTCTATCTATTTTAATTATATTTGGTAGTCATCCTTCGAGGGAGTGGTTTGTATTTTAAAAAATGGACCCAAATAATATTTTATATCCCATGTAGAATATTTGAACATTGTTTTAGACATGGACCCATCTATCCAAGCTTAGAGTTTGACCTATATAGGGGTAAGTTTTTTACCATAAAAGGTGGTTGTAAGGTAATGGAAAGTGGTTTTGGGAAGCAAGTGACCATGGGATTCCATCTAGTTAGAGATAAAAATTATCCATGAGAACTGTGCCATGGGTAGAGCCATGGTACCCATGTTTAAGATTGGGCCAGGACTATGATGGATAATCACATGGGTCTATTAAAATCACATGTTCCCAAGAGGAATAAGGTAATAGGGTAAGGGAGGTGAGAATCTCATAAACCAAGGGATGAGCTTAAGTTAGACAACAAGATTTATTAGATCTTCCTTAATATTAGAAAGGAGATAGACGTAAATCATTGAGAGGGTTAGGTTCTAGTTTTCCTTCAAGAGAGGATAAATGATAATCTCTTGATCCATACTTATAGGTGATGATATAGGGTCCAAGCCAATTGAAATAAAATTTTCCCTATTTACTTTTCTCCATATTTGTTACATGTTAGTTTTATTTAAGTATGAGGCCTCCAATATTAAACTCCCATTCTTTCAGATGTTTTTTATAAGCATGGGTGACATGTTTTTGGTAGATGCAAAGATGGTTAAGGGAAAAAAGGTGATGCTTATCAAGAAACTCAAGGTGTGTGAGGTGTTCTTGATGATAATCATCATCATAAATGATGTCTTGTAAGGATATGTGAAGAGATGGGATTTATACTTTGAGAGGTAAGATAGCCTCTACACCATAGACCAAGAAAAAAGGTGTAGCATCCATGGAGGTTTGAATTCTAGTGCAATAGGCCCATAAAGTAAATGGGATGTGTAGGTGCCAATCCTAACCTAAACCACTTACAACTTTGGTTAGCATCTTAATGAGGGTTTTATTAGAGGCTTCTACCTCTATATTTGCCTATGGATGATAAGTTAAGGAATGGCTAAGCTTGATGCTAAAAGCATCGTAAAGGGCTTAAATTTTTTTATTTTTGAAGGATTTACCATTATCAGTTATGATTTTGTGAGGGATGCCAAAATAATAGATGATGTGTTGATTAATGAAATATATATTTTTTTTGGCTTTGATCGATATAAGAGGAATGTCTTCCACCTATTTAGTGAAATATTTAGTAGTGGTGATGATGTATTTATGTCATTGAGATGAGTGAGGATTGATTTCTCTATGAGATCAATCCCCCATTATGAGAAGGGCCAATAATCCCTTGATACCTATAGTCTGTGAGTGGGCACATGATGTAAGTTAGTGTGTTATTGGCATTTGACACACTTCTTTACATAGTCATAATAGTCCAAATTGAGGTTAGGCCAATAGTAGTCAAGGCATAGGATTATTTTAGCGATAATGAGGGAACTAAAGTGTCCCCCATAGACTCCATCATTAGTTTCCTTAACAGTGTGGTAAATCTCATGGCTTCATAGAAAACAGAGAAGAAGGTCATCAAAGACACATTTGTAAAGGATTCTCCCTAGTATGGTATAACAAGGGGTACCTTGAACAAAGGCTTTTTGGGAATTCTTTGAGAGGTCAGGTGGAATGATGCCAAGGTTAAGGTAGTTAAAATTTTATTCATACTAGACATCTGAATGAGATGCCTCCACACTAAAAATGGTATGAAGGTCTGAACTGATATATGAAGGCCTAATGAAGTGATGGATGGTGATAAATAATTTAGATTCAGTAGGTTGAGAGGTACTTTGAGAGGTAAGGGATGTCATTGTATCTATAAATTTGTTAGTAGATGAGGGTACTAATTAGATGTGGTAATGTTCAAAATATGTTAATAATTTTTTAATGAGAAGCTTATACTTTTGCAAAATATCATTTTTACATTGACATGACCCATTGACTTGGTTGATCATAATTTGGGAATCCCCAAAGATATAAATGGATTTGATTCTCAAGGTGAGAGCAATTTGGAGACCAATGACCAAAGCTTTGTATTCCACCATATTGTTAGTACATTCAAATTCAAGTTTAAAGGAAAGTGGAAAACGTTCTCCATGAAGGGGAATGAGAATTATGTCCCCACCATGTTGGCACTTAGAGCCATCAAAAAATATGGTCATTTGGTAAAGGGGGTCTTCTTGAGAAAGAGTTACAATAGAGTCATCTAGAAAGGTCAATGGAATGGGTTGGTTATTTGGTCAGTGATGACCTGCCCTTTAATGGATTTTTGTTGAAGACACTCAAGATTGAACTTAGCTAGAATCATGAGCCACTCAGCCATAAAGTGATTTTGGTATGGCTTGGAGTGAATATACTTGAGTGGGTTGGTGTTGGTAATAACATATGTTTTGTGATTGAGAAGGTAAAGGTGGCATTTAGAGGAAACACAAATGAGATTGAGACAAATATTTTCATGATGGGTATAGCATGTCTCATACTCTAGAAGCTTGTGGCTAATATAATACAAGGCTTGATTTTTGTTTTATTCATCTCCATGAGCTAACATAGTACCTAAAGAGTGATTAGTGAAGGATATGTAAAGGTAGAAAGGTTGATCATCCCTAGATGGGATTAGAATTGGTAGAGAAAATAGGTACTCCTTGAGTGAATCAAAGTCTTGTTGACAATATTTGGTCCACCTAAAGGAGGTCTCTTTCTTTAGGAGATGGTGAAAGGGTTTTCATCTATCTGAAAGTTGGGAGATGAAATGATGGATAGATTGGAGTTTTCCTTGTAGACTATGAAGTTGTTTAAGGTTTGTTGGAGGAGGCATTTTCAAAATGACCTTGACCTTTTCTATATCAATTTTAATTCTATGGAGGGAAATGATTAATCCAAGGATCTTCCCAAAGAAAACCCCAAAAATAAATTTCTTGGGATTGAGCCAGACATAGAATTGGATTAGTTGATCAAAAATGATAGCAAGAACATATAAATGATCCTCATGGTGTTTGTATTTCTCAAGGAGATCATCCACATAATCTTTTATAGTCTTATGGATAAGATCATGAAAGATATAGGTCATGGCTCATTGATAAGTCACTCCTACATTTTTTACATTAAAAGGCATGACTTGAAGTAGAAGGTTCCCCAAGGAGTAATGAAGGTGGCTTTATGTTGATTTGAGGGGGCAATCAAGATCTAATTAGATCCTAAAAATCTATCCATGAGGTATAACATCTCATGGCCCATGGTAAAAAAAACTAGTTGGTCGATGTTGGGTAAAGGAAAGTTATCTTTGGGGCATGTAAGGTTAAGGTCATGAAAATCCACACAAAGAGGGAGTCCCCCAATGGGTTTGGTAACATGGATAATATTAGAGACCCATTATGGATAGTCAATAGGTTAAATGAAGTTAATAGATAGAAGACATTAAAGTTCTTATTTGATGAGAAGAAATATGTGAGGGTGCATTTTTCAAAGCTTTTATTGTACTAGCTTATCCTCAACATGAGTAAAAATGTTATGGAGAGCGATGAAAGGGTCAATCCTAAGCATGTCTTGATAACACCACATGAATATGATGCTATGATCTTAAAGGAAGGTGAGATAATCCCATTGCTCATTTGAGTATAAGGATTGGCCAAGTTTAGTGATATGAGGATCCTCCTGGGTCCCCAAGTTAATGTCGATAGTTGATTCATTGAGTATGGGTTTTTTTAGTAGGGAGATATTTATGGATAGAAGAATCTCCTGCATTAAGGTAGGTGAGGATGGAATCATCATCTTAACACTAAATGGTATGAATGGTCAATGAATCATGATCGATTATCTCAAGATGGATGAGGGGAAAGGTTTTATCTTGTCCATCTTGTTGATAGGTTAGTGGGCCTAGTCTAGCAGTATTGATCCAAAAAAAAGTTGGATGGGATGATGTCAAAGTCTTTGGATTGGGAAGATGAACTAGGTGAGGATGAAATATCTTCCATAGGGGTAGTAATAGGTTTTGTTGAGGTGGGCTCTTTTAGTGGTTCAAACCCAAGCTCAAAAAACTCATGACGCTTTTGAGTTTTGATAAATGGAAACTCATGAGGTCCTTATTTTTAAAGGCCCATACCAAATCCTTTCCAATCATAGTGATTAATATAGGTTTTGGAAAAGGTTAGATTGATTAGATAGGATAAAGTGGGAGTGAAAGGTTGAATATATGGAGTGGTGATAGGAGTGAGGAGTGAGGAGTGGTTGATCAAGTCCCCCATAGACAAAATATGTTTTATTATTAAGAATTCCAAAGGGGATGATAGTTCCTATGTTGGGGTAATAAGAAGGGTCATTTTGAAGGTTTCCATATTCATGTGAAGTGGGAAAACATCTAAAGCTAAAATTTGATATTCCCCAAGGGAGAGACATTGAAAAGTTTGTTCCAAGGTGTCCTCAACAAGAATCTAGGAAGAGGAGATAGATGCAATAGTTGAGGCTTCATCACTATTGACGATAGAAGCATTATGAGTCAAGGTTGGTGGTGTAGTTATGTTAATGGGGTTGGTTGATTATGTAAGAGATGAAAGTGGAAGAAGGACATCATTAGGCCTATAGGTCATGTTACAAGATGTAAAAGGACTAGGATTAGCCTTGATGGTTATAAACTATCCTTCATGTTTGAATTTAACATAATGGTGTAAATTAGAGGGGATATAATTCATAGCTCAGATCTAAGGGTGTCCAAGTAGAATGTTATATTGGAACTCACCATCTACAACATAAAATAGATCAAGAATAGTGTGAGGCCCCAAGCATATTTGAAGGACAATGATCGCCAAGGTAGTAACCATTGTTAAAGGAGTGAAAACCCATTATGTTTTTACCCATGATGTTATTTGGTAAATGTAGTTGATCAAAATCATGGGAGGGGATTATGTTAATGCTAGTGCCACCATCGATCATTACCCTTTTAACATGGGTATGATTAATGTATACAGTGATGAAGAAAAGAGCGTCAAACTCCTTGGAATGGCTCAAGGTATCTTAGAATCTTGGAAGGTGATGATGGTATAATGTCAAAGGGCACCAAAAAAAGATGCAATAGGTCAAGGGTCATCTAGTTGAACCTCTATGGATTATAGATCCTCTATTAGCACCTAGTGGTGATGAGGTGATGTGTTTATTAACTCATAAAGACTCATCTTGGCTGGGGTTTAGTGGAGTTGCTTCAATGTGGTTCATTTAATGGATTTATAAGGGTTAGATAGAGGGGCACAAAGGATGGACACTTTGGGCCTTGGTGATGGCATGGTTGAAGGCATTGGTGTTGGGGATTGGTTGGAAGGTTGGGAGTCCAAAGGATATGTATATGGGATAGACACATTGGCTCTTCATTTACCTCTTTATTGAGCTTGAGATCAGGTAATCATGTGGATGGTATGGACAAAAAGATTATTCGGACTAGGTGATTACCTTAGTTCCTCCCCCTCACTTTTAAGTGAAAGTGTGGAAGCCAGTGTAGGTTGGGATGATGGTTAAATTAGTTGGATTGGTAGTTAGGTTAGTAAAGGAGGTGATAGTGGCTCATTTGATAATATATCATCGTCATATAAGTGATGAAGAAGATCTTGGAGATATTTATAGTTCTCCGTGTCATGTCTTGGCATCCTATGGTGCACATAGATTTGAGTATCATAAAAATAGGAGGGTTTGGTATTAGAGGGGGTGAACAACATAATAGGTGGAAATTTAATGGAGGATGTTTGTAACAACCTATATATAATAATTGATTAGGATTCATTTAGAGGTGTTGGGGGTGTTGAAATGTTCATCAAGGAAATAAGAACCTTCTTAGGTGTGGTCTTGATCTTAAAAAGGGTAGGTGGTTGAGTAACTTTGGTAGATGGTTTGGGTTGGGTTGGCTTAGCTATGATTGGGTTACCGGTGGATGGTTTTGAAGTAGAGGATGAGGGGTTGATAATAGGTGGGAGAGTGGAGGGGGATAAACTAGCTAATAATGATGAAGAAGTCAATGGCCTGAGTAATGGAAGGGTAGACATAGAAAAGGGCATTGGTTTAATTAAAGTGGAATAGGTGACTAGGTTGGTAGAAGGGTGGGGTCCCAAAATAGATGGTAAATGATAAGGAGGTGGCATAGGTCGAGCTCAAGGATGAGGTTTAATAAACTACACCCTTTGATCCATCTTGGTTGGTGGTTTGTTAGGTGGACTGGAGGGGGTTAGGCCTAATTTGATGATCAGATGGGTGATGTTAGGTGTGGGAAGGATACCTAGAGTCTTGGATAGTCTAGTGATAAATCTATGAGATGATTTGGGTGGAGGTGGGTGATATAGTTCTCTCATGTCTTAAGAGCAAGGAATGTTTAATAATGGGGTGATAATAGGTTTGAGGGTGGATGCCAATGAGGTCGAGAGTTTAGCTTTGCTTTGTTATAGGAGCCCTAGATGGTGTCAAAAGGTGGCTCTATCTAGGTTGGGTTGTGAGTAAAATTATAAACTTTGCACTAACCAATAAAAGGGCTTGTAAACAGGTGTGGTTCCTTGATCATTCATTCCAAATGTTAAGCCCTTATGCAAGGAAGAAGTTAGGGTTCCTTAATTTTAATTGAGTTAAAAGGTTCTAAAATCCCTAGTTGGGTAAATGAGGTGATGGTCACTTGTGGGGTGATTAAGGGAGGAGATGGTTCTTTGATTGGGGGTGTAGGTATGGTCCCAATTCCTTCTTTTGCTATGGTATCCAAAGGAAAAGAGGGGGGTTCTACCATTTCATTTGGTGGGGTAGAAGAAGAGATGGTTAAATCAATAACTACTTTCATGAAAGAAGTGGTCATGGGCATGGTTTGATCAAGTGAAGATACAAGGGATATAGATTCTTCTATTTGGGTCTCTAAAGGGATAAGAGGTGAGCTTGCTTCTTCCATAGGTGAGGTTGGTGAAGGAGAAATATAAATGTGGGGATCATCCACCATGGGTTCATTTATGATGATGTTGATTATGTGTGCCTCATGGGATGATGATGGTTCAAGTTGGTTATCATGGGGTTGGGTAGGTAGAGCATGGTTAGGAAAAGGTTTACAAAAAATATCGAGGGAATGATTAGAAGGTGCATTGGGTTGTCAAATGAGAATTCACCATTGTCAATCAAGTTTTGGATAAGGCTTTTAAAATTGTTACACTAATTTATGTCATGTTCGATAACCCGATGAAAATCACAATGGTCATTTTCATTGTACCACCCAGGCATGAGGTGAGAGGGGTCAAATTACTAAGGTGGCTTGATTGATGGAAGTTAAATAAGGTTAGCTTTAAGTAGTTTGTCTAGTACAGAGGCATAATATTCTCTTATAGGTGTGAATTCTGTAGGGGGAACCCAATTTTGATTTTGGTTTGGTTAGTAAGAAGGGTTGGAAGGAGTGGTTTGATGTGATGGGTTAATGGTCAAAGGCAACACAATTTTTAAGACAACCATGTTTTTGGATGTTTTGGCTTTGGTATTGGTTGGGTTTGATGTTTTGGTGTAAGAGGGGTCATTGGGTTTAAAAGTGGAATTTTTATTTCACAATTTCAATTTACCCTCATTTATGGCTTGATTTTCAAGTTTTCGTGCCATTGTGAACATTTCATAAAATGTTCTAAATGTTTGCACTTAAAGGGTGGGAGAAATGTGTTTTGAACAGCCTATAGATAAAATATCAATAAGTTTCATTTGGGGTAGTGAAAAGGATAGTTGATTAATAAGACCTCACCATCGTGCAATGAAGTCAATAATTGATTCATCATCAAAATTTTGGATAGAATAGAGGTCAGTTATGGAGACCTTCTTGGATATGTTCACCAAAAAATGTTCTAAAAATATTTGGGTAAGTTGGGAGAATGAAAAGATAGAGTGCCTAGGAAGGGCACTGTACCAATCCAAGGTGGGCCCTGATAAAGACACAGGGAAGGTTTAGAGGAGGGAATCATCATATGTGATCAAGTAACAAGAATGGTGAAACACCCTCAAATGTTGTTGGGGATCCTCTTTACCCTAAAACTTAGAGAATTTGGGGAGCTCCCATTAAGGAGGATAAGCATGAATTGAGACATATGGGTTGATAGGTTCATTGCATATTTGATTGTAGTATAAAAGGTTATGGGACCTAGAGATAGATGACTCAAGTTGGGTCATCTTGTCCATGAGCATATTTATTAGGTCAGACTTGGGTTGGGTAGCTACATAATTTGATGGTAAGTTATATTGAGGTTGGGTTGTAGCTATGAATTGGTATGTGATATGAGGTACAAAAGTAGGCATATATTAGTATGTGGTGACTTGAGGTTGGGATAGTGCCCTAGCAAGACTGATAAGCATTAAGGGTTGAGTGGAAGGTGCAATATATCCTTATGGGTTGAGAATATATTGATAAGGAGCTATGGAGGTTTGTAGGGGAATTGATAACAATTGGTTTAAGGGTAAATTTGGGTTGGTTAATTGGGGCATGGTTTGGGTTGGTAATGCAAAAGTTCTTGTAGGTTTTTGATGGGTAGTCACCCTAGTGCTAATGGGTGGAAGTGTTTGTGTTATATATAGCACCAAGTTATAAAAGGGGTTTGAGGTTGGTATATTAGTTAAGCTATAGGGAATGGTATAAATGGGTATGGAAGACACTATATCAAAAGAAGGGGTATAAGTGAAAAGGGGTAAAGTTAAGCCAATGTTAGAAGTATTAGTTGGGGTAATAGGTGTCTAGGTGGTGGTATTATATGGGCCAATGGTAGAAGATGAAGCTTGGCTAACAAAAGGTTGAGTTGATGTAACACCAACCATAAGGTGGTGTGGTATACCATAGGGTGGATCCATGAGAGGAATCGAAGCTATCAAAGTATGGTAGGCTAAGGTATTTAGATAGTGTTGTAAAGCAAATAAATTATTTTCCAGAAAGGTGGAAAATTTTAGATCACCCTCAGGAACCCTTGGAGGCATGGTAGGTGGGGGAGAATGGTGCAGTAAAGCATGGGGTGATTTATCAACATCTAATGTCTAATCCATGGATGAGGATGAAGAGGAAGATGCTGGTTGGTTGTTTTGATTTTTCACTTTTTGTATAGTTAAGACCATATGATAAATTAGAAATGGATAATGAACCTCTCACAATGAGCAAACAAAGAAAATCCCAAAGCAAGCAAAACACACACTAAAAGCACAATTAATCCTAGGATTCATTTTAAATCACTTTTGGATTATGCCTTAGAGAGTGTAAAAGGGGAAATCAGCTTATAAGTTAGGTACTAGAAGATCCATCTAAGGATGGTTTTGGGTTAAATTTTGATTCTTAAATAATTTGCACTAGATCGGGTATGTGGCTTGGTATTGGGGGCTTACTCCTTACACTTCATGAACCTGAAGTCAAACTAGGCCTCTTAGCTAATAGATACCATTTGTCTAAAGTTTATACTCTACCAGAGAATGGATTGGGTCCTCCTCTTGGTGATGAAATCCAAGTGGGATCACCAAGTAGGGTAAGGTGATCCAAAGGGTGATGAAATCTCAATGGGCCTTATCTCAAGTAAGTTTTGATGTTTATTTTGTGCAAGTGGTTTGGTAGTGTAACATAAGTGTGATACAATTAAATCACAATGTTTTTAGTTAATCTAGGTTAGCTAAGTATTAAATAGGCAAGACAATGAATGTGCTCAATTTTAACCCAAAAGAAATTTTTGATGTCTTTGCATGTAAACAAGGAACAGCTAAAAATGCACTTAATGCAGGATGAAAATGCAACCTATCCCTAAGATGAAATTTTTTTTGTTTCTTTTTTATTTTAATAAAAGAAGAGAAAATAAATCTATATCTTTTCAAATTTATAAATAATAGAAATGTAAGAACATGAATTTTCACTATTGCAACTATATAACTAAAAAGGACTACGAACCCAGAAGGGGTCCCACTGAGCATGCCAAAATGTTTCCTACTATTTCTAACTCTATTTCTAACTTTTGAGAAAAAGGAGAGAAATAATAAATGAGGGGTGTGTACCTAGTTAAACATTATTCTTGTTGATGACCAAACAAAGTGAGAGATCCTTTTTAGTGAGGAATGACTACTTACAATAAGATTACACTAAACCAACTTGTTTGTTAGACAAGTATGAAGGGTGGAATATCTAACAACATGCTAGATCCAAGAAGCAAAATCTCCCTTGGATGGCTATCAATCCACTCCCCTAATGATAAAAATGTTTTGACAATAGAAATGAAATATGACAAACTGATAAGAACATAAATTCTTATGCAAGAAATAAATATCATACATGTTTAAAAAAATTATAGCATGGTGGGTCAATACCATGCACAAGTGGATCAAGGGTAAGTCTAGAGGATGTGGATAGGGTCTGTAAATAAGCCAAAAATAGAGATAGGGTCTGATTGGGAAGGAAAGGGGAGGAAATAACAATCTGTTATTTTTTTGGACAATGATTGTTAGTGGTCAAGTTAATTGGTGATGGTTGTCCTGATCGATGATGGTTAGGTAACTGAAAATGGTTGGCATTATTGGTAATAGTTGCAACAACTAGTGATGGTTGACTATGGAAAGTTGTATGGAATTTTAATGGAGTTGGGGGTGAAGTGAAAATTAGGCAAAAGGTTAAATATGGGTTCTGTAGGTAAGGGATAATGTACAAGTGATCTAATTCAAGATAGAAAGATTTAGTGGAGAAAGGAAATACTAAAAATAAGATAAAAATACCTGTATGTTGCAAAGTGAAATTCAATGATAAGTTGAATGAAATTGGATAGCATAACAATACTCTAGCATTCAAAAGTCATGAAGACATAGTTTCAAGATCTTGGATTCCTGTACAAAGAAAATAAGAGATCCTAAATGCAATTTTTAGGGTCCTTTTCTCTTCCAATATCCCTCAATTTATATCTCAAAGTTGATAAGTGAGGAGGAAGGAAGTTGTTAAGTTGGTTTGGGATAAATATTCTAATTCGAAGAGATGGTAAGTTGTAAGGTTTGCATGGGAAAGTTTATATTTTGCCTATGTTTATCCTACTTATAGTTGTAATTTCTTGTATTACAAGTGTGGAGGCATAACCATTGACGATAAGGCTAGTTTTAAATGGTCAAGCTGACCATAAAAGATCATACTCTTAAGTTTAAAAGGGTTAAAATGGGTCCTAACTTAATGTTTTAAAATGTTTCAAAAAATATCCTAGGTGTGTTGGTGAATTTCAAAGTATAGAAGGGTATTTTTAAGGGTGATTTAACTAGGTGAATAAATAACCAAAGGTCAAGAATAGGTCCAAGGTAATTTGAGATCAAAAATTGGTCAAGGGGACATTTTTGAGTGTCTACACAAACAAGTGATTTATTGAGTACATCCCAGGTATCACACTAGGTCTAGATGACCTAATGAGTGTCTTGTTTATATTTTATTTGTCAGACCATTACTTTGGGTTCTTTAACTAATCCTTAATTAATTCCCTTATGTTATGAGTTTTTAAACATTCCAGGGCTATGGACTGGTTATATTTAATAGTGGGTTTAGGGAATTTATAATATGGTTTAAAGGCCATGGCCATGATAAAATCAATTTTGTCTCCTTCCCTCATAGACAAGATGGCATTATTTTGTATTTTATTATGGATAAACATGTTGAATAAAAGGTTCACACATGAAAATACCTTAGGTTTTGCCACTACAAGATGCAAACAAATGTCCATTATGATTAGGTTATAATTAATTAAATCACATTTTAATAATAACTCTAAGATAAATGTGAATTATAATATATTTCATGCTTAAAAAAATGTAAAAGAGATTTATGTTGAGAATCGAAAAGCAAGAGATATCCCTACACAAATTATTACCTCTATACAATAATGGTAGTGGGTATATAATATAAATATTTTGAATAAATTATTAACATAAATATCAAATTATCAATTCACTAATAGGCTAAACAATATTATGAAATAATACTAATGTATTTTTTTTAAAATAGTTAAATAATATTTATTATATACTCATTAACATTGGACTATGGTCCATGTAGACATTATCTCAATAATCCATATACACATTATCTCAATAATTTTATATTCATTACAAAATATTTGCTATAAAATATTTATTAAAATTTACATACAGATAATATAATTATAATATGTATAAAATTATGACAAAATAATAACAAATTTATATACTAGCATACATATCCTAGATAAATATACATAAAATACATCAGAAAATATCATTCTTGAGGTGATTATATTATATTGGATCATGAAAAAAGTGGAATAGGAACCTCAATAATGATATTTCTTAGTATATTTTACATAGATTTATCTAAGATTTGTATTCTAGTTACATTGTAAATTATTAATATAAAAAGACCTCTATTGGTATGGAATAAGATTCGATGGCCATCCCTACTAGTCAATAAAAAATGTGCTAATGGTAATAATGATTAAAATTAAACCCTTAAAATTATTTAAACATTTAAGCAGTTAATTTACATTTGTATAAACACACAAACTATTTTACATCTACCAAAACTTGTAAGATACTTTACATCCATCAAAATCCAAGCCTACCTAGCAAACCACAGAACCCATTGTCTGCTTAACAAACAGAGAACCCTAACTCACTCACCATAAAATCACACTCAAATTTAATGTTTAAGCTTACTACTTTATTACTATTCCTAAATAATTTAACCCTCTCATCATGCTTTCATTTCATTCCACTTATTTCACCACTCTCATTCTCCTACCTTCCCTAAACTTTAAACCCTACTTGCACTCACTTTTTGTCTTCATATTTAAAATACTCTTGAGAAAATATCACATAACACATTCACAATTTTACACACATATTAATATCCTTTGTTCATGGTGAGCTAAAAATACTTTGATAATTTCAAGATTTGCAAGATACACCAATATTAGTGAATATTTTTCTTAATAAATATAACATCATTAAAAATACCTTGAAATATAACGTATGTTTTTTTTAGAGTTATAACATTTTACCATAAAGTTATTATAGTGGTCATCTAAACTCTACAACTTCCATGCAAATGTCAAAACTCTCCAACTACCAAGCATCCTTTGGAACCCAAACACTTCCAAGTAACCTTTAGAAACTGAACATTACCAAGAATATTTTAGAACCTAAACACTTCCATGCATTTTTAGGAAATTAAACAATGTGAATTATCATTCAGAACCTGAACGATACCAAGTATCCTTTGAACTTCACAAACTATTGAATAATGCCATAATTATACTAAGGCTAGAAGATAACTACTCAATTAGAAAACTCCCATGTTCACATATTAGGAACTCTAAAGAATAAATCAAACATGAAATACCAATTCTAATGGTTCACTCCACCTTCAAGCCTTGAACAAACATAGATAATATCTCTGACATAGATTTGGGACACATCAGCTTGACTGAATTATGGAAAAAATATGTCATCCCAAAATCATATTAAATTCAAAGTATTTTTTATAGTGGATTACCCCAAGTTGAATCTTTCCCTAATTTCTTATAATGCCAAAAATTTATACTAACATTGGTCATTAATTATGATAAGGAAAAAAAGGAAGTCAAAATATATAAAGGTGAATTTTTTATCCATTTTGGTGTAGAACACATTGAAGACATGCTCAAGATCCATGATCATTAATCCTTCATAAAAATTACCTCCCAATATACTCAACAACTTTGGGATGAGAATACATCATGTTGTTTTAAGGTGGTAATTAAATAATAGATTGAGAAAATAAAAATATCTACTATCATGTTAGCAAAGATGATTACTCATTTTGAGTTTAAATGGATATAAATGACATCATCACACTCTTGAATAGGGTAGCTAGGAAACCCATAACTAGTAAACTCCACGAATGGATGTACCAATACATTATATCATATAGAAAATAAGTAATACATCAATTTGGTGGAGTTGACTAGTGATTCAATTCATAGGAAACTTTATGAAGTTCATACGACTATAAAATTCTATATGACTTTCTATCTAGTTTACACAATGGATAGAAGAAGGATTTACTCAAGGTTGAACATAGTGGGATAGATAAATTATTGAATCTATGATTTTTATCCTATCTTCACATTTGAATCTAATACCTAACATTTTTATTATTTGAATGATGTTTTAATACACTACATCATACATATGTTTGAACATGATCCATAAAATGACATAACAATTTATGTTGTAGTCACCACAGAGATTTAATGCTATGGAGCCTAGTTCATGCATTTCCCCACTTTCTCATAAATATGACTATGTCAATTTGGTAATTCCCCTTACATGCTACCTAGGTATGTATATTATAGGTGGACATTGATGGAGTTACTTTATCATCTAGTTGAAACTCATAAATCATTATCTAGCTAAATCTAAAGTTATATGTGTATCTCATTAGCTAAATCTAAGATTACTGATGTTAAAATGGGACTGGTTACCATCTAACCATTTTATAGAATACCCTATTTAGATATAAAATGTGTAGTTTAGAATTGTCTTAGAACTTCATACCAACATGTTCCATATTTTAATATTATTGGATGGATTGTGAAGATGAAAAGGAACCTAGGATTTGATATTATTCTTGAATGAGTTTAGAATAGATATTTTATTTAGACATAATAGATATTCTAGATGATATAGAAGATGATGAATGAGATGTGGATCCCATTTACAAAGAATAAATAATCTATCCCAAACCTTTACCTTGAGTGGATTAGACCAAGGAAGAACCAACATCTTTGGAAGACCAAACTTAAGGTGTGTTGAATTTGACCCTCTCTTATCTTGATAATAAATGGATTGTGATTAAGGTGACATGTTTCCCACCATCTCTAAAAATTATTATCCATGAGCCTATTTGGTTGTGAGGGTTGTTGAGGAGATTTGGGGGGAAAAGATAAAAGGATATTTGGGAGAGAAGGATAAATAATGGAGGGATAAATATTAGCTTGAGCCCTAGCTATAAAAAGGTTGGGCATGACACTTGGGGAGAAGATAAGGAAGTTGACAAGTAAACAAATTTTTATTTGTCTTTCCCTTTGTGCGAGCAACAAAAAAGTTTTATTGATTTTATTTTTTGGAAAAATGAAGGGTTTTGATTTCTTGTTCATATTAAAATAATAAAAGATCATTTTCAAGCTCATAAGGAAGTCAATAGACTTCTTGATGATCTTAAAAAGGTTTTATACTAGTTAAAAATGAATGTTTATCTTTCATTCTACCATGGGTCAGCCTAGTTTTGTTTTTTGGTTAAAAAAATTTTGAGGTTTTTAAAATATGAAAATAAAAAATTTTTTTCTAAAAACTCTAGGCTATTTTTTTTGTATTCTTGTTTGGTCATAGCAAAAGGATCAAATAAATGATTTTTTCTTCCATTGCCTGGCCATAGGGTTTGAGCTGGGGTTTGTGATTTATTTTACATTTTTTTGTGTTGGGTATTTCAACAATGTAGAGGAGGATGCCTCATTTAGATGGCTCAGTTTTATTTTTATTTTCTTTACCTAATTGAAGAATCTAGTTAGACTAGAAATTTTAGAGATTATTTTGCTTGAATAAAATATTCTTTATGGCTGGATTTTATTCATCATAAAAAAAAATCAATTATTTACTTTACCTAAGCGATTTTTTGGGCTGATTTTATTTTGGTTTTTATAACCATCAAGTTCACCTTTTTTGGGATATGGTTCATTTCATTTTGATGTAAAAATATTACCTAGAGTTTATAAGTTTTTAAATGGGTTTTCAGTTATAATATTGATTTTTGTTCAAATCCTTGAGACTTCATTAATATTATTACAATAGTATTTTTTAACATTTGACCTAACCATATACAAGGGGTTAGATATATTGATTTCACCACTTGTTATAAGTGATGAAATGATTATACCTGATAAATTGGCAAAAAGGTAAAACATCTAAAAGCTTGGTGTTTGTTATCTATTTTTCCATACATGCATTATATGAATATTTATTATTTTATTATTAGTTGTAGAAGATGATTGTATATCACTTATAGTGGTGGATTTTAACTTTGGTAAAATTGGAACTTATATCATCACTATTATGTTGGTTATTAGATGTTTTATTTGGTTAAGTTGAGTGGATGGTTGTATACCTCCAAGTAGATGAAAGGTTAATTGTTACAAGTTGAATTGTTATTTACATTCTAGTAAATGCAGTTGTTATAGTGTTGATAGTTCATTAGTGATTATCAATTAGCATTTGATTTTAATTCAAAAATTAGTTATTAAGACTATGTTATTTCTTACATACAAGCATATAACTAAATGGTTGCACTTTTATACTAATTGCAAGTTATTCTATTTGATTACTTGTGAGTTCTTTATTGTTGTACTAGCACTTTTATAACACAATTTCTATGTTCTTTGTGATTTCTAAAAAGGAACTATGCATGTGAACAAATTTAGAGAGATACAATCACTTTATGGCATGCTAAGAAATTATTGTTTGAAATGATGATCTTGATTCATTTAGATACATTATAGTCATATAATAATTTTACAAATTATTCTTTATCACAATCAGTTTAGTCAATATGATTGCATAAGTGTGGCCCATTTTAAGCTTTTTCATTGAAAGATATTAAACACATTTGTTACTCCACTTGTTAAAGATGTCTTATCTAAGTTCAATGAATTGAGAATTATTATTTAAATCTATATATTGAATTAATTCATGAATTTAGATTACCTTTGATTGGCATTTTACTTTGTAAAACTAGGATACAAGAATAATTTTAAATGTTGTTAGTTGTATAATCTTGTTATATGTTTAAAACTAAGAGCTTATAAAGAGGAGATAAAATCAATTTAAATATTGTAAACTATTATTCTTGTTCTTAATAAAATAATGCAATCTTATAAAATGACATTAAAGTGTCAATATACACTCAATCTACTTCCACTTATATTAATAAGTTGTTACTACTTAATTGAACTCAACTATTCAATTCTCATAGCTTTAGGATCATTCAAATAACTTAGATGAGTATGATAAAGTAATTGATCATCTCATGGAAACTTACAAATCATGCTTGGTTTTAAAAATCTATTAGTGTCTTAATGGCACTTGATAATATTTTTTAAACTTCTAAATTGTCAGCATAAACAACTTGATGTTCATAAAGGAAAAAATCATGAAATTTAAGGTGAAACACGATAATTTATAAATCATAATTAAGTGGCATACTTACATCAAACCAATTGACAAGTAATTGACATTTGAGATATTTAAAACTCCAAGTGGCTAATTGTAGGATGGTCTAATAAGATTAAGTAACCACTATAATCAAAATCATAATAGTCATTTAGGAATTGGATAAAGATTCTAATAGTTAAATTTGATTTTAGTATCCTATGGTTATGTGTTGAATGTAGGCATGAAGTATGAGGATTCCCTGAACTATAGATCATAGTATAATGATCTAATTATATATTAAACCTATTGAATGCATATTCCTATTAGAATTTAATAAGCTATAAGTGTATTTATAAACTAATTAACTTATTTAGATTATTTATTTAATTAATTTAGTTAAAAAAATACATTTTTTCTATATGAACCTTGGCTTACAAAAGGATATATATGAACTAGACATGGTTCCCTATTAGGATGATATTTCTCTACCATCCCAAATATAATGAAGGGGTGAATAGTCTACCCCAACCTATACCTAGACTTATGAAAATTTGAGTCTCTTATATAGGATAAGGGCATATAAGTGGTCATATTAGGAATGTGTCTACCACCATATAGTTCTAAGCTTGTCAATATGGATCACATCGATATGCCTTACACTACATGAAGGGTTCCCTAGGGGAATAATCTTCCCCATAGAATATTATAGGGTTAATTACTCTGACTAAGTGTTACATTTGTGTAAGTGTGGCTATGGGGATTGTGGTATGTCATGAAAAACCAAGTTACATGTAATAAATTATTTCACTTTTTTGTTGTGAACTCTAAAAGAAGGGATGCTCAAAAAAAATTTGGGGCTCATTTCACCTAATATTAGAGTATGTGCTTAAGTTATAAATTCTAAACACAACTCTAAGTAAAAATCAAATTTATTTCTACTAAAATCTACCTAAGAAATTATTTGGTGGATTCTCAAGGAAATGGTTAAGCTTAGGATTGGCAATAATCAAGTTAACAATAATAAAGGAATAAATAGGTTGGTCTTAAGAGGAAGAGGTCAAGGTAGAGATAGAAACTAAGGTAGGGGTTGTGTTTATTGAAATTTGAACTAAATCATAAATGAATCTCCTCCCCATAATGACAATGATAATAAAAATAGTGAAGCACTGAATGATAATGTAGTTTGGAAAAACCCAGCTAATAATAAAGAAGAAGTCCTCCATGAAATTATCTTTGCTTTGAATGCCATTTAAGGTAAAATTAAAAATAAAGAAAAAAGGTTAAAAAATATTGAGGGTGCTCTTTAGGAATAATTCCCTCGATTAGAAGTTGTAAAATTAGGGGTAAAATCACTTCAAGAAGTACCAATAAGAATGGTAAACCTGATCATCAGTGAACTCAAAAATGTTCCCCCACCTACCATTTTAGGTGGAGAATTAGGAGACATAACCGATGCATGGATCATAAATATACATAAATAATTTAACCTACATAACATGCCATCCAATGTGAAAGTAGGTGTTATTGTCTATCAGTTAAATTTTTTTGATGCCCTATGGTGGAACCATCTATGTGCATTGGAAGGTTATCAACCTATGACCCTTACCTAGCCAACTTTTGAGAGCCAATTTTGAAAGATATACTTAGGTGAAAACTTCAAAGAGTATAAAATAATATATTTTCAATTGCTTAAGCAAGAAAACATGACTATCTTACAATATAAAAATAAGTTATTAAATATGATATGTCATGTAGACTACATACATGATGAAGATACAAAAATAACCAAGTTCAAGTAGGGGTTGAAATAAATATTTATGCATGACATCAATATGACCAATCATAAGATTCTGAAAACTACTATAGATTCTGCGCATAGGATAGAAGAAAATGAAAAGTCTCAAAAAAAATTAAGATGACTTCAAAAAGAATATGTAGTAGTCAAAAGATAAAAATATGACTCCCACATCTAAAATATTTAATAAATTAGACTAGAATCACAAGTTCCAAGGGAACAATAGAAATTTTAATTGATTCCAAGGTCAAAACAAGAATTTTAAAACCCAAGACAACTCTAAAAATAGGTCTTTCAGGAAGGACCAGTACCAAAAAAACAAATGTGAACCAACCACATAGACAAACATTATTCCAATAAGCCCACCAAGGATAGTGGTGTGATATAAATGTGGTGATAACCACTACTGCAAGGACTACCCAAAGTTGAAATTAGGATGGTTAATAGAACATAGAGTATAGATAGTAATAGACAATCTAAAGGTTAAATTATAGGCTAATCTAATAGAAATAAGAGGTAATCTTATTAGTAAATTTGTAGCTATTTTAATTGATTTTAGTGTAGTGAGTAACTTTATTTCACCTATTGTAGTAAATAAAAAGCAATAAAAATTTTATGTCATTGAGAGAAGGATGGGAAGTTGAGTTTGGTACCGGTAAGAGGGTACCTATCCAAGAATACTTGGAACAAACTAAACTTTATTTGGGAACCTTCAGAATAAGGGTGAACTCATTTTTAATACTCTCAAGGTCTTATGACATCATATTAGGCATGGATTGGCTATACAACACTATTCAGCACTTGATTACTCTTGAAAAAGGATGTAATGCACTGATGAGAATGGGAAACTTATTGAAATTCAAAGTATTAAAGGGCTAAAAATGTAGAAAACACTTTTAACCTTATAATTAAATAAGGTTATTCAAAAAGGGTGTAAGCTCTATATAGTCCAATTACAGGAACTTCCCAAGGAGGAAGAAAAGTCTTGTTTAGATTTTCCTATTTTATGGGAATTTGTGGACACATTTCCTTAAAAAATCCTAATTTGCCACCAAAATAGGATTTTAACTTCTCTATTGAGATTATTCTAGGGGTTACCCCTACATCAAAATTTCCTTACAAAATGAATGTGGTAGATCTATAAGATCTAAAAGATTAGTTACAAGAACGTTTAGATAGTGAAAGCATTCATCCAAGTGTGTCACCTTCATGTGCTTTGATAGTCTTCATTAGAAATATAAATGGCACTTTAAGGTTATGCACTAAATATCATATGCTCAACAAAGTGATAATCAAGAATTATTACCTGCTATCCCAGATTGATGATTTGTTCGATTAGATGAAAGATACAACAATCTTTTCCAAAATTGATTTAAGATCTAGAAACCATCAATTAATGATCAAGGAGGTGGACATATATAAAACAACCTTTTGAACTCAATATGGACACTATGAGTTCATATTTTTTCTGTTTGGCCTCATAATTTCACATGTAACCTTCATGAATCTAATGACAACATTTTCAAAGATTTCTTGGAAAAATTTATAATAGTGTTTTTTTATGACATTCTTATCTACTATAACAAATAAGTTGAACATGATCAACATTTAAGGTTGGCTTTGTAAAGATTAATACAATATAAGTTGTTTGGTAAGCTATCTAAATATGCCTTATACCAAATAAAAATACATTACTTAAGGCATGTGATCTTCAAGGAAGGCATTATTGTAGATCTAGCAAATATTCAAGCCATTCAAGAGTAGCCTACTCCATCTAACATACACAAAGTATACAATTTTATGGGCTTAGCTAGATATTATCAGTACTTTATATAAAATTTCTCTCACCTAACCAACCCCATTACATCCTTTAAGCATAAAGGTATAAAATTTACATGGACACCTCAATGTGAAAAGGATTTCAAAAATCTCAAAGATATGTTAACAATAAATCCTATTCTAATTATACCTAATCCATAAAATAATTTTGAGGTATGGATAGATGCTTCTAAGGAAGGATTTGGTAACATATTGATCCAAGAGGGTAAATTAGTGGCCTATGAATCTTACGAGCTCAAGGAAGCTAAAAAAAATATCACACACATGATTTATAACTTGTTTCCATAGTGCATGAATTAAAATAATAGAAGCGGTTTTTACTAGGTAAACATTTCATGGTGAAGTCTGATCACCACAGCCTAGAATACTTATTCTCATACAATGACTTAAATTTCCATTAGTGTATATGGCTGGAATTTATCAATAATTTTGACATGGGTGTTGGAAATATTGTCATTGATGTCAAAGGTCTAGCATTGGTGATAAAGGCCCCATAGCATTTATTATCTAAACATGTTTTTAATGTTCATATCTTGGCTAAAATGTGTTAATATTAAATAAATAATAACACATTTTAGCCAAAATATAAACATTAAAAAACATGTTTAGACAATAAATGTTATGGTGCATTTATCATAAATGTTATACCTTTGACATCAATGACAATATTATCAACAATCTCCCCCTTTGTCATTGATGGCAACATCAAACTAAAACTACCACATCCTAAAACCTATACTGCACATGCCAATCCTGCACATACTACCATCTAAAAAACATATAGTAACTCCCCCTTACTATAGCATCCTATACCTATTCCCTATAATTGTTTCTACACCTATTCCCTATACTTGTTCCTGTACCTATTTTTGTTCTTCTCCCCCTTTGACATCAATGGCAAAGGGCCTATCCTAGAGCTAACACTCGATTCTTGAATATTAGCCTTGTCTTTCTTTGATGTCTTGATAGTATCTTCCCTTTTTGATGGTTTTTATTATTCATTTTGTATTCATATGCTATGAGAATACCATGTAGTTCATCCATCTTTAGTTTGGATAGATCCTTCATCTCCTCAATTGTCAAAAACTTTGCATCATATCTCATTGGTAGAGATCTCAAAACCTTTTTCACCACCATTGATTCTTATAACTTTTCTCCAAGGCCTTGAATATGATTAACTATTTGATCAACCCACAAAAGATAACTCGTTATATTTTCTTCCTCTTCCATTTTCAAAATATCTTCTAAAAGTCTAGAGCTAAGCTTTTTTAACCTTTCCATCACCTTTGTAAATATTTTCAAGTTTTACCCAAGTCTCATGAGCATATTTGTCTTTCATAACTTTAAAAAAATTTGATTCTCATAAATCACATAAAATATCATTTAAATCTTTAGCATTATTTTCACTTGCCTTCTTTTCTACCAGAGTAATCATAAGTGTCTATGGCTCTTCGTATTCCTCCACAATTTCTTAGCAAATGTCAAATCCAAGAGACATTAAATATGTCTTCATCCTTATGCTCCAAAATGTAAAAATTGTCCCATCAAATAAAGGTGCCTTATTTGTATAAAAACCTTCATATGGTCTAGCCATCATGCTTTCCTCGATCTACCTTCAAGCTGTAAAACTCTTTTCTAAAAGACCCTGCTCTGATACCAATTATTAATCATGGGATATACTGAGAGGGGGGTGAATAAGTATATCTTATTTATTATAAATATTTTACTGAATCAAACTCCACTTAACCATACATTCAAGATATGCAATAAAACTGAAACAATATGCACCACATGAGAGAGAGAGAGAGAGACCAAATTTTTATGTGGAAACCCAAAGTGCAAAAAACCATGGAGAACAATCTCAAGTATAATAAAGAGTACCAACTCAAAATATAAATTTCATAAGCACCAACTTGTAGGAGCACCAACCCCTTTATCGAGCACCAACACAGCAACTATTTATGAGCACCAACCCATAGGAACACCAACCCCTCTTGTGTATAAAACACAACTATCTCAATGTTATTTTCTCAACAAATGATAGAACTCTACAATATTTCTTTCTATTCTCTCCTCTTTTCTTATATAAAAAAATTACAAACTATGCACTCTCTTGAATATTAAAAATGGCTTCTCAAGCCTTTATTTATAGCTTTCTAAATGACCTTTGGCATTCACCCTTTGTGACTCTTCACTCCTCATATAAAATGGCACCAAACTTGCATGACCCTTCAAATACTTGTATTTGAAAAGTCACATGATAACCCTTCATAAGCAAATGTGTCCTTTCATGTTTTATCTTTATCTTGGTGACATTTCAAATTCCTTAAGGTGACTCTTCATGGAAAAATGCACCATACCCTCTTTTGTCTTCACTTGGTGACTCTTGGAATTCCTCAAGATGACTCTTCATGAGAAAATGCATCCCATTCCACTTTTACCTTTACTTGTGACTCTTTGACTTCTCTATGGGTCCTCTTTTGAATTTTATACAACTAAAAATATATTTGTTAATATTAAATAAATATCAACACATTTTAGCCAAAATATGAACATTAAAAACACATTTAGACAATAAATGATATGGGGCCTTTATCACCAATGCTATACCTTTGACGTTAATGACAATATTTCCAACAATTTCCCCCTTTGTCATTGATGTCAACCTCAAACTAAAACTACCACATCCTAAAACCTATACTAGACATTCCAACTTTAACATACTACCATCTGAAAAACATACAATAACTCCCCCTTACTGTAACATCTTGTACCTATTCCTTGTACCTATTTATACACATGTTCCTTGTACCTATTTTCTATACCTATTTTTTTTCTTCTCCCCCTTTGACATCAATGGAAAAGGGCCTATATTGGAGCTAACACTTAGCTCCCCCTCAACTGATGCTAATCCTTAATGATAGGAAGTAAATGAAATTACTCCCAACTTCTCTCGCAAATACTTAAATGTGTCTTTTGGTAGTGCCTTTGTGAAAATATCTACAATCTATTTTATAGTACTGATATATTCCATCTTAACATGCTAATCTGCAACTTGCTCTCTCAATAAGTGATATTTGATAGGAATATGTTTTTTTTTTTCTTAAATGCATCATTAGATTCTTAGAAATATTAATAGCATGTGTTGTCACAAAAAATATAAATAGGTTCATCATATTTTACCTTGATATTTTCTAAAGTTTTCTTCATCTAAAGCACTTGAGTACAACACAATACCAATGCAATATATTCTATTTCAATTGTAGAAAGTGATATAAATTTTGCATTTTGCTTAGGCATGATACTAAGCTATCATCAAGAAAGAAAGCTCATCCACTTGTACTCTTTCTATCATCCAAGCAACCTGCCTAATCTGAATCTATATAAGTAACCAAAGTGAAATATTTGCCTATGGGATACCACAATATATAATCCAATATCCCCTTGACATATCTAAATATTATCTTCACCAACTAAACATGACTCTCCTTCAGGGCTGCCTAATATCTCACAACCATACCTACTGCATGCATGATGTCTAGCCTTAATGCTATCAAATATAAAATATTGCTCTATAATAGGTGAATCTTCATCCTTAATCACTTTTTTTCCTATATTCATTGGTGTGCCAACTAGTCCACAATCCTCAAAACCAAAATTTTTCAACATTTCCTTGGCATACTTACTTTGAGATATGAAAATTCCTTTATCTGACTAAAATATTTGCAACCCTAAGAAAAATGACAATTCTCCAAGCATAGACATCTCAAATTATTTTTACATATTATCAAAAAATTCTTTTGTCATCTTTTCAATGTTTCCTCCAAAAATTATGCTATCAACATATACCACAATAATCAATTGATACTTACCTTCTATTTTGATGTAGATATTACTGTTAGCAAAACCTCTCCTAAAAGCTTGATCTTGCAGGTACTTATCAAGTCTTGTATACCAATCTCTGGGAGCTTGTTTCAATCCATACAGTGCTTTCTTCAATCTACATACATGGCTACTATCATTTGAGAGAATAAATCCCTCAGGTTGCTCAATGTAGACCTCCTTTGTAGATTCTCATTCAAAAAAGTACACTTGACATCCATTTGAAACACTTTGAAATTTTTAAACACTGCATATGCAATAAATATTCTAATAGCCTCTAGATGTGCCACTGGTGAAAAAAATTCTTCAAAATCTATACCCTCAATCTAAGCATATCATTTACATACTAACCTTGCTTTATTCCTGGTAACTTCACCATCTTCATTCAACTTATTTATGTATACCCACTTTTTTCCTATCACATTGTGATCCTTTAGTCTAGGCACTAATTTCAAAGTATCATTCTTTTCTATCTAATTTAATTCTTCATCCCTTTCCTTAACCCAACGTTTATCATTTGTAGCTATTGAAAAAATTCTAGGCTGAATTTTAGATAACAAAAAAAAATTTACTTGCTCAGATTTACTTACCATTATCATTCTGGTATAAACTCCTTCATTTATGTTCCTAATGATGTCACTCATATTATTATTTATTTGAATATATTTGGATGGGGTCTTGGTGTCCTTTTGATTTTCCTTCTCATCTTCATTTAAATCTTCAAAATATTCATCTTTAGTGACTTTAGGAGCATCCACTGGATCACTGGCTCTTTGTACTACATCTTCTTTTAACTTGCACTTTCAATAATCTTCTTGGTTATTTTATTAAAACATTTATAAGCTTTACTTTTAAAATAATATCCAAGAAATATACCTTCATCTGTTCTAGATTCAAACTTACCCAATTAGTCATCCATTTTCTTTATAAAGCATTTGCTACCAAAAAATCTAAAATAATCGACTGTAGTTGGTTTGTCTTTCCATATCTCATAGGGAGTCTTGTCACTATTGACTCTTAATAATGGTTTATTCTAGATGTTTATTATTGTACTTACTACCTCTTTCCAATATTTATCTGGTATCTTGGATTCATTTAACATTGTCTTTGCCATCTCCTAAATTGTTCTATTTTTCTACTTAACTACTCCATTTTAATATGGAGTTATAGCTATTGAATACTATCTTTTATCCCATGGTCTTCAAAATACTCAATAAAAACATCTAGAATAAATTCATCTCCACAATCTGATCTTAGACACTTGATCTTCAATTCATTTTCATTCTTAAAAAGAGCCTTGAATGCCTTAAAGTGGCTAAAAGCTTTTGATTTTTTTTTCAAAAATATTACCCAAGTCATATGTGAAAAATCATCAATGAGTAACATAAAATATTTCTCACCTTGAGTACTTTGAGTTCTCATCAATCCACACAAGTCAGTGTGAACAAGCTCTAACATTTAAGTGGTTTAGTATTCTTTTGTCTTAAACCATCTTCTAACTTGATTCCCATGTTGATAAGGTTCACAAAGCATGTTGGAGGGCTTTGTAATCTTAGGGAGATTTCTGACTGCTTGCTTTTTGTTAATGTTGACAAGATTGTCAAAATTTATATGTCCCATTATCCTATGCCATAACCAACTTTATTCAATCTGACTCAAGCATCTTTGACCTTTGATATTTGATAACATATACAAATTGTTGCATGTTTTCTGAGCATCTGTAATCAACACAACTGAATCTTTTATCTTAATTTCATAACCTTCTGCATAAAACTTTAGTGTGTGTCCCTAATCACACATTTGACTAACACTCAAAATATTATGCTTAAGACCTTCTACATATAGAACATTTTTAGTTTTATTTCTACCATTATCCAAACTTAGTGTATCTTTTCCAACAATTATGATGGTAGTATTATCTCTGAATTTTATTGTGCCACCATTGATCTTATTTAGGGTTATGAACTTGTTATTGTCTCCTATCATGTGCTTTGAACATCTACTATCAATTAACCATGGATTTTCTTCATTTCTTTCATGCAAAGCTATCTGGACCAACATAGACTTTTTAGGCTATTTCTTTTATCATGTCCATGTCTAAAATTTCTTCTTGATGAATGGAGCCTTGAAGCTTTGAACCAATTGTTAAGCATGAGATATACTAAGAGGGGGGTTAATCAGTATATCATATATCTTATAAATATTTTACTTAATCAAACTCCACTTAACCATACATTCAAGATATGCAATAAAACTGAAATAATATGCACCACACAAGAGAGAGAGAGAGAGAGAGAGAGAGAGAGACAGACCAAATTTTTACATGGAAACTCAAAGTGGGAAAAACCATGAAGAATAATCTCAAGTATAAGAAAGAGCACCAATTCAAATTATAAATTTTTCAAGCACCAACTTGTAGGAGCACCAACCCCTTTGTCGAGCACCAACACAGTAACTATTTATGATCACTAATGCATAGGATCACCAACCCCTTGAAAATATTTTTGATCACCCACCCATAGGATAACTAACCCCTCTTATTTATAAAACACAACTATCTCTTAATGATTCTTTACCAAAAAATGATAGAACTCTATAATATCTCTTTCTATTCTCTCCTCTTTTCTTATATAAAATAATTAAAAACCATGCACTCTCTTGCATATGACAAATGGCTTCTCAAGCCTTTATTTATAGCTTTCAAAATGACCTTTGGCATTCACCCTTTGTGACTCTTCACTCCTCATGGAAAATGGTGCCAAACTTGCATGACTCTTCGAATATTTGTATTTGAAAAGTCACATGGTGACCCTTCATAATAAAATGCATATTTTCCTATTTTGTCTTTATCTTGGTGACCTGTCAAATTCCTTAAGGTGACTCTTCATGGAAAAATGCACCATACCCTATTTTGCCTTCACTTGGTGACTCTTGGAATTCCTCAAGATGACTCTTCATGGGAAAATGCTTTCCATTCCTCTTTTGTATTTATACAACCAAAAATATATTCATTAATATTAACACACTTTAGCCAAGATATGAACATTAAAAACATGTTTAGACAATAAATGTTATGGGGCCTTTATCACCAATGCTAGACCTTTGACATCAATGACAATATTTCTAACAATGGGCATCTCGTATGTGAAGGGTAAGGAAAATTTCATGGATAATGCACTTATAAGGCATACATACATTATTTCCTTGTCTATTTTATAATGAAATTTTAGGAATGATGTCATAAAATAGTAACTTATTGATAGTTACTACCAAGAAGTAAGTGTAGGTTTGGTTAATGAGCCTTTGACAAAAGAATTTGCTAAATTTTTTTTGGATCAATATGGCCTCATAAGGCATTGAAATGGAGGTGGATTTCATAATATTATACTATAGTAAGTGCATATATCACCCCATTTTTCCCATCTAAGGGTCACCAAAATGACCTATGAGCTGAAAAGGCATTATTTTTGGTCTGGTTTGAAGAAAGATATTGCCAAATTTATGGCAAGATGTTTATAATATCATCATGTAAAGGCTAAACACTACCATCCTAGGGATTTTCTATACCCACACAATATACCAAGAGACAAATGGGTAGTGGTTTCACTTGATTTTATTGTAAGACTACATCAATCCTACAGTCAACATGACACTATCTTGGTGGTAATTGATAACACAACCAAGGTTGGTCACTTTATTTTTGGGAATTTGACTAATGATGTTTCTATTTATGTTAAACATTTTGTGAAAGAAGTGGTTTAATAGCATGGCATGTCAGATATCATTATATCCAATAGAGATAATTTGTTCACATCAAGGTTCTAATGAACTTTAACAGCATCTTTTGGCACTCAACTAAATTTTAGTTCTTCATACCACCTAGAAATGGATAGTCAAATTGAAAGATAAACCAAGTAGTCAAAGACATACTACATATGTATGTTATGGATCATCATACCAAGTGGGAAGATTATCTCCATTTAGTAGAGTTTACTTATAAAAACTATTATCATTATGTAATTAAAATGACTCCTTTTGAAACCCTGTATGGGCATAAATGTAGAACTCCACTTGGTTGGGATATCTTATAAATTTAGGCCATTATTGGTCTAAAATTGTTGCTAGAATATGATGAGTAAATGGCCATCATACACCAAAACTTGAAGGTTGATTATGATTGGAAAAAGAGTTATGTTGGTTTGAAGAGAACACCTTATGAATTTTTTTTGGTGAAAAGGTTTTCTTATGTGTAAGACCATAGAAGATTTCCATCAATTTTGGGAAACCTCTAAGTTAGCTCCTCGCTTTGTTGGCCTATTTGACATTGTGAACAAAATCATCCCTATTGCCTACAAGATGTATTTACCTCCTTCTCTATTAATAATTAATGATGTATTAAATATTACATTATAATGAAATATGTACCTGATCCATCTCATGTGTTGGATTGGAAAATTTTGGAGGTTACGAAAGAGGAAAATATGTAGTTAGACCTAGTGAAAATCTTGGGACATTACAACTTTAAATTAAGAAATAAATAAATATATCATGTTATAATATGTTGGGATCCACTAAATATCAGGAATGCCATTTGAGAGGATACACATTTATTTAAACAACACTAGGCCTAGTTATTTTGATTTATCATTGGGACGGTTCCTCTTTAATGGAAAGAGGAAGTTATAACCCAACCTGCATACTTTATTTTCTTAGACCATTATATATTTCTAGCATTATTTTATAATTTTTGGCTATAATTTTGAGATATTATTTTATCATTAATATGTTACATGATGTCATAATTTGTTTCAAATCATATCTAGTTAGTTATTGTTAACATTGGACTCAATACTATAGCTGTATTTTATTTTACATATGTGTTGATTTGGTTACAACATTTATTTTTATGTACTTGTACTATTTAGTTTAGTAATATATTATTATATTGTATAGGTGTTGTTAATTTCCATTTATGGGTGCAGGTATAGGTAACATAAGCTAGGCTAGTGGTGGACTCTACCAGTTAGGATTATATGTTTTTAACCCATACTAGGGCCATGACTTGTCTTGGCATGTTTTTAATTTGAAAATAAAATATTTAATTTAGGAAAAGATAGTGTTTGTTAGGAGGGCATGGGATTTTAAATCCCAACCAAATAACAATCAAAACCTAATTTTTGGTTTTTGAGTAAAATCATTTTCATTTTTAAGTTTGGTATTTGAAGATATGGGGCACAACTTCCAACATATTTGGCTATGAGGGTTTTTTTGGAGATTTTTGGGGAGAATATGGAAGGATATTTTGGAAAGGAGGATAAATAATGGAGATTGGATAAATACCATCTTAGGCCATAGATATGAAAAAAGATGGGCATGGTGCTTGGGGAGAAGATAAGGAAGTTGGCAAGTAAACAAGTTCTATTTTTTATTTCCTTATATATGGGCATCAAAAAAGTAAGTTATGTTGATTTTATTTTGTGAAAAAATAAAGGGTTTTAAATGCTTGTTCAATATTAAATAATAAAATATTATTTATAAGCTCACAAGGAAGTCAATAGACTTCATGATGAGCTTGCAAAGGTTTTATACCAGTCAAAAATGAATGTTTAGCTTTCACTCTATCATGGCTCAACCTAGTTTTGTTTTATGTTAAATAATTTTTGGGTTTTTAAAATATAAAAATAAAAAAAGTATTTCTAAAAACCCTAAGCTATTTTTTTCATATTCTTGCCTAGCTATAGCAAAAGGATCAGATAAATAATATTTTCCTCCATTGTCTATCTATAGTGTTTGAGTTGGAGTTTATGATTTATCTTGCATTTTTTTGTGTTTTATATTTCAACCCTATAGAGGAGGACACCTCATTTAGATGGTTGGGTTTTATTTTTATTTTCTTTACATGATTGAAGAAACTAGTTAGAAGGGCAATTTTAGATATTATTGATTGAATAAAATATTATTTATGGTTGGATTTTATTCATCATCAAAAAAATTGGATTATTTACTTTACCTAAGAGAGTGGTTGGGCTGATTTTATTTACAGTTTTATAACTAAATAGTTCACCATTTTTGGGATATGGTTTATTATATTTTGATGTAAAAATATTACCTGGTATTTATAAGTTTTAAAATTAGTTTTTGGTTATAACATTGGTTTTTGTTCAAATCCTTGAGACTTCATTAAAATTATTACAATAGTATTTTTTTAAGGTTTGACCCAACCATACAAAAGAGGTCAGATATAGTGATTTCACTACCTATTATAGGTGATGAAATGACTATACCTGACAAATTGGCAAAAGGGCAAAGAATCTAAAAGTTTGGTTTTGTGTTATATATTTTCTCATACATGCATTATGTGAATATTCAATTTATTATTAGTTGTAGTAGATTATTTTATATCAATTATAGTGTTGGATTTTAATAGTGAAACACCCAGAACCTGGGATAAGGGTTGACTAGATTTAACTGAAATTATAATTAATACCTAAAAACCTTTAGAGGTAGAATAAAAGGTGCTAAATCCTTGTATTTTTTTTTGTCTTTGTACTTGATTTTTAGTTATGAAAATATTGTTGGTTGAATTCACTATTGTAAATTTTAGTGATATCTCTTATCCCTTATTTCTTGCACTCTTATACCAAAGTCCTAAAAATTAGATTCCACCTCCTAGTTGATGGTTGGGGAGGGTAAGGGCCACTGATTGGAGGACTCATGGAATGATTTAGGTTGGGATGGATCATGTGGAGAAGTTATATTACTTAGCTAAATATTGGTGAAATCAAATGGTCAATTGTATTATTTAATTATTTTATCATTTATTTTTGTAATCTATCATGTTAAAAGATGAATAATAATCACTTTGATTGATTTACAAGATGGAAACATGCTAATTTAATACTACTATTCATTTAATTATTTTAGTATTATTGTGTTTTTGATTAAGTATTTCAATTGGTTAAGTTAAGTGGATGGTTGTATACCTCCAAGTAGAAGAAAGGTTAATTGTTATAAGTTGAATTGTTATTTACATTACAGTAATGTACTTGCTTTAGTGTTGATAGTTCATTAGTGATTATCAGATAGCATTTGATTTTATATTCATGAATTAGTTCTTAATACTATGTTATTGCTTACATAGAAGCATAAAACTTAAATATTTGCACTTGTATACTAATTTCAATTTGTTCTATTTTATTACTTATGATTTCTTTATCATTTTACCATCACTTTTATAACACAAATTTTGAGTTCTTTGTTGAGTTCTAAAAAGGCACTATGCATGTGAGAAATCTCCAACCATACAATCACTTTATGGCATACTAAGAAATTGTTGTTTGAAATGATGTTATTTATTCTTTTAGACACATTATATCCATACAATAAATTTTTAAATTATTCTTTATCACAACTAATTCAGGCAATTTGATTTCATAAGTGTGGTCCATTCTAATAATTTTCATTATAAGATATTAAACACATCTATTACTCCACTTCCTGAACAAGTCTTATCCAAGTTCAATGAATTGATAATTATTATTGAAATTTATATATTTAATTAATTCATGAATTTAGAATACCTTTGACTAGTATTTTGCTTGTTAAAACCAGGATGCAAGAAAACTTGAAAATTTTGTTAATTACATAATCTTTTTATATGTTATAAACTAAGAGCTTATAAAGAGGAGAGAGAATAATTCAAAGTAGTGTAAACTATTATTCTTGTTCTTAATAAAACAATTCAATCTTATAAAATGATATTAGAGTATTAATATACACTCAAGATACTTCCACTTATATTGAGAAGTTGTAACTACTTCATAGAACTTAACTATTCAACTGGCATAGCTTTATGATCCTTCAAATAACTTAGATGAGTATTATAAAGTAATTTATAATCTCATAGAAACTTAAAAATCATGCTTGTTTTTAGAAAAATATGTTAGTGTCTTAGTGGCACTTGATAATAATTGCGAAACTTCTAAATTGTTAGCTTAAACAACTCAATGTTCCTAAAGGAGTAAATCATGAAAGCTAAGTTAAAACACAACAATTTATAAATCATTATTAAGTGGAATACTTTTATTACATCAAACCAATTAAAAATTAATAGACATTTGATATATTTAAACCTCTATGTGGCTAATTATGGGATGGTCTAGTCATAATAATCAAAATCATAATAGGCATTTAAGACCTAGATAAAGAGTATAATAATTAAATTTATTTTAGTAGACTATGGTTATGTGTTGAATGAAGGAATGAAGTAAGAGGACTCCCCAAACTATAGATCATGGTATAATTATCTAATTAGAAATAATACTATAATGGGCTCTTCCTTTACATGAAACCTATTAAATGTAGATTCATATTGCAATTTCATGAGTTATAAGTGTATTTTTAAACTGCTTAACTTATTCATATTATGTATTTAATTAAGTTAGTTAAAACAATTAAATTTTATTCATTATGAATCTTGGCTTAAAAAAAGATGTCATCTAAACCAAAAATGTCTCCTTATTAAGATGATATTTCCCTAGCATCCCAAATATAATGAAGCGGTGAATAATCTACCCCAAACTATACTCAGACTTATGCAAATGTGAGTCTTTTATATATGATAAGGAAACATAGGTGGTCTTATTGATAAGGTTTCTTCTACTATATGTTTACAATGGATTATATATCAATATGCCATGAATTGCATAAAGGGTTCCCTAGGGCTATAATCTTCCCCATAAAATATTCTAAGGTTAATTACCCTATACAAGGGTTATATGTGTGTATATTTGGTTATGTGGATTATGTTTATAATGTGATTCCAAAATAACATCAATCTAATTGGACTCCAATTTCAACTCAGCACCAATATGGGGGTTACAATGCACTCCCAAACTAGCAAAGAGGATATGTTGGACAACAATCATAAGGATGGGGATACCAAAAAAATAGAGATGGTTATAGAGAATGCTACATGGGAGGATATCGATGATGGTATTAAGGAGACTATACAATTGAAAATAAAAAAATCCCACCCAACTATGTAATGTTATTTGTGTGGAGAATATAATCACTATGTAAGGAACTTCCCTACTAATCCATATAGATAGACTTATTATGTGTACTATAGAGTTAGAGGCTAGCATCAAATGAAATACTATCTAGTGATTGAGAATAAAATTAATGAGAATCTAGTGTGTGATGTGAACCTGATTAATGCACAAACCTAAAAAGAATACATTCATTCAAGTAGTTACCAGATAATAGCATGCAAAACAAGAACTTCCACCTTTAAAAATTTTAGTAGATTAGGGAATTATAAAAGTTTAGCCTAATAAATATATTCATCCTATAAGGGGGAATACTTTGATGTATCAAGTATTCAATTTATATAAAATATACGACAACATAATTCTTCAAAAGGAGATACAACAGCCATTGATGCACATATGTATAGATAGATTGTGCACATAACTAAGCAGGAAGGAATTATAACTACTTTGAAATACTTATTAAAGTTACTCATTATGCTATGCATTGAGGATATATCATAAAATATTACTAACCTCTTTCATAATTTATTAGAGTGTGCATAGTGAGGTCGACAACATAGAGAGAAGGTTGTCTAGTATGTGAAAACTAAGAAGCCTTGGAATTTTGACTCCTACATGGTTATTGAGCTTGTAGGTTAAAATATTCATAATGTAGTATTTGAATTAGAGAGTATGATTAATATGATCTTGAGATAAATATGGTAAGATATTGGTAGGCCATACTTGAGTTACAATCCTATCACCATCAACCTCATAGATTATAGGTGGGTAGAACCGATTGATCACCTTGAGGATGTGGAGATTAGAGTGGTTGAGATAAATCTACATGGAAATTTTGAAGTCATTGATATGAAGACTATAAATACCCATTATCTTACCTCAATTGGTAATAAATGGAATTAATATGGTCAAACTATTAACATAGTACACAACAAACTAGAGGCTCATCAAGGAGACAATATAGTTTTCATCCCTTTAAATATAGTAGGATATAAGCCTTACATAATTCCAAATGAACCAGAGTCATTGTATGATTATGATGATAATAGTTAGTTTAAATTCAACAAAGATACACATAGGAATACATTTTAAGCTTCTAGGCATTAGTTTTTGAACCCATAAATGGAACAATCACAAACAACAAAGCAGTCATCTTCCAAGTTGGTAATAACAAAATCTCTAATGTCATAGTTTCAACTCAAATATTGTACCTATCCCTTAGTGAGATATCCTACTAGGTTAGAGGTGTGTGTCTTATATAATATAGGTGTAACAATGATGGATTATATTGAACCTACTACAGAGGGTGTTTACCTTGGTAAATAGCATATTCCATAAGTGGTGATTCAGACACTCACATGTTGAACTAGGTGAGGGAAGATCATGAGATACAACCTCTACACATGGTGTTCACTATCAAACATCAGTTACCTAAATACTTTATAATAGATGACATTAATCTATTCATCTTGAGGTTAGAACACCATGTGATATAGGTAAATCAAAGATTCATCACACTCAACTATGCATTGAAAGGTATTGTTATGACTTGGTGGGTAGTGCATAGAGATCCAAAGATAAATTAGGAGGAAGCATGTGAGTTTTTCATGCATAGTTTTAGTTACCACCTATGGTGAAATTATAATGGATTTAAATAAAGCCAATGTCTTAAGATAAACATTCATCAATGTGTAGCTACATGGTCTACACAAGGAGTGGAGCTAAAGTATTGGGTGCACATTTTAACCACACACTAGTGCCATTACCAATGGTTTGGTACATACATAAAGAGCATAGGAGAGAGACCAAACATTGGTCATAAGTGAAACAATATTTCATTTATAATTTTTTTTAAGGATTATAACCCTTTGGTGTATAATGAATTATATAAAATTAAAATATTTTTATGTCATGGATGAGAAAAATATTTTGGAGTTGTAATAGAGTCATCATCATAGTAGGAAGTAGCTCATGATTTGAATTTATCACTTAATAATTTCAAGGCAAGTCAATAGGCACAAGCTCTTATTAAGCCTTGTAATAGAATAATAGACTAGTTGATGGAATCCAGTTATAGTGACAAAGTTCTGGATTTAGAAGCCTTATTTGAATAGGAGAGGGAAGTTGAACTAACACTAACCCAAAGCATAGAATAAGTTGAAGAGGACATATTATGTAATATAAACATTTTAGAATAAGAAGGATATCAAAATCTATGAGAGGCTCTACCCAATGCATCAAACAAATTGTATCAAGAACCCCTAAAATAGATCAAAGAAAACATTAGAATAGAGTCAGTTCCTAAGCTTACAATTGTGGGAGATTACTAGGTGTAGGAACAGATCTTGAAGGCATTGCAGTTATTAAAAGACTGTCAAGATGATTTCCTGACCAATTTTTCTAAAATAAAAGGTGTAGATATGTCATTGGGGGAGATGCACATAGAGTTGAAATAGTACACTTAACCCATTAAAAACTACCCATATAAGCTAAAACCCCAACATGAAAATAAAATTAAAAGATGAAATTGATTAAATGCAATAAGCCATAATCATTTATCTAGTTAAAAAAATAGATTGGATGAGTCCCATAGTGATACATCCAAATAAGTCTTGAGAAACAAGGATTTGTGGAGACTATCATGCACTTAATGACACTTGCATCAATGATCCTTTCCTAATATGTTCATGGATGAAGTCATGGGTCATGAAGTTTAATCATTCATAGATGGATTTATTAGGTACCATCAAATTTTTGTTACATAAGAGGGCCAATTTAATACAACTTTTGTAATTGAATGGGCATCATTCACATATAAAGTAATGCCTTTTGGTTTGAAGAATGAACTAGAAATTTTATCTATAGATGTAGTAATTGCATTTAAAGACTTCATTCATGATTTTCTATAAGTATATTTGGATGATTGGGATGTATGTTATCTATTTAAAGAGAATCTATCAAAAATATAACTAATATTAGAATGATGTCAAGATCTGTGCATTACTCTAAATTTAAATAAGAGCTTATTTTTCAAACATTTTGGTGTTCTTTTGAGCTGTATTGTATTTAGTGATGACATTGTGGTTGACCAAGCTAATATTTTTATAATAGTAGGGATTCAATCCCCAAATAAATCTATAAAAGTATGTACCTTTTTGGTTCATATGGGATACTATAAAAATTTTATCAAAGGATACACGAACATATCTACACCAATGTAAAAACTATTGCACAAAGATACAAAGTTTGAGTGGACATCAGAATTCTAAGTAACAATTATCAATCTTAGACAAAGGTTAGTAATAGCACCTATTTTAGTTTTTCCTGACTAGAATAAGCCATTCCACATAAATTTGGATTCTTCTAGTATTGTAATATGGGTTGTCTTAGTGCATCCAAGGGATGGTGAGTTGGATCATCCAATACATTTTGATAATAGGAAGATATCATTGGTAGAGAATAAATATACAACTACATAAAGAGAGGCTTTAGCTATGGTATTTACATTGTAAAAGTTTTGACACTATCTATTGACCACACTATTTGATATTTTTACTGATGGCTAGGAATTATGATACCTGGTTAATAACTAATGTTATGAGGATGGATATCTAGGTGGCTCATGTTGTTTTAAGATTTTTAATTTTGAATCGATGTAAAGCCAAGTAGATAAAATATTAGACCAGATCATCTAAGTAGACTACAAAATGGTAAATAAAAAGAATAAATAGAGGTTGAATCCTTGGATGCATACTTATTTAGGGTTATTGTAATCTTATAGATAATATGGAGGACATTGTAAACATTTTGGATTAGGAAAATTTTCCTGTGCATTATATGGAAAGGGATAAAAAGTAGATTATTACTTAAGATATTCGTTATAGTCTCATCAATGAATTTTTGTACAAGATTTGTAAATATGATGTGTTGGGTAGAGTATCATTAGGTCATGAACAACCATAACTTATTCAATAATCATACAAGGGGAATTGTAGGAGTCACTTTGCAGGGAAATCCACTATAATAAAAATGTAATAGAGTGTTTTTTGGTGGCCAACTTTGTTTTAGGATGTGCATAGGATAGCCATGAATTTTGATGTGTGTTAACAAATGAGAAAGCCAAATTAGCATGATGAGATGCCTTTAGTCCCAATGCTCATAGAACAACCATTTAAACAATGAGTAATCGATTTTGTTAAACCTATAAGTCCCCCAAGCAAACTGAGTTATGTGTAATACATTATTACTATGATGGATTACTTCACCAAATGGGTGTAAGCTACCACAATCCTAAGTTATAGTATGAAGTACACTACCAAAGTCTTATATGAAAACATTATTAAAAGATTTAAATACCTAATCAAGTCAGTTAGTGATACAAAAATCATTTCCTCAATAATATTATCAAGACTCTCACTAAGGATTTTATGATCTCACACCAAAAGAGCACAACATATCACCCTCAAATAAATGGACAAGCTAAATCATCAAACAAAGTATTGGGTAAACGTTTAATGAAAATATGTAACGTGTAAAGTTATGATTGGTAGGATTGCATTCCTTTGATTCTTTGGGCATTTAAATAAATTACAAACATGCCACAAATTTCACTCCTTTTTAGCTTATCTATGGTCTTGAGGTAGTAGGACCTATGGACTATATTGTTATAAGTCTACACATTACCATGGTTATGAGGCTAGGTGACCAATATTATTTAAAATAAATTTTAATGGACTTGGTTAGAATGGAGGAAAGTTAGAAAAGGTCATAATGGATGCAAGAGATCCACAAGTAAAGTCATAAGGCATGGAATGATCACAACTTGAGATCTAAGCAATTTCATCCAGAATAAGTGGTACTATTGTATGATTACAAGTTTAAGGAATTCTCAAGAAAACTATGAATTAGATGGAATAGACCCTACATTATTTATGAAGTCTCACAATAGTGCACCATTGTGTTAAAATATATGTAGGGAACCATATTACTAGGATGTGTTAATGGTTGTAGGCTTAAGCCTTACCTTCATTAGTCTTTATCATTATTAATGCTAAAAAGAAAGTGTGATGAGTAACACCATGTAGATTAGGGTTTTTATTTAATTTTTTTTGTGTATTTACTTGTTTTTTTAGGATTAGATTATTGTTATTGTGATCTTTGGATTAAAACATAGTTGGAAGAGTGAGCATCACAAAATGTGACTGATTCACAAAAATAGCCTAAAGGAAGGATAGTTGGTAATAATAACATCGTGTTAATCAAATAAGTCTAGAAAGGTAGTGTTAATAAGAAAATTATGATGAAAGGATGCATAACAATCATTCAAAACTATTAATGAAAAGGAAATTGAATAGATTGCATCTTTCCCTAAGTAGATCACTTGGCAAAATGACATCTAGGGTTATAAAATAATTGAGATGAATGAAAGGACATTGAATCACATCATATAACTACCAATAAAGGAATTAAAGAGTATATAAATAAAAGGGTCACTATCATATCAAATAAAATCTAGGAGAAATTAATTTTGGATGAAAACTCATGCATAACCAGTCAATGCATTTAAACTAGTTAGCTAGATAAATTTGGGTATCAAAAACTATATAACAAAGAGCATAGACAACAAATAGACATTACATAATTTTTCCAACACTCAAATTTTTCAATATAATTTCAAAACATCTCCTTACACACAGATTACATACTATATCTATAACAAGCAAATCAAGTATTAAAACAAGGCTGTTATAATAACCATAGAGAGAGCTCAATTATTGATTCCACTCTCAAATGAACAAAAAGAGGAAATGGGTAGTGGCTTAGGTATGTGGTAAACCAAATAATAGGATACAACCCATTTGTCTTCATTGATGCAGCTAAAGCCACTTTTTTACGTAGGATCCATAAGAACTAGTACAAGTAAGAGCCCTAGCTCTACAACATCCCATGTGAAGATCAGAGTAGAATGATTGATCAAACTACCTACATTCATATAAATAGATGAGGTAATTCTCACTTTTTTGAGTATTTATAATGAAGGGGATATTCATATATCCCAATATGTCATACTTTGGATCAATGCTTAAGCTATGGCACAAGTAACAAGCCTCTTAGATCATGGTAAATCCCTTCTCCCCTATAAGTCCATTGCTCTACTAATTCATTCAGACACCAAAGAGAAGTATATGACAAGGGAATATAGAATAATACTAATTTATTCAATATATGATGATTCAGTGTGCATTCAGGTTGAATGCATTATAAAAAGGTTTTAGAAAACTAAAAAATAGGTCAAAAAATAAAAGGGGTTATAGATATTATGTATCACATGATACGCCTATGCAAAGACTTCAAATGGTCCAATTTTTTGGCCTCAAAGCTAACCATAAATATTAATAAGATACTCACAGGAACCTCCCATACATTCTAATATCAGTTCTTGGTTTTAATTATTTACTTCACATAGTATAAATCATCAGGAAGACCAGTCAACCTAGATGCATATTTTTGGCTTACTAACACATTTGCAAACATTGTGTGGACCAAAATAGGGTAATACTATGAAATTTTGGGTGGTTAAATGCATGGTGGATTGAGTCTCTAGACTTGATCAGGTCACACCCCAAAATACCCCAATATGTCATGTAGTATCTAGGACAACATGCATCAATTATAAAGTTATGCAATAATATCCAGATCAAAGTGTATGAGTTATTGACACCAACTATGACTACAATGTCATTATTCATCATAATGTTAGATGTACAAGTAGAGGTTTAGATTTAAAATTCTATATCTATGAGGAAGGTGTAACATCTACATTTCATCCCTCTAGGAGGACAAGAACCCATGACTAAGCAAACACAAAGGTAACCACAAGCACAACCACAGGATCCACCATAAATAATTGTATTTCCCTTATAACTAGATAAAGGTAAGAGAATGAAACTAACATGGAGAGCCTCACCACCACATCCAAAGAATATAAATCATTAATCAAAGTCTTAATTGGATAATCTAAATGTCCTAAAAATTATATCTTAGTATGACTTACTAGAATTGGTAGTCGATGAGCATGAAGTCATGAAGTCTATGTTGGATGACATCTATGATTATTTTTATGAGCATGAAGAAGAAAAGGAATTCTTTTTTTGTAAAGTAATGTACCCTTTTAATGTGTGTAATTAGGTAAGGAAATATCTTTGGGTTGACATAACTCAACTTCCTCCCTTATTCATTGTTGACAATGTAGAGAAATAAGTAACTCAATAAAAATTGGCAACCAAAATATTCTACAAAGATCTAGCTACATGATCTTTTGTTATGTATCAAGAATAGGCTACACAAGAGATTCCACTTCCATCCTTAATGTGAAAACCAAAGACTACTTTTTAACAAGGCCATCCATCATAATAAAATAGAGAATGGTATATTTTGGAGAATCAGTAGAAGAATAGGGAGTGTAGTAGGCACTAGAAGCATAGTCACAACCCAAAGACTAGGATTTGAAGAAGCAAAAGGAAAACCTCACTCCCCATGCTACATCCAAAAATGAGGTATCTAACCTCCATTTTAGAAGACTTATTAATCAATGATAATATTAGACTCACTAACTTGATAGGTTTTAACCCATTAGTAGTGAAGAGTCAAAGCTCAAATGTGTAGAAGCATAATTTGGTTAATCACATTCATATAATGAATTAAATATGAGTTTAAAAATATATAAGATATATTTTATAACCACTCCCTTAGTGATAGGTTATTTATTTTAATAACTAACAATTATTATTCCCCAAATATCTCTCTCTATCCTATATCAATACGTGGTTTCAACAACACACTAATAATACAAACTATTATAGGTGGGTATTGACACTTTTATTTTATAACATATATTTATGCTCACATAATATATATGTTCACACTAACTATTTAAAATATTACTCCTTTGGTATAAACATGAAAAATTGAAGCATATATTACCCCCCAAAATTTTACTTGCATATGTCAGGTTCACCTGATAATTAATCTATTTTACATAAGGGGAAAATAGTACCAAAAAAATTATTCATACATGCTTTATTGATTTTTGTCTTTTGAACATAGGCTTATTTAATCTTTCATGCAAAATTTGATAAAACACTCGCAATACTCAAACAACAAAAAACTAATAAAAGATGTCTATAAAAGATAAAAGACTCTAAATAATGACACAAGACTTCTCAAAATAATAAGAAATCTAATTACTATCGACACTAGATACATGAATGAAAAAAATGAATTTTATAAAATTAAATAACTTGATAATAACAATATAAATTATACTTCATTTAAATCCATATAATAAAATACATAACACATACTCTAAAACTAAAAACAAATTCAAAACTTAAAATAATAATTTAAAAAAATCTAATTAAAGAATACTAAAAAAACTTAAAATAATTAAACAATTAAATATCATTTACCAAATGAAACATATAATGATACGAACACTACCCAAGTTACTGGTCGAGAGCCTGTTCTAGATGGTAATGACTTGCCAAGCTCGAGCTGGGGTCCGGATGATATGGATCCTCCACCTACTAGCCTTGATCTTACTACATAAAAGTTATCTCTTTTTATGACTTTGTGATCTAGTTGCTTGTTTTTAGGCTTTGCCTAGATGATACGTTGGTTTTGCTCTTAGGCTCTACCTAGTGTGTCATGGCATGCTCTCATACCACCTTATTTTTTTGTGAATTATTTTTATATATCTATTTAGCTAATATATAGATATATTTCATAAAAAATAAAAATAAACAAAAGATTTAAAAAAGAAATTAAAACTAAAAAACACAAATTATTACCAAAAACCACTAAACTTTTTTTTAAAATAAACTTAAAGTAAAACAAAAAAATTAAAAAATAATCAAAACAACTTATTATCTAATGAAGACTACAAATAAAAAAACTAACTAAAACCCAATTATAAAAAATACCTAAACTTCACAAACCAAGCTCAAACCATAATACACAATAGAGATACAGACTTTGATGAAGATGAGGAGGACACAAAATTATGGCATTTGATAGTTGAGATCCAAGGAAGTCAATGAGACATTGGAGGTATGAATTGATGCAATGCCGAGAAGATCTAATTTGAAAACAAAATCCAAGTTATACAATGTAATTCTAGTTTAAAAAATGCTTCATGTATTACATCAAATTTGTCACTTTTTTATGTAAAACTACTCACATAATAAAAATAATCTTTGAAAATATTTATGAGTTTTGTTCTTCTTTGCCTAAGATTTTTGAAACATATTGAAACTTTAAATTTTGTCAAGAAATGAAAAAGATATGTTAGTTTCCATGATTTTGTTTCATATTATTTTTTTCCTTCCTTTTAGAGAACCCAAAATATGATATATAGCCCAATAATTGTTCCAACATCACTACTCCTCAAAGCTTCAAACCATAACACAATGTATGGCATACTTATATGGCCAATAAAAATTGTACAAACAAACCAACAAACCATTATATAGAAATATCATATATATAATTTTATTTTATTTTTTTAATTTTCTTGGTGTGTAAGTAGTGAATAACATGAAAATGGAAAAAATATGAAAGTATGAACATGATGGAATGATGAGTGAGATGCATATGGATGACGAATGATAATAGGGTCATATAGGGTCCTCCTTGTTCAACTATTGGCAACATGCAAGAATGGTGAATAAACACAGTGATGGCATTTTCACATGGTCAACATAGTATATCCATTAGTTTATGTGGAGCAAATAATGAGTTGTTAAACAATAATGATTAGATATACTTGGACAACTTACTCTAATACCACTAAAAGGATTTAACCCATTAATAGTGAAGATCCAAAGCTTAAATGTGTAGATGATTTGATCAATCAAATTCATATAATTAGTTTAATATGAGTTTACAAATATATAAGAGATGTCTTATAATCAATCCCTCAATGATAGGTTAGTTTTTTTAACAACTAACACTTATTATTACCCAAATATCTATCCTTGTCCTGTATTAGTGTGTGGTTTCAACAATGTACTAATAATACAAACTATTATAGGTGAATATTAACACCTTTATTTTCTAACCTATATTTATGTTTATAATATATATGTTCACACTAACTATTTCCAACCCCTATGGAATAACTTGAAGAGACCATCCCGTCATAGATAGAGCCACAAATAGAAGATGCATAGAAACCAAAAGACCCAGAGGAGGAGAAAAATAAGGCTAAGCAAAATTAGGAAAAGGAAGATAAAAAGAAAAATAAGAAAGAATAAAAGAGAAAGGTAGTGAAGGATAAATAATAATGCAAGAAACGTGCATCTATGAAATAAGAGAAATGCCAACAACTAGATATGAAAGAAGTACACCAAAAAAAGTTGATGAAGCAGAGGCTCACAAGAAGAAAAATGAAGAAGCAAATGCTGCAAAGAAGTAAGCTAAGGAAGTAGAGGCTCATAAGAAAAAGGATGAATAATTATAGGTGAATAAAAAGGAGAAAGAAGAGGTAGTGAAAAAATAGTAGAAAACATAGTTTGCATAATATAAGCAGGAGGAAGTGGCATCACAAGCAACATTTCAATAAGATAAAAAGGCTAAAGAAGAGAAGAGCATTAAATAAGAACAAACCAAGAACATATATAAATAAAAAATAACCAAGGACAAAGTAAAATCTGAATTTGAGGATAAAGTTAAGGCAAATTTAGAATCTAGAGCTAAGGTTGAGGTAGAAACCAAGGCTAAGATGAAGGTGAAAACCAAATCCTAAGTCAAGGTAGACACTAAGGCTAAGGCTGAATTTGAGGCTCAAGCCAGAAAATAAAAAGAGGTTAAAGCTAAGGAAGAATTAAAGCATGTAGAACATCACAAACTAGCAACACAAGGAGGTACATAGGAGGAGGCTTCATAGTTAAAACCTTAAATCACTAGCCAATGGCTATGGGATATGTTACAGGTCTAGATTACACCTTAACTAGAATTAAAAGTGTTTAGGTCCTACTTCTAAACCTAGCTCAACATGGGACCGACCCCAGGATATGGGCATCCTATAATGGGGTCAGACCTCTAGGATTTTTAATGAGGCTAACTTCTTTGATGCATCATTTATCCCATCTACACTAAAACCTACTAATAACCAAGGAAAACAAAAAGAGAAATAACATGAAATGGAAACATAAGATAAAAATGGTGATGCACCTAAATGATGTTGATCCACTCTATTTGAACTCATAAAACACTAATGAAATAAGTGAAATATTAGATCTAGGACTCCAAATATTTTCCATGCATCAGTATTTCATGCAAAGGTTCACCAAATGATCAAAATCTAAGGGAAGTAATGTAGAGGTTTGATGTAGGACACTACCCAATCAAAGTATCCACATACGGGCTTTAATCAAAAGATAATTAAACACTAAACATAACCCAAATAACAAGACAATTACTAACTAGGTGAGATCAAGACTAGATAAGGGAGAAAAGCTCTACCATAAATGCAAATCATTTGACATGAACACACTAGATAAGTGTAATGAAATCTGAAATATAGTTTTCTATTCATTTTAAGAGGTTACAAGCTCCATCTTGGTAGAGTTTAGTCATGCCCAAGAAAGGGATCAAAGGGGTTATTTTTTAGGCTTAAAAGCCTCTATATATAGCAGAAAAGGAGAAAGAGAGAGATGGGATCCATGCATATGAGAGTGAAGAAAGGATCCTAGTCATGTAGTGGTAGTTCATTGATTGCTTTCTACATACATGTCTTCTTCCAACCAACTAGCCTTTTCTTGTTCCAATAACTGTCAAGCTCCTTTCAGTGGATGAGAGATCCCACTAGAAGATAAGGGTTTATTCTTCATGATGACAAAATCTATTTGAATAAAATTAATGTCCTTAACTATTTTCCAACCACTAGTTCACCACCTTGGGACCTAAGCCCACTTTATTTGTTTATGAGAATCAAATCCTCAAATCTTGAAACTAATAGTGTCATGCTTTGAATGGTAATTATTCAAGCTATGACTATGTTGGAGGATGAGAAACCCCCATCATATCCCATATATCTACCTTGGCATGGGAATCTAAACCTAGGTCCATTATAAATTAAAACCAATCCAAACTATTGGTTTTCCTATAGTTTTAATTGATAAAATAATTTCATCAGGTCTATTTTCTTCATTTGACAACAAGCTACCACCCCCTTGGTCTATATTAAGTCTATAAGACCTATTTGAAGTCCATGGAACTCTACTGACAATGCTTGGTCTTGATGTCCCCACTCTAATTTAACTTGGATCCATCTTGAATCACATTTGAGCTCAGTTCCTTCATATTTATCTTGCTCAGGTCAAAGAATGTCATCAACTTTTGTCTAAGTCACCTAGGCTTACCTTTGTTTGATTGTCCATAAAAAATAGACTCAGATCATTGACCTCTTAACTAATCTCACTCCATTGATTTTCCTAATGTGAATGAACATGATCCATGTATCCTCTACTAGGACTCATGTGTTTGTATCACTTGTCACTTATGCTTTTGCACTCAAGGTCTGTTAACTCTTTGACTTGTTCATATGTTATTTATCTTGAATCTATGATTGAAAACAAGCCATTAATCTACCTAGGCCCATTAAATTTTCATTCACTACTCATAATATGATCTTCTATACAATTAAATGTTGATCATGGATCTTACTTTTTTGAATCCAAACATCTATTTTAGAAGCCTTAAATTTGATGTTTGTGCACCTATCAATTGATATATGTGGGAACGTCAATGACATCCACATGATCATCAATTTTTTGGACCCCAATGGATGACTGTTGAGCTTTACTTTGACATTTATGTGAATTTTAATGATTTCCATGTGCTTGTCACTTCATATTTGAATTTCAATGGTTACTTGAAGTGGCCTAAATTTGACACTTACATAAATGTCTCCATCTGCTTCCCATGTATTTTCCCTAGAATAAACAATTTTTTTAGACTTTGTGTTTCAAACCTTTTCTCATGGAACTTTTGTCTTTGGATTTTATTTCCTTAAGAAAATTATTATGGGATTTTCTCCCAAAATAATTGTCTATAGAAACTTTTTCTCAGACAAAATGTTTGAAAGAAAATAGACTTAGCTTTTGCTATGAATAGTTTTCCTAGTGGAAATATCTTCAAGCTTTTGACAAGGACCTTTTGTTTCAAACATTTTTTTGACCAAAATGTGCCTTCAAATATATTTTCTCAGACATTTTGTCTAAGATAATTTGCCTTTGGGACTTTGACTTAGGCTTTTGATGTGGACAATTTTCCCAAAATAATTATGTCTTAAAGAAAATTATTGTGGAACTTTTTCCTGAAATACATAAGTCTATGAGATATTTTCCTTGGATAATTTTCCCAAAAAGATTCCCAACACTTAGTCAAAAATACTAAAACAAATATGTCAATTAATGACTTAGCCAAAATAGAGGTTTTGCACTTAGATTTTTGGCTTACAAACTCTTTTGGGCCTGATTCTAAGCCATTCAACCTCCTCATCAATTGGGACCCTGATAGGCTTTTCTCTCTAACTATAGGCAAAGCTTTATATATGGTCTAAAATAGCCAAAACTTTTATAAAATCATAGGGTTTCTATGCCTATCTATGCAATAGAACCTAGACCATGCTACCTTGTCTAGTCCATTGGGCATGGACTCTCCTCTTTGGTTCAACATATTGATTTGGAGTTAGAATTGGCTACCAATATTTCTCTAACCTCTCTTAAAACAAACAAAGGACCAAGAAAATAAAAAAACAAGATAGAGTTCCCAAGGTAATTATTGAAGGGAAACTAACCTAGAAAAAAATAGGGACAACAACAAATGTGTCAAAAATTACACTTAGAGGAATTTGAATAAAAGTATCTTATTATGTATAGCTTAAAACTATATGTACTTTCCCTCTTAGATAAAAATGAAATTTTGAAAACTTTCTAGCACTATGAGATGAGGGATTGAATGAGGCATGTAGCTTCTTGACCCTTGGTCTTTATGCCTGACTCTTCTTTGTTGCATCTATCAAATTCTTTATCATGATGTTCAATGAGAACCAAGTATCTCCAAATAGGTCATGTATGTGCATCTAGATAGTCTCAATTTCCCAATATGGTTTCTCAACTATGACCTCCAATGGTGGTTTAAAAATTCATACCTCCTTGGTTTCCATGGTGATCCTAATAAGATTGGGTTCCTCTTCAATTGCAAGTTCTTCAAGCTCATCAAGGAATTATGCATATTTTATCTAATCTTGGTCATTGTCTTCCATGGAAAACTCTTTATCCACATTCTTGAGTACTTGAACCTAAACTTGGAAAATATATTCAAGATCTTAAAATAGATTCATTTGTAGCTACTACTTAGCTTTGTCCTCCTTATCATTTTCTACAAACTCATCAACTTCTTTTTGGAAGAGCTCCACTTGTTATTGCCAATCTTTTGAGAGTGGTCTAAGATCAGGCTAAGGTATTGAAATATCTTCAAGAAAAAAACCTCCACCTTGGCCTCGAGATATTTTTTATTGGTGAATACTTCAATCTCTCTCATGAATGTATGGTATAACTACTACCATGAATCCTCTTTATTAGGAATATTATCCACCTTAGCAATGGCTCTATGTGAGTTGTCCTCCTGACTACCTTATGAAGAAAGATGAGATTGTACTTGATCTATATCAGCTACCAAAAGATCTTAAGAAAAATATTTATCTTGGATAACTAACATGTGATCAAGATGTTATTGATAAATAACCTCTTGATGCACATCTGAGACTTCATATTGGATCTCCTCTCTATCTTGCACTTATTCCTAAAAAATTTCCTCTTTAACACTTTATAAGAATGAATCATAATTTTACTTACCAAATTGTGTTCTAATAATGATTTCCTCATCTTGGTCACTAAATTCATCATTATTTTATATCTCCTTTTTTGCATCTTCTTTATTTGCCTCATAAAGGAGAGGTTCTTTCTCAAAGAGTGGCATAGTAGACCCTTGAAAATATTTATCACGATGAGAGGGGTCCAAATAAGTTACCATAGGTACTTGATTTTTCTCATAGAGATACTCTTGTTGGATCACCTTCACCTCCTCTCTCTATCTATTTACTTCTTGAATGGCTCTCCATGTAGTAAAGGCTTTGGGCTTTTAAGAGGAAATGAGTGGAGGCTGAATGGTCTCTCATTTGACTTCCATAATCACCACCTCCTCCTTTTGCATACTAATTTGGATGGATTTCTAAGAGGAAAAGGACCTAAACTCTTAAGGAGGTGAGGGTGGGAATTGAATGATCCTATATTTTCTTGATTTCATGATTTGGTTCCAAGATGGGAAAGCTAGAGGCTCTTCTTTAACCTTTTGATTCTAATTCTCCTCTTCTTTCCTTCTCTTCAGCTCTAGCTCTTTGATCTATCTATTTATAGTTCTTGGAATAGATTATCTTTAAGGTGTTTAGTTGCTTCATGATAGGGAATACAATAATATTCTATCTCACTTTTCCCACCACCTGACTTGACCACTTGATTCTAGCTTGGAAAGTTGAAGGACTTTTTAAGGGGTTCTTAAGGAAGATAGGAGGGATCTTGGATCTCAATAGCAAGCTATTCAATAGTAGTCCCTTCTTTATTTAACAAGTCTTTTGGATATATTTCCAAGAAGGGAAGGTCTAAGGAACACATGAAGAACTTGACATACCAAAAGGGTTACTTGGAATGGTCTCCTAGGGAGGAAAGGGTGGCACATAAGAAGGTTGAGGTGGTATATATGAAGGTGCATAAGATTTATGGGATTGAAACTACTACTCTCTAAGGTCTTTTATCTTATCCTTAATGATTTGAATGTAACCACTTACATCCATCCCCTCACTTGTGAGATTTTTCCAATTTGATCTCTTAAAAGGTGCCCATCTCCTTTTATTTATTGTAATGACTCTCACATGATAGATCTGATGAGGATGGACATCTTGTCCAGTTGATTAGAGGAAAGACACATCAATATGTTCCCACTCTTTTATACCTTGATCCCATCAAGCATGCCATAACTATTATAGGTCTATATTTCACCCTAGCTAGAAGCAGAAGTGTTCAAGTCCTACTTCCAAACCTATATCAACATAGGACTGATCCTAGGCTATGGGTATCCTATAATGGGGTCAGACCTCTAGGCTTTTTAATGATACTAGCTCCTCTTATGCATCACCTAGCCCATTTAAACTAAAACCTACTAACAACTAGGGAAAAGGGAAAGAGAGATAACATGAAATGGAAACCTAAACTAACAATAGTGATTCACCTAAATGATGTTGATCCACTCTATTTTAATTCTTAAAACACTAATGAAATAAGTGAAAGACTAGGTCTAGGACTCCAACTATCTGTCATGCATTAGTATTTCATGTATATGTTCACCAAATGATCAAAATCTGAGGGAAGTGATGGAAAGGTTTAATGTAAGACACTAACCAGTCAAAGTATCCACATACAAGATTCAATCAAAAGATATTTAAACACTAAACATGACCTACATAATAAGACAATTACTAACTAGGTGAGATCAATACTAGATAAGGGAGAAAATATCTACCACATATGCAAATCATTTGACATAAACACACTAGATAAGTGTAATGAAATATAAAATATAGTTTTCATTTCATTTTAAGAGGTTACAAGCTCCATCTTGGTAGAGTTTAGTCATGCCCAAGAGAGGGATCAAAGGGATTATTTTTTAGGCTTAAAATCCTCTATATATAGTAGAAAAGGAGAAAGAGAGATATGGGATCCATGTTTATGAGAGTGGATAAAGGATCCTATTCATGTGGTGGTAGCTCATTGATTTCTTTCTACATATTTGTCTTCTTCCAACCAACTAGCCTTTTCTTTCTCCATTAACCTTCAAGCTCTTTTCATCGGTTGAGAGATCTCACTATAAAACAAGGGTTTATTCTACATGATGATAAAAAAAATTGAATGAAATAAATTCCCTTAACTACTTTTCCAACCACCAGTTCACCACCTTGGGACCTTAAGCCCGCTTAACTTGCTCATGAGGATCAACTCCTTGAATCTTGAAACTGATAGCAACATACTATGAACAGTAGTTAGTCTAGCTATGACTATGTTAAAGGATTAGAATGCCCCACCATATCTCATTTATCTACCCCTACATGGGAATCTAAACTTTGGTCCACTATAAATGAAAGCCAATCCAAACTATTGGTTTTCTTATAATTTTAATTGATAAAAGAATTTCACTAGGTGCAAGTTCTTGATTTGATAATAAGCTACCACCCTTGTGGTCTATATTAGGTCTAAAATACTTATTTTACCTCCATAGAGCTCTGCTAGCAATGCTTGGTCTTAGTGTCCCCACTTTGGTTCAACCTGGATCTATCCTTAATCACATTTGATCTCATTTCCTTCATATTTACCTTGTCCAGGTTAAAGAATATCGTAACAACTTTTGTCTAAGTCACTTGGGCTCACTTTCATTTGATTATCCATCAAAAAGAAACTTATATCAGTGACCTCTTAAATCATCTTACTATATTTATTTGCTTGATACAAATGAACATGATTTGTATATCCTCTACTAGGACTTACATGTTTGTGTCACTTATCACTTATGTATTTACACTTAGGGTCCACTAATACTTTGACCTTCTCACATGCCATTGATCTTGAATCTGTGACTAAACATGAGCCATTAATCTACCTAGGCCCATTAACCTATCAATCACTACTCTTCATTATATCTTCTATATGATTGAAGGTTGATCATTGATCCTAATTTTTTGAATCCAAACAACTATTTCATGGGCCTTAAATTTGATGTCTATGCACCTGTCAATTGATGTTCATGGAAATGTCAATGATTTCTATGTGACCATAAAATTTTTAGACCCCAATGGATGACTATTGAGATTTACTTTGAAATTTGTGTGAGCGTCAATGATGTCCATGTACCCATCATTACATATTTGAATTTCAATGGTTACTTGATGTGGCCTAAATTTGACACTTGCATAAATGTATCCATATTCTTCTCATGCATTTTCCCCACAATAAATAATACTTTTGGAATTTGTGTTTCAGACCTTTTCTTATAGACATTTTGTCTTCATATTTTATGTCCTCAAGAAAATTTTTGTGATCTTTTCTCCCAAAATAATTTTGTCTATGGAAACTTTATCTCAGACAAAATGTCTAAAAGAAAATAGACGTAGCTTTTGTTGTAGATAGTTTTCCTGATGGAAATATCTTTGGGATTTTGACAAGGACATTTTGTTTCAGACATTTTATCTAATTGAAATGTGCCTTTGTAAATATTTTCATGAACATTTTTTCCAAAATAATTTTCCTTTAGGACTTTAACTTAGCCTTTTGATGTGAACAATTTTTTTGAAATGATTAGGTCTTTAAAAAAATTATTGTAGAACTTTTTCTCGAAAGAGATAAGTCTGTGGGATCTTTGCCTTGGATAATTTTCCCAAAAAGGCCCCAAAAACTTATCCTAAAATCTCAAAACAAATATTCCAAGTAAGTACTTAGCCAAAATAGAGGTTTTGCACTTACCTTTTTGGCTTGCAAGTTCTTTTGATCCTACTTCTAAGACATTCAACCTCCTCATCAATTAGGACCCTACTAGGATTTTGTCTTTAATTCAAGAAAATATTGATATGTGGGACAAAATGGCCAATAATATGTTCCCACATTATCCACCCAATACACCACCTTCTCTCTTCCTTTGACCCAATTCACATCAGCTCCTGTAATGCTTCCAACTACATCCATGGCACTTACTACCACTACACTTGAAACATCTCTGGATGTTACCCAATTACCACTAATCAATTAGATTGATGGTGAAACTAAATTTCAAGATTCCATTTCACAAAAGGATTTAGCCTTATAAAAAAAGTCTTATAACTAAAAAGTGATAATGTGTAATTAAGCTGATAGCTTATAAATGTGTGTCAGATGATCAATAATAGTTGCCCAACACTAGTTACATAAGTCCTAGTTGACCAAGTGATGTTGGAAGAAAAAAAAAACTCATAGATTTATTGATTCAAATTAAAAAGGAATGGATGGTTTTGTAACACCTAGAATCACTAGGGCAGAACATAAAATTAGAGATGGGGATAATTTGTAACTGCTCAAAGAATATGAGTAGGTTTTGGATACGATTACAAGGAAGTAAAATAGATAGCATAAGGGATGTTTAATTGGAATTATTACCTTAACAACTCATTTTTTGTCACTTAACTATATTTCACAATATCAAAAAAACCCAAAGTTGTAATGGATGACCAAATCACTACTTTTGATGTGATGAACAACACCCTCAAGAAATTGTTGGATTCAATGGATGCCATGATGTAAAAAATTTAGGCTTGTCACAATGAGACTTTACAAACTATATTTAATGTCATATAATCTCAAAATAATGTGGATTAATTATATGATTTGGTTTTACATATCCAACTAAAGGCATCCAATGTTAAAGTACTCATTACTATAATAGGTGATGAAGATGTGTAGAACTTGATGGTAATCTAGATCTCAGTATACATAATTCTTATGATGGTGTGGGAAGTGATAATGAACTAAAATATGCTTAAGTAATATATTTCATAAATTGATCCTTTCATTTCTCAACTTGTGTATTATCCCTAATTCATTCTACCATAGCAACTCCATCAAATCCTATAGTAGAACAAGATAGCCATGAATCCAAAAATAGACACCCAGTAGTAACAAATCCCACAAAATGATTCTATAAAACCAAGTGATTCATTCATAACACAAATAAAAATATCATAGTAGCATCCTAATATGAATCCATTTTAATGCATGCCACTATCCACCTAGTAGGTACTGCACACTCCAATTTTATATTATTTCACAAGTTTTACACAATTTTGTAGGATAGCCTTAAACATTAGGATCAGGGCCAGGATAGTTGAAAACTTGTAAAATATGGCCACTTAGTTATGTTAGTTTATTGAAAACCTAAAATGGTAGTATTATAGTAGGCTACTTAGTTGAAAACCTATAAAGGGTGGTTAATTAGTGTGTAAAGAGTAAAAACTAGTAAATGACACCTGGAGCGCTAACCATAACTCTTGCTTTTAATTCATTCCTTTAGCTTCAAATCAGAGTATTTTACTATAACCTTATATTAGGATGAGACAACAAGTTATATATGGTAAAGTATTGGATTAATAATAGGGAAGACTAAAATCATAAATTATAGTTAATGAACACATATGCGAATTGATCTATTTTGTCTTTTGTATGTATTTGAATTTTTTATAGAATAGTAATTGATGTTAAAATGTGAGAGTTATTTTTTTTCTTCGTAGTAAAAGGTTGGAAGATGAAGAGATAATACTTTGTAAAAGATTATAAATATTTCCTAGTTGTAATTGAGAATGGTTATATATGTGATAGAGATTAATAAAATGTTTTGTATGGTTTACCTATATATTTTTTACCTATAATCTGTACATAGTGAGTATTATGTATGTTTTAATATGTTATTCATATATTTTATGTTGATTATTTTTTTTACCTATATTTTGCATGTCTTCATATAATGATCTAACCTTAGTCTTTAATAACATCATCTAGTTTTAATTATCAACAATTATTCCCTTTTGTTATTAACTGTGAAAGTTATCTCTATAATTAGCATGTTTTGGAGTTTTATATGAACCAATTCTAACATTTAAAATTTTCATATGGTAAAAACCACTCATGAATTATTAAAAATTGATGTATAATAAACTATTGGCACACTATTCAAATACCCTAATCAAGATAAAAATAACTAAGGATCAACTTAAATAAAAAATTTGAACAGCTCACAACAATCATTCAAAAATTATTTTTGAAGTGAATTCAATCTTATTCACTAGATAATTTACCACAAATAAATGATTTTGTCACATTATAAAATTATTTAGATATTATCCATTATGGAAGGGAAACAAAATAATGGTCAAACAAGCTAATTGTCCAAGGGACATGGATAATAAATGTTTCCATGTTTATTTTTATAGAAATCAAATTTGAATTTGAATTCATAAGGAAGCATATCCATAAATATGAGATAGGTAAATAAATGGAAGCACTATTTTCCTAAGTTGTAAGCATTATAAAAAAAGAATCATGCTAGCCTTTTAGTAGGAGTTCTCAAATATAAAGATTATGGTGATCAAACTGAGTTCCTTGAGCTACCAAGTTCTAGATCCTCATTCTTATAGAATACCTTAAAAAATTCAAAGAGTCATGGACAATGGTTTTTAAGTGATTTAAAATTTTCCTTGTTTGTTTTATAGTGAAAAGGGATGTGTGCTCCCAACATAAATTATCAAAGATTAGTTAAAACATTGTTTCAATAAGAATCAACCCCTGGTCTAATTTCAATTTTGAATTGATTAAAAGGTTCATTATATATCAATCACTTTTTACAAGTTTAAGAAATATTTTAGAAAACTTTAAATTATTCTAGAAAAAATACTTGATTTTAATATTGAAGATGAGATGAGTTATATGCATTTAGAGGGTCTAAATGAAGATATACTTAAAGAAATTTTCAAAAAATTTGATAATTATCAAAAAATGTTGAAATAAACTAAATAATAAGTGGTCAATGTAAATAATGAAGATAAAACCAATTAGTAATCAAAAGAGAGTGAAAATCCCTAATTCATAGTTTTTTTTTAAGATAAAAACTACTTTTTGGCAATGTTTGTTCAACTTTTTTTAGGTCATGCAATTTTTCACTTTATTAATGTCATTTTTAAAAAAAATTGCACATATTTTTAAAAGCTTGTATATTCATAAAGTGACTTTGTAATTTTTCCAAGCTGAAGAAAAGGTGGTTTCTTTTTGTAACCACCACCTTCAAGCCTTTAAAAAGGTCTTCTAAAGTCATTGTAATGGGATGAAAGGGGGAAATTTAAGTGTACTATCAAAAAATTTGTTAGAATATAATTAAATCTATGCACTAAAATATATTAATTAATACATTGTACATATTTCATTCTTTAAATTGAAATAACCAAAATTTTAAAGGGAAATGTTGAATTATGAAAAGATATAGGGTCGAATGTCAAATTTATCCCCTTGTCAAAGTCTTCTTTTGATCTTAATATTCAACTATTAAAATAACACATAAAAACTTACTTTGGAATTATATTGCATTTATATTAATTTATTTTTTTAATCTCACATTAATGTTTATTTTTTAAATTTATTTATGATCTGATATGGTTTTATGTATTTACTTTTATCTCACGTTTATTTTTTGTACTGAAACATTGATGTCACTTATATTTGGAGAGGATGATCAAGTGGATTTATTTTTAAAAAATACCAAAGTTATAGAGGGTAGAATGTATCCAATTAGGAGGACACTACATTATAGAGACATGTAAGAGGATTTTTTATTGTAAGCGCTAAAATGGTATTGGATGTAATATTACAATTTCCTTTTTTAGTTGATGAATTTAAAAATTTGGAATATGTCACTATTAAAGGATACTACATTACCTAGGAAGATGTAGAATTGTCAAAGTACACAGATTCATCAATTCCACCAATTCACAATGATCACATATATACTAACTCAAAGGATTATATTGTTATCATGTAAGATGGAGATTATAGTGATGACATTGAAAGAACCATCAATATATGGCCTAAAGATAGAACTAATTGTATTTCTCATAATGTAGTTCTCAAATGCAAATGTTCTTCTAGAAATGATGGCATAGCCCAAGGTTTTATAAATCATGCTTTAAGATCATAAAATTTATGAAGATATATTGGGACCCCTGAGTTTTGGTGTAATGGTAAAAAATGTGGTAAATTTATGTTCTAAATCATCAATATTTCTAAAAACTAATAAATTAATACATTGGTCAATTACAAAAATGGTTTTTTTCAAAATAGGAAGCACCCTAATGGTTAAAGGGAGTGATTTATCGAATGGTTCATCCCTTTTATAGGATGGTGAACACAATTAAAATTTCATAGGTGTTAGTGTAAAATTGATCCATTTTTTTCTCATTTGTAAGCAAATATGTTGTAGAGGGAAAAATTAAAAATATACTTGAAGGAGATATGGAAAATTTAAAGGACTAGATTTCAATACCTTTAGTGTTCACCTCGATAGAGTATTTAACCCTCCTTAAAAAATATTATCTATATCTAAAGGATATTTCATACAATGATCTACTTGGAACATGGTCAATGCAGATGGTTCTCCCATGGATGTCATATTCAAATAAATCCCATAAGAGGTTGAGGTCAACATGTGTGATGCTTTAGAAGATAAATAACCCCCATTGGTATATGTAGTTTCCTTTTATTCCACTGATTACAATCATTATAAAAATGTGATCAAAATACCCTACAATGCTAAGAATGTCAAAAATTAAATTACAATCTACCCAATTCATTATATAAAATTTTTGTTAAGAATAAAAATGGTCAATGTTTTTGGATAAAGAAAAAAATTTAAAATATCAGTTATACAAATTAGAATCTCTCAAAAAAATCCCATTAATTCAATCAAAGTTCTATGGCGCTAAACTAAATCCATGAATGAAGAGGCTAGAAAGAAATTTGTTTTAGATTAATTAACATAAAATGTCATATTTAATGTAGGTGAGGAATATATGTATGTAAATAAAATTAAATTTGATGGGATGGATGTCTTCAAAATACATGGAAAAAATCTTATGGGTACCCAAGAATCACCTGATATAGTCATAAATATGACTATATAAATGGTGATAGACATTTAGTAAAGGGTGGCACTAGGAAAGAGAGATAAAGGTTGAATACAACCACAATAATTTCTTGCATATCAAGAATCATTAAGATAAATTGTGATATTTCTTTGCCTTTGACTCATTATTTAGGACATGATGTAATCATATCTCCTCAAATAATACTTCATACATTCTATACCCATAATTTAATGTGAAATAAGTGTAACAAGGAACTCAATTTTTTGAACCTTCCTCATATGTCACAAAAAAAACTTTAGAAAGATAATGAAAAAAATTCAACATGCTTCAATTGAAAATAACAACTTATTCACTAAGTGTGATGAGTGCATAAATATATACAACAAATGTAGAGCCACCACATGCCTATAAACACTCTTAAAACTTGAAGAGGAAAAAAAATGGCATAATGAATACATTTAAAGTTGTCATGCAAATTACACTTCCCCACAAACTACAATCAGAGGAACAACCTGAAGGATTATTAGGAATTGTGCATGATAACATGGGAAAAAAATGAAAACTTCCATACCAAGGATGATAAATAAATTTAATTCAATAAGTATTTGTATGAACCTCCTAGTTAATTTGACTGGTATGCTCACACATAAACATAATACTGGGGGGTTTTACCACTTTGGCCTACCATTTTTTTAAAGTGGAAAATATTAAAAAGTCACATCATTAGATTTGTGTCTCAGTAACCTCAAAGAACTAGTCATTGATGAATATGGAAATTTATTATATAATAGTAGTGGATCATAAAAACATCTATTGCATGATGTACTATTAGAGTATGAAGTTCATGAAAAAATTAAAGGGCATAAATATAATTTTTTCCATTTTGAAGCAATTATTGTTGATAGTACAAATACTTCATTAAAAAAACAACCACTAATCATCCACTTGTAACAAGATAATGCTTTGAGTGACAACAAGAATTGTACCTTGTTTACATTTGCATCTATGATAAAATCAAGAAGTGTATTCAACATTGTGTATGTAAACTTCCTTCTAGTGAGACACACTCATCAGGATATAGATGGGGATTTTGGTAGATTAACAACATCATTATATAAATTAGACACATTTTCTTCATCATGTATCATTAACACCTACAATACATGTCAAAAGGGAACAATTACGTTCACTCCTTACCTTATTGAGGAAGTGTATGTCTTAAATTCCTTTGTGTAGCCACACTCAATGGATGGAAACAAAAATATAGTGGGTATTAGAAAACCTAAGATTTTCAAGTTATATTCCATATATAGCATACCAATGCTAGAATATAAAATAATAATTTGGTCTCATCCAATCCCAATTTGGCATACAAAATATAATGGTGAGCCAAAATTTATAAAAGAGAAACCTCCTTTGGAACATTTATAATAACTCAAAGAGATGGGAGATCTAAAAAAAGACAAATAATATATTAAAATTTGAGGAAAAAGTGTAAGGGGTGAAGGTAGAGAATATTGAATTGAAAATATCACATTTTAGGAAAATGTTTTATGTTATTTTGATAGACAATTTGTAAATTATAAAAGGATGTCAGATGCTTATTTTTTGCCACAAAAAATCTAAGACAAAGGCATATACAATCAAATAACCAGAACCATAAATTTTCACATGGAAGACTACATTAATAAAAATATCCAAAGTAATAATTATATTTACGTTGGGCATATTTTTGAAAGACATAACTAAGCATTCAATGTATTGGTGGATGTGTATGTGAGATAAATGATTTTAGTATGACCAACAAACTAAAATTAAAATATATGGATGGGAAGGGTAGATGGGGATTTTTAACTTAAACTAGAAGGCAATAATGTGGTTAAAAAGGTGAGGATTTTATACTAGAAACCTATCAGGAGAGCATAAGATGAAATACTATATCAAGATTATTTAAGGCCAAATAGAACATGGATATGATTAGATGAAATTAAAAAGGAGATTGATGTGGATAGTATCATCTAGACATGGATACAACATATACCATGAAAAGGAGGACTGATTAAGATACATAATAAAGGATACGAGTCCATTATTGTTGAAACTATTGAAGATCATAAAGTAATATGTAGTATCATCTTAACTTGAGATGTGGTTTTTTTAAAATAATTCTCTAATAATACCTTAAAATCAATGTACTATTGTTTAATATTAATTGAATATTGATATTTATTTCATTTAATTATTTGTCATTAATACATTTTAAATAACATTAAGACATTAATAACATTGTAGTATTATTAATTAAATATGAGTGGATGATTAATATTTATTTTAGAACCTTGATTTAAGAAATATTATTTGGCTATGAAGTGATTAGTTATTTTACAAGGGTGATACATTAGATTTAAACATTTCAAATTTAGATAAAGGGATGTGAAAACTACTTTATTTTTACAAGGGTAGAGTGGGATAATGTTTTGGCCAATAAAAATTATTTTTCAATACATATACAAGGTCTAATTTTTTTCACATTGACTCAATAATATTTGAATCTTACATTTCATGTTGTGATTGGTTAATATGAGGTAAAATTTGTACTATAATTAGATATTATTGTCACCAACACACCCTATTACCTTGAGTAGAGATATCTATAATTTTTATAGAGTTAATTGGATAAGTGCATAATTTAAATCTAATTATGTGAAAATCATTAAATTTACAATTTGAAGTCAACTTATTTTATTAAATGACTATTACCATTTGACTTATAATTTAGAATTTGAAGTGATTTTGATATAGGACATATCTCTACACATCAAGTATTTTCAAATTTTCAATTAAGAGAGGAAACAAATTCATACAGACTTTGATTTTAATGCAAATCAATTTATTATTTGAATTTGAATTATTTTAATTGAAATTTGTATCTTAATGTGTAGAATATCTCTTGTTCTCACTTAGTCGCATGTAATTACATGAAAATCATAAAGAGTTTGGCTCAATTAGAACTGTTCAATCCACACATTACATATATGAAACTTTGTAGTCATTAAATTTTATTCACAAAATTTATCATACTATGTTTTATACCTAAATACAAGTGGTATATTTATGTAATTAGAAATTCATAATGTCTATAAATCAATCCTATCTTGAAGAAGATAGATCATACCTACACTTCTAATTGGGGATACACATGTTAAGTGGGAGCATGACCAATATGGGGATCCACTAAACCCAATTAGGGGATTACTTATCACAACATATCATGATAATAAGGGTTCCAAAGCCTATTATCTAACATAATCACCCAACAACCCTAATGGATTACTAAGGTTTAAAACATTAACCTATTTTAATAACAATAAATTAAATATAATCTAGTGCACACCAAAGCTTGTGGCACAAAGTGAAGGGTTAGAAACAAAAGAAATAATGTATAGGAAACTTTAATTAGAGTAAGTATTAGTAACACCCTAATACATAAAATAATAAAAATATTATTATTCGATCTAATACTTGTGTTGCTTTTATCTACTAAAAGAGAGGAGAACAAAGTTAGAATATACTTACCTGAATGTGATCCCATCGAGACTCAATATCTCCCTTGGCCAAAGGGACTTCACAAGAGGTGGTTGTGATTTATAAGTATCACTAAGAAAGGCCAAATCATTCAAGACTTATCCACAAGACTAGATTCTCCAAATAAGAAACCTAAGCTAAGTCTCCTCAAGTAGAATGGTGGAAGAATAGATTGTGAAGAAGCACAAGCAAATAATAACTCTTGATTGCACATATGAAATAATGAAAAAAATATCTTGTATATATAGGTGGATCTTGACCTAATTACTTTCAAAAATGTTGGCTACATAGGGTTGACCTAGTTGACCTAGTGTGTTTTCAAGGATAATTCACTAGGTTTGAGTTAGGTCGACCAAAAGGCTAATAAGCTAAGAAAATGAAAAATACCCCTAAACTATACTGGGTCGACCCAGTCAACCTAGTACAATTAACTATCCAAAAGGAGTTTAAGATAAGAGAAGGAGGGATGGAAAGAGGAAAAGACTAGACAAATATGAAAGGGAGGATAAATAGCTTAGAGAATGGTTTAGGAGCTGATTGGATTTATAATAATGTGGTAATAAGGGATAATAATCCTATGAAGCACCAAAGGTCTACCCACCCCTTTCTTATTACACCTTTTAGGGCATGCACATAGAGAGATTGAGTCTTGATGGGTTCTTGCAAGATGTAAAGCATAAATAATTGATAAAAGTTTGAAAATATTATGTGTATACATATGCCCCACTTGAATCTCATCACGTGTCACTAAAGTGCAATAGGGGATCGTGCTTAAAGAAAGAACCTAGTAACACAAAACATTGATGCTAAAAAAAAGTTTTAATATTTTAAAAGCAAAAATAATTGAAAGTAAATGACTGAAAGGGAAACTAATCTAAAATGTAAATGAATAAAAATTAAATAACTAAAAAAATAAATTAGATGTGACGCATACCTTGACTTACCTTTATCATTGGATGGTTTTTTGTTGTGTTTTTAGTTTTGATTATGTAGGGTGTAGAGATTGATTTCAATAAACCCAAGAATACAAAACTAAAGAGAAAAAAAAAATCAATAAAAGCTAAGATAACTAGTTCTATGAGGATGGTATGTACTTAGGAAATTTGGCAAGCTAGGATGATAGGTTCTATGTTATACCAAATGACCAAGTCAATAATAGGAGTAAATTAGGTAACCAAAAAATCCAAGGCTACTAAAGACTTAAAAACTCAAACAAGCTATCTTTAAGTAAGAATTGCAAACTCACCAAGTCAAACCAAGGGCACATGTCAAATAGGAAGGTAATCAAAACAAATCAATCATAAAATAAAAAACAAAAACAAAATGGTAAAACAAAATTTATAAGTGAGTAGTAACAATCCACATCTCACTCAATAATTGAAAAAATTACATAAAAAGGAAAACAAAATTGATGAGTGAGAAGTAACAATCCAACCTCACTCAACAATAGAAAAAGGGGTACAAACTTAGGTATTTGTAATAGTAAGATAGAAAAATAATGATAAAAAGAAAAAGGAAAGTAAAGTAAGCCTATTAAATGTAAGATCATGGTGTAAAGGAAGAATCCATAGTTGCTCAAACATGCTATTTTAATTTAAGTATAGATAAAACTAAAACAAAGTAGTGCTAGCATGTTTTTAAGAGGTATAGAAGAAGGAATTAAAGAAGGGAAAAATATTTGGAATCACAATTTGTCTATCAAGGGAGAAAATAAAATGGGTGTAGGGGATAATGAAGGAAAAACCAAGGTAGAGGAATTCTTTATTAAATTCAAGACACTTAAATTTGGTTTCTCAAAACAAGAGGACTTTTGATCTTAAGGACTATGAAGAATTTCTCTTAGCTACACAAGTCTTAGGTCAACAAATGCAGTATATAGATCATCCCATGAAGGCTATATGCATGAAAATTAAAATGGACCTACCTTCCCATGATGTGTTTCCCATTCTTCAAGACCTCTTACAGAGTCATTGATCTACTACAAATATTGGGTACTTACATGAGAAAGTAGGTAGCACCATAGAGTTTTTTTTAAATCCCCTATTCCATTCTACTGAACTAGCTCACCCCAAAGGACCTTGACTCTATGTGAGGCTTACTATGGAATTTTAGCTTAGATTAGAGATAGGAGATGTGTTTTTAATCACATCTTTTGGTGTGTATTTGAATTTTGATATTTTGTATGTTGCCTTTTAGATATCACTGACTTTTGTTTCAAATGATTTGACTCTTAACTTTCTTGATGGATTTTTCTATTCCTCCTCCATATGGATTTGGAAGACCTAACATGGGTGATAAAGATGACTTTCATTTGAATACTTGGGACAAGGTTTACAAGAGAGATAAACTTTAAAGATCATGGGGTCTAAGAGTATCATAAATTTAGGTGAAATAAAAGTGTTATCTTGACTCCGACCTTATTTTATCCACTAAGGAGATGAAAGGAATGGGAAATCAAGAGGAGTGACACATGGAACAACTTGAATTACTTCAAATTGAAAAAAATGTGATAAAGGGGAAAAAAAGGATATAATGACAGTAAAGTGTGATTCCTTATCATCAGAATGAGGGAAATGGAGAAAAACATGCTAATATAGATTATTATACAAATTTCATCTAAAAAAGAAGTAAAAGCTAAAGTTTGAGAACAAGGATCATAAAAAGATGAAAAGACGGTAATTTTATAAGGAGGGTCAGGTCTTATCCATAGTCTTACACTACAAATTCATAAAATAAGGAAAAGATAAAGAAAAGATATGGTAGTTTTTTTAGGGATGTCGAGTCTTATCTATGGTCTTACAAAGCAACTCACAAAAGAGAAACCCAAAGGGTTATAAAATAATATTAGAAAGCAACAACAAGAGAGATAAATAATTAAAAAATGGTGGTTTTGTGAGGAATGTTAGGTCCTATCTATAGTCTTAAGAAGAAACTCACAAAAAAAAACCTAAGGGGTGTGAAAAATAAGAGAAAATGCAAGAAGATAAAGAAGACTATGGTACACCAAGAAATCAAAAGACCAAAAGGGAGGACTAAAGGTTGTGAAAAAGAGGGAACTACTATAAAAGGAGAGACCTATGCTTATTTAACCTATTAAAAGTGTTAGATATATGTAGATAGAAAACATGACAAAAAGGAAATGTTTAAACAAAGTACGTTTTGAGGAATTATGCATTGGTGGGCTCTTTGAAAACATAGCCTTCATTGCTTTGAAGATGGTAGATTCTTGGACAAATAATATCTTTAAATAAATATGGTCTCCACTATTTTTGGGTGTATTTACCTTATTTATCATGGGTGTAGTCTAATTTAATGATAATATCACCAACATTAAAATTGTAGACTTTGACACATTTATTGTGTTATCTGGCAATGTGAGCCTTATATTGGTAATTATGTTGCAAGGCAAAAAGATGATGTTCATTAAGTATATTAAGGGCATAAAGGTGAGATTCATGTAATTATTCATCAATAATAATACCATGAAGAGATATGCAAAGATAGGGAAGCTCAACTTATTAAAGAAGAACTAACTCAAAACCATAGACTAGTGAGAATGGAGTTGCCCCAGTGGCAGTACGTATGATAGTCTAATAGGCCCAAAGTGTAGGGTAAAGATGAATGTGCCAATCTATTTTGGATTCATGAATTATATTTTGAAGAATTTTTTTGATAATTTTATTGGTGACCTTAGCTTGACCATTGCATTATGGATTATAGGGCATGGAAAATTTGTGATTAATCTTGAATTTGTTACAAAGTTGTTTAACATGTTTATTTTTAAAATTACCACCATTATCTAAAATGATGGTATAGGGAAGACAAATCAATAAATGATTTGGTTAAGAATGATTTTTTAAATGGTAGGACCAATGACATTAATAAGGGGCATGGCTTCTACCAATTTGGTAAAATATTTAGTAGTAATGATGATAAAGATATGCCTATCTTAAGAGTGAATAAGTTTACCAATGAGATTAAATCCCCATGTGGAAAGTGGCCAAGGAGATTCGATAGTTTGAATCTCAATAGGAGGTGAATGGATAAGATCATTATGAAGTTAACAAGGAGTACACTTTTTAGCATATTCAATTGCATCCTTTTTAAGAGTAGGCTAAAAGTAACCCATACATAGGCATTTGCATGTTGTAGCATGTATTCTATTGTGGCCACCACAAATGCCCCCATGTGCTTTTTCAAGAAAAGGAGGGACCTCATCTTGCATAACACATCAAAGTAAGGTACCTTCAACATTATGATAATAAAGGATGTTGTGTCGAAATACATACTTGAAATATTATTTATGAATGCATGTATTTTCACAACAATCCAAATTAGAAAGATAAGTTTGATGTTCTAAGAATTTAATAATGTCTTGGCATCATAGGATTTTTTAAATGGTAACAGCCTCAATATGATAGATAAGCAAATTTAGTGGTTTAGTAGAGGATGGAGATTTTCTTATTTATATAATAAAAGTAGGATCAAAAAGAACTTGGTGTGGATGAAAGAAAGAAGCTAAAAAGGAAAAATAATCAATAATGGAATTTTAATCTCTAAAAATGGGTTCAATGGTGAAAGAGATAAAATCCCTAGCAAGAGTGGTTGAAATTTGATGATAGGTAATGAGGTTATCACTTTTACATTGATAATCACCACTAACTTGATGGTAAATAAGTCGAGAATCACCTAAAGCATGAAAGTATTGAGTGTATGAATCAATATCATCTCTCATTCCTAAGATAAGAGTTTCTTACTCAACCATATTGTTGGTGACATCAAAAGTGAAGCAGAAAGCTAAAGGAATGATCTTGCCAAGAGGACTCATGAGAATGCAACCTTCCCCAGCTTCTTGAAGGAATTTATCACCATAAATGAAGTTTCCAAGTATCCTTATACAATTCAACATTAATTTAAGGAATCTCTTTGATAACTACCTTTGGTTTATTAGTACCAAAGGGAGTGGAATATTCTTCAAGATTATTGGCTTTGAGATCGGTGGTAAATCTATGAAAATAATATTTAAGATAAATAACCTGATTAAGACCTTGAATGTAAAGGATATTGTCATTTGGAAGGTTATATTGAAGGGAATAAGTGGTTGGAATGGAAGTTATGGAAATTTGGTCAACTATGACTTTCCCTTTAATAGATTTTTGAGTGATAATGTGGATATCAAATTCCATAAGTAAGACCATCCATTTGTCAATTATATCTCTAGGAAGAAAGGATTTGAAGAATAAATGATGAAAGGGGTTGGAATGAATGATGACATAAGTAGTTTGGTAAATCATTTAGTGATGAAAAATTTTAGTTGCATAATATATGGTAAGGCAATCATGCTCAATTTTGGTATAACATGTTTCATAATTGATGAAGCTTCATCTAATGTGGTAGATAACATACTCTCTTCTAGTATCTTCTTGTTGAGAAAGCATTATCCGAAGTAAAATAGGTGTGGAAGAAGCATATATAATCAAATGTTTATCATTAGAAGGAGGATAAAGTGTAGGTGGGTGAAACAATGATTCTTTCATGTTGTTAAAGGCCTTTTGACATGGATCTATCCATTCTAAAGTAGTACCTTTCTTGAGAAGATAATTGATAAAGTGAATTTTATATTCCATTTTGAGGATAAATCATCTAATTGCTCCAAGTTTTCCTAAATAAGTATGAATGTTGGGAATAGAATTAGGAATGGGAATCTTGATGATAAAACTAATTTTAGTAGGATCAACATCAATGTTATAGAGAGAGACTAAGAATCCTAATAATTTTCTAGATGTGACTCCAAAGACACAATTGCAAGGATTAAGTCTAACTTGATATTTAAAAATATTGTAAAAGATGATAGAGAGATCATAAAGATGATTCTTAAGATGTTTGGATTTATAAATAAGATCATCCCCATAGGTTTTAATAATTTTGTGAATGAGATCATGAAAGATGCGAATCATTACACTTTGATAAGTGTCTCCTACATTTTTGAGACCAAATGGAATTTTTACATAGTAATAAGTGCCCCATTCCATGGTGAAACTAGTCTTATATTGGTCCTCAAGAATGATATGAATCTGATTATATCTCAATAAGCCATCCATAAGAGATAACATTTCATAACTACTCATAGAATCGATGATGGCATCTATTGAAGGTAAATGGAAGTTATCCTTAGGAAAATAAAGATTAAGATTGTGTAAATCAATAAAAAATTTAATAACCATAGTGATTTTATTTTGAATGGGGAAAATGTTAGAAACCCCTTTAGAATAATCCACTAGTTTAATAAATTTAGCATTGAGTAATTTGATGATTTCCTTGTGACATAAAGTTGAAACTTTAGGCAAAAAATTTCTTTGCTTTTCAAGCATAGGTTTGACATCAGGATAAGTAATGATATTATGTACCATAATGCTAGTGTCAATGTTGGGCATGTCTTCATAAGACTAGGTGAAAGCCTCATAATATTTGTCAAAGAATAAGCTAAAGTTGTCATGTTCTATAGGTGAAAGCTCTCGAGAAAATATAATTGGTCAAGGACAAGATGGAGTACCATATTCAATGTGAGTGGTTTCTTTGATAAGTATGGAATTACCATCTTGAAAGTGGTATGGTGCATTAGGTAAGGCTGAAATTGGATTTGTTTTAGGGCCAATACTAGCAACAAAGTTGTTGAAGCAAGGAGTTTTAGTCTTGAAATTTCTAATTTTATGATGCTACTAAGGAAGTTGAGGTTCTCAGGTATAAATTAAATCAAGAATAACTTCATCTCTAGGAAAGGTTAAAAGAGGACCATAATATTTGACATCTACTTCAAAATCTATAATTTTATTTCCATGGCTATCATACTTAGAATGAATCTGATGGACATCAGTTGCCTTGGCATCTATTGTAATTTTGGGAGTAAAATAATTAGATGGAATAGAAGAGACTAGAATGATTATGGATTTGATGATAGGAGAAGGATCTAATGGAATGATAGGATCTAAAGGTGTAAGATTTTTTAGAGATTCATAAAACATAATTTTCTCTACCACCGAAGGAGTATTGATAAGAAGAGGATTGATGGGAGGCACATGACCCTCAAGATCTAAGGTGCAATCCACAAAAATAGTATGCATATCTTGATTAAAAGCATGAATTTTGGATAAAAATTTCTATTAATGTTTGACATCCAAGTATCTATATTGAGCTTGGGCCATGATATAGTTATCATCATATGTTGGAAAAATTATACATGTTTGAGAATCAATAGGAGTTTCAAAAGGTGAAATCCCAATATTGTTGAATGTACGAGGAGACATGATGAGAGGATCTTAAAATAATTTAGCCAATCCAAAATCATTACAAGTGAAAGAATATTCTAGTAAAGAAGGCTCTTGAGTATTGTGTGGAGGAAGAAAATAGGTAATCTCATCAATAAGAGGAATAATGCAGTCTCTTAGTAAGAGAGGAGGAATCCATTATGAAATATATGGAGGCAACTTGGTAGTATTACAAGTATGTTGCAAATCATTGGGATCATTATCATCAGAATCCACAAGAGTAACTTTTAAATTAGGATTCATCTTGATAAACTTAGGTAAAAGAGCACTGTTAATCTTAGGATTTGTAGGAATCTAATATTGAAGTTTAGGATTAGGAAGATGGATAGTCAATGGGTTAGGATTAGCTTCATGCTTGTACCATTTCCCATTATGTAAGAATCTAATATATTGACTACCAAAATAATCAATGGCTCTCATTCGATGGGTCCATGGATGACCAAGAAGGATATTGTAAGATAAAGGGAGGTCAAGAACCATAAGCTTGGTTTGAATGGTCTTAGGTCCTATGGTTAATGAAATCTAGATACAACCAAGTGGTTTTTGATTAGTCTTATCAAAACCATGGAAAGTGAGATAGGTTTGCTTGAGATGATCCTTGTTATAACCAAGTTATTGAATAAGCCACAAGGATGTCACATTAATACCAAAACCTTCATCAACTTAAAATTTTTGACTAAGAGTGATATTAATGGCTATTTTAATAAAGAGTGGTAGATCATTGGCATGAAAAATAATTTCATCGTTAATCATGTCCTCTTCAAGAAACTCAATGGAAGGTTTGGAAGAGGGACACATAGTTTCAATGGTATTGATGTTATTAGATTGAGAATCAATAGAAGGTGTTTCTTCATCTATAGAGGATGGATCTTTAATTTCTTGAAGTTGTTGTATAAGTAATTAATGATGATAGGGTAAAGTTTGAACTAACTCCATAAGTGGAATCTTACAAGGCATAGAGTTGAGTTCTTACAGAAATTTCTAATGTGATTTAGAAGAACCAGCATGAGGTTTAGAAGGTAAATTAGTTTTGGAAGGTATAGATGTGGTTGGAGGATTAGAAGGAGGAAGTTATTCCTCGGGTGCTTTTGAATCAATATTAGAGGTGGTATAATATTTAATAAGTTGTTCTTCTAAAGATGGATTTTTAGGCTTGGTAATGGGATCTTTGTGAGCCAATTTATGATGATAATGGACCTTGGTAGTGTTGACATGTTGAGAGTTATTATAATATTGTTCATAATCAGCATCAATGGCACAAACATCCTTACAAGCTGATTGATTATTTGAAGAATATTTTTGGTTATTAGAGGTATAAGTTTTAAAGTTTTATCATTTTTGGGAAGCAGTAGTGTATTCTTGATGATGAAGATTGATCCTAGTTTCATGATTGAATGAATCACCAAGCATATAGGAGATAGAAAATTTATTGATCCTTCTACAAGATTCATGAGAATGCCTAATGTCAGCATGGAACCAAAAAAATATATTAGGGTCATACCATTTAGAAGGAGTATTGGGATAGATGAAAGGTTTCAAGGGTGGTATAAATTGTTTCATTTGTTGAATTGAAAGAAGCGTATGAGAAGGTGAAGGAATATCAATTTTGGTTTATGAAGAATTACTAGTGATAACATTAGATATTTGGAAATATCATTTAATAATTTTAGGATTAAGTTTGAATTGATTTATAATAAAATCTTGATGTTTAGCTTGATCAAGAGCTTTATTAAGCATTTGGGGAGCAAAGGTTCAAACCTTTTATTAAAGAGTAGGAGTTAAAGCCATGATAAAGAGTTTGAATAGATTATCATTATTCATGTTATGGTTGGATTTATGAGTAAATATTTCCATATTTTGATAAATTCATGAGCTAATTCATTAGGAGATTGCTTAGCATTGATGAAATGGTTAAAACACTTTTTGGGAAGATCATTATGTTGAAATTCTTTAACCAAAGTATTAATCAAATCTTCAAGTTGCCAAATAGAATGTTGGAAGAATTAATTATACCATTATAATACATCACTAATGAAAGTTTTAACTAATATTTTAGTAGTGGTTAAGGTATTAGTTTGGATCCACTCTTTGTAAAGGTTTCCAAAGGCTTTAAGAAATGAGGCAGGGTCTTTAGTCCCATCATATTTGATAGTTGGAGATATGTTACCAATATCAGTGGAAATAATGAAGGGAGTTAAAGGCTCATTTTGAATGGTTTGAACCATTTTGTTATTCATTATGGGTTGGGAAATAACATTACCTAAGGCACCCCTAAGAGGTGGAAGAATATAATTAGCATTAGATTAAGGATGAATAGTTGGAGGTTGATCAGCCACATTAGTTAAGTGTTGTTTAAGTTGCATCATTTGGTTGGTGTTAGAGTTTTGCATTATGTTAATTTTTTGAATAACTTGGGATAAAAGTTGGGTTATATCAAGAGGTGAGTTAGTGTTGGTAGGAGCACTCCCCAAATTGGTATTAGGGAGAGTATTATAAGAAGAAGGATTACTAGTGGGATTTTTAAGTAAACTTATATCAATCACTCTCACATTAGTTTTAATATTTTTAAGATGAGAAGTAAACTTGTATACTTGACTAGAGCATCAAGTCAGCTTCCCCTTTGGTGATGAAATCCAAGTAGGTTGGATTAGGGTAGACAAATGTTAAAATGTTTGTTTATGTTTTTATGATTTTGTCATGTGTGCATAAAATAGAAATAGTGAAACTAAGTGATTAATTAAAAATACCCTAATTAAACTATGTGAACTACTCTAAGCAAGCAAGCAATAGGAAAATAAATGTGTGGGATAATTACTAATAGATATAAGGTTAATTCTAATTTAAAATAAGGTATAGTGTTGACACTATATGCATAAAATATAGAATAGGGTTAATAGGGTCAAACCTTTAATACTGAAGCAAGGTATGAAAATGAATTGGGTCAGCAAGATCGATCTAGTTATTCTAGAATCACACAAAACATAGAACTAGGTCGGTAGGGTTGATTCAGTTGACTATGCAAGGGCAGTTTTAAAGACTAAAAACTATGAAATGAAAGACATAACAGAGAGAAATAAAGAGGTAAAAAGGAACCTTGGTGGATTAGAGATGCAATGAAGGAATATTTCTGATTAAGAACCTTGAGGTATGTTGGTAAAAACCTATAATCTAGATCAACAAGATCGATCAAGCTATGCAAGAACCTATTAAAGAGTGTTAAAAATGTATAGGGTCAATTGGGTTGACCTAGTAGGCTAAACTAGATGTCTAAAAGGCTGGAAACCTATACTTGGTTGACTAGGTTGATCCAATTGCCTATTCTTAGAAACTTGTGCACAAAAGTTAGAAAAATTAGGTTGATAGAATCAATCTAGTATGATAAAAATAATGACTAAAAAAATGAAAATAAGTGAAATAAATCTTAAAAGGGTTAGTTTCATGTTATGTTCACCAAAATTTATGAAATCATAAATGCATCATTTCTATAAATTAATTCTAGCTCAGAGCAAATAGAGCATACCTACACTTTCAATTGGGGATACACTTGTTAAGAGAGATCATGACCAATATGTGGATCCACTAGACCTAATTAGGGGATCACTTGTCACAACATATCATTCAAGGAAGGGTTCTAAAGCTTGTAGTCTAACATAAATTCACAACCCTAATGGAGTCATAAGGTTTAAAACATTCACCTATTCTAATAACAAGAAAGTAAATCTAATCTAGTGCACACCAAAGCTTGTGGCACAAAGTGAGGGGTTAGAACTAAAACTAAAAATGTATAGGAAACTTTAATAAATTAGGTATGATTAATACCTTAATATATAAAATATAGTATTATTTGAGCTAACACTTATTCTATTTTTATCTACTAAAAGAGAGGAGAACAAAGCTATAATATACTTACCTGATTGTGAACTCATCGAGACTCAATCTCTCCCTTGGCCAAAGGGATTCACAAGAGGTTGATGTGGTTTTTAAGGATCACTAAGAAAGGACAAATCATCTAAGACTTATCCACAAGACTATATTCTCTAAATAATAAACCTAAGATAAGTCTCCTCAAGTACAATGGTGGAAGTGTAGATTGTGAAGAAGCATGAGAAATAATAACTCTTGATTGCACATATGAAATAATGACAAAATGATCTTGTATATATAGGAGGATCTTTCCCTAAATCCTTCTAAAAACATCGACTATACATGGTTGACCCAATCGAACTAGTGTGTTTTCAAGGATAATTCACTAGGTCTAAGCTAGGTTGGCTAAAAGACTAACAAGATAAGAAAGTGAGAAATACCTCTAAACAGTACTGGGTCAACCTAGTCGACCTAGTATAGAAAATTATCTAAAATGAGTTTAAGATAATAAAAGGAGGGATGGAAAGAGGAAAATACTAGAGGAATATGCAAAGGAGGAGAAATAGCTTAGGGAATGGTTTTGGGAACTGGTTGGATTGGTAATAAGGGACAACAATCCTACAAAGCACCAAAGGTTTGTCCACCCCTTTCCCAATGCACCTCTTAGAGCATGCACTCAGAAAGATTGAGTATTAATGGGTTTATACAATATGTAAAGTGTTAGTAATTGATAAAAGTTTGAAAATATTATATGTATATAGTATCCACATGTCAAGATTTTATTTAGTTGTATCACTTTGACACAAATGTATTCAAATTCATATTAAACATTATTTTCTATGAAGGCTCAGGTCATCTACATAATTTTAAGTGTTTACATTTCACTTACTCATAAATTCACAATAGTTTCACCAAATATTATAGCTTGTAGGTTTGTGATTCATTTAAAATGCTTCACATGGTAGCATTTCACTCATTTTCATCTTCAAAGATTTTTAAAGACTGAGGAATTATTACAGTTTCAGATCCTGTAATCCAAAAAACAATGTCACCTATCATGATCATGCATCTTCATAATACAAATCCTACACCAAACTCATTCAATCCATATGCACTAGGCCACATGTCATATTCATAAGGATTTTTTTTAAAAGATAAAAAAACATAATGAAATTGATATGTATATATTCACAAGTTGACGATTTAATTTTTATATGACATTTTGTCACCATTTTAAATTTTCATTGAGATTAGAGGTTTGACATTAAAATATTCACAAGGGCTTTAAAACTATACAAAATAATTCGACATAGTAACAGATATTAAAAAATGGGATATGATAGCTTGTGAGTGGAAAACTTACGAGAGTTCAAAAAAGTGACTTAGTTCAATGAACAAATAAATCATATGATTCACACTAAACTGAATGGAATAAAATAAATAGAATAAAATAAACATATCAAGGATAGGTTTCTCATGATAAAATTAATTTAAAATAGTAATTCAAATAGCAAGAGCTAGTAATAAAGGTTGTTTAATGATCTTTAGCAAGAAACATAACATAATGTGTTCATTTCCCATTAAAACGTGTAAAAAATATTGGGGGAAAAGTTATGGATAACTTAATATGTCCTATGATGACAACAGTAACACAAGTAAAAAACAAAAAGTAAAAAGTGAATAAACTGCATAATTTTGTAATTTTTTATTAAACATGTATATGTTTGATGTCATGTCAATAAATTTATAAAAAAAATGAGAGATAATCTTAGTCTTAGGATTTCAATTTTAATAATTTTAGTGGAAAAAATAATCATAAGTTAACCACATTAATTTATAATAAATAATAAATGCAATATATTAAAGTGTTTCTTAGATATAAGTTTGGGATTATGATTCAATATGAAATTGTATATGGTTATATTTAAAACATATAATAAATAAATATGTTATAATTTATATATGTAAAAAAATAAGTATGTTGATTAAATTATCATAGTTTTTTTAGGGTTATAATATTTATGAAAGTATAAATAAGTTATTTTTATGATAAATCATTTTATAGTAAATATATATTATTGTACATTATTTATTTTAAATTACAAAAATAAAATGTAAAAAAAAATGTTTATTTTATGTAACGTATTTGAATCTAATTTATTGTCACATTTTCATTGTGTTCATGTTTCCCCATTACTTGTAACCTATGTTTAATGAAATTAAAGCACATAAATTGAGCTAATTGTGGAAAGAATTACTCCCATAGAAGATGTAAATGCATGTCAAAACATCCAAAATAGCTAAATGAAATCATAGATCTCATAATCCTTAGAATTATAACTATGACAACTATTAGGTGGTACTAAGATAACTATGGAGGATTATGTAATCAATACTAATTAAGATATAATTAAAATTTGATTTCATATTAATTGGAACCCAATGACAGAAATGTAAGAATCCAATATCACACTACTTAAAACCAATAATGAAAATATTATAATCTGATATCATACTATTTAAAAACTAATAATAGAAATATTAAAATATGATATCATACTAGTTCAAAGCTAATAATATAAATATAAAAATTTAATTTCAACATAAAGCTAGAAATTGTAATATTATAAGTCTAGATTCTTAGGCATATGTACAAATTTTATAAAATGATGGTTACTTTTAATGGTAACATACAAGGTTACCTCCTTATAATAGGACTATTGAAGTAATGATTCCAAAATAAATAATATGGAAAGTTTGTTTAATAACAAAAATAATTAGTTATTATGAAAAAAAATAACCAAATATGAAATAACTAATTGATCCATGCATATATCATTCAAAGCAACTATCTCCCTAATTTAAGTTTAACCTTTTTTTTAGTGTGAACCAAGACAAAACCAAATTGGTTGTAAAAATACTACAAGTCTAGTGTGAACATGAATACATCAACACCCTCCCTTAATCACATAATTAGGGAGAGAAAAAAGAGAAAATAAAAATGGGTCCCAACAACTAAGCCTAATTAGGTACACATGTACACTGAAATATAACTAGGTAAAATAAGCCACCACAAGGTTTCTAACAAAAATAGTAATAAAAGCCAAATTGGAGAGATAAAACATATGTTGTAAGGTAAATAATGGTGAATAAGGTATTTTGTGGATGGAAATCAAATAATTAATTCAATATTTCATGAGTAGTTTAGATCCATTACTTGATCATTAAAAACAAATTGACATTGTAGATTAGGGAATAGCTCCTTACAAAAAGAAGATTATCAAAGGTTTCAAAGTGAAAAAGAGTTCACCAAACTATATTTTATCAAATTTCTGAAGTATATGTATTCCAAGGTGTTATCAAAGAACACAAAATTGAAGAAGCAAGATCTAAATGACACCCCCCATACTATTGATTAAGTGTAGTGATGTTGTGTGTGTGTGTGTGTGTGTGTGTGTGTGTGTGTGTGTGTGTGTGTGTGTGTGTGTGTGTGTGTGTGTGTGTGTGTGTGTGTGTGTGTGTGTGTGTATGGATGAATCCAACTACTTGAATATGGAAAAGTTGACATTGTATGCAACAAAATAACTCCTTATGAAAAGAATATTTTCAACAAGGTTCCAAAGATACAGATAGAATAATTATTAATAAGTTGGCTTTAGTGGTGATCAGAGAGGAAATAAACTTAAGTAAAGAAAAAAAAATCAAAATGAAGCACACATTAATGAAGGTAGATTGGGATTAAACAAAAAACCATTCATGGCTATATATAATCAATTCCGCTAAAAATTATCCCATAAAAAACCCATGAAATAATGCAAGGAACTCTATAATGTTGTCAATATTTACAAAACACCATCAATACCAAGATATTTTTCCCTAAGATAAGGGAACACTAAAAAATAAATTAGGAGTAGTGTGCATATGAATAATCTAAATAGTAGATGAACCATTTTGGTATATTCCTCAAAAATAATGCTAACAACATCACCAAAAAAAATCTAAAATCCATCCTAGAATAATATAGATGGTGGAAGATGATTCATCCATGTGAGTAGGTGCATGTGAAGAAATATCTAAATGTTTGTTAGGTTGATCATGCATGACTAAATAAATCATAAGAATCTCATGCTTGAGTGAAGATGTCACAAAACTCATGTGTTAGTCAACATCTGGTATCCCCAAAACTTGACACTTCAAGATTTTGGGTACCCCCTTTTTGAAGATTTTTTACATTTTGGCCTTGTGTGTGTCATTTATACTGCTTGAAGCTAGTCTCTTGAATAAAGTACATGGGTTATACTAGTGTTGTTTTTCATTTATTGTTTTTATCCTAAGTTGTTCCTAAATACTTTAGAGGATTAAAGGAATTTGCTTTAAAAACATCACTCAAATCCCTTTACTCATCCATTTCAGCATATGGGACAAGCTCAAGGTGACTTAGCTCATTTTCAGTGCAAATCAAGTTCTCCAAATGAAAATAAATTACATTGTCCTGAAAACCCAGTTCACTCCCCATAGACCAATTCAAGTTTCTCAAGTTACTTTACTTTAAAAACTAAAAGGAGTTAAGTAGTTTCAAAAACCCAGCCAACACTTCCTAGTTCTAATCAGGATTGTGAGAGTGTTTTACTTCATTAAATTCATAAGTAAAAGTAGTTTCAGGGCATGAACCCAAACAACTCATGAGCCTAGACCAAATCAGGATTGTGAAAGAGCTTTACTTCATTATTTAAAATAAGTAAAGTAGTTTAAATATCTTAATTAAAAAGGAAGTAAGGGTTGACGTGGCTTTTCCATGATTTTAATAAATGCATTGGCATTTATATAAATTTTATGAGATTCCAACTCATTTTCACCTATTAGCCAAGTCGTCAAGCCAAGTAATTATGCCTATAAATCTTGAGCCAAGCCACTTAAAGCCTCTAGAGTGATTTTGAGAAATTTTCTTCTTGACCCATTTATAGTTGAGGTAAGTAAATCATTTCTAGAACATTTTTAATTTCTTATTTGCTTCTTTTAAGTCATTTTTCCCATGTGCTCTCATTCTCATACCACCATAGTTTTTCAATTGTCAAAGCTGTTTTATTCTATTTTCTCTTCCAATTTCTTGGTTAAATTATTGTTTTTAACTATAAATTTGAAATTTTCAATCTCTTATCATGTTTTATTCATGTTAAAACTCCAAAAAGTCAAAAAATCTTCACATAAACCCTGGTTTTGAAATTCCCTTACCTCTTCTAGTTTCCCAACCCTAAGAACTTTGGACCTTCAATCCTAAGTAGATACCCATCAAAAACCTAAAGTCTCAACCCTCATCAAACCCACAAGACACTAGTCATGACTTCTTTAGGTTTCCCTTTCCTCATTACTTCTTTGGGTTTCTTAATCTTCATTACTTTAGGTTTCTACTTCCAAGTACCTACCTATCAAAAACTTGAAGTCTTATAACTCCATAAATGTGAAGTCTTGTATTTGGAAGAAGTTGAAGTAATCCATTTCTAAAAAACTGAAGTCATCTTTTGTAAAGAACCTAAAGTTGTTTGCTTTTGTAAACCCAAATTTGTTCAATATGAAAAATCTGAAGTTACTTGCCTTTAAAGACAAACCTAAAATTGTTAAATCCTACTACTTAAAATCAAGTTGCTTAAATTTTTAAAGATGTAAATTCCTTAAAATTTGGATCTTGTTTAGAGATAAAGAGCTATAATTTAACCCTATTTCTCAAATTTATAAATTAGGTGGAGTAATCAGTAAGTGTTTTTAAGCACTTGTCAAGGTTTTTCAGAGTTCAAAAGAGTAAATATCTAGATCAAAGGGATCAAGAAGGTCGGAAGATAGATAAAGTAGAAAAATAAATAGATATAGGATCAAGAGGAGATAGAATTGAGGTTACATAAGAAAAAGAAACTGAGAAAGAAAAAGAGGTAGAAGCAGAGGTAGGGAGATATTCAACACAAAAAATTCAAGATGACGCTCATACACAAGGAATATCTTCACAAAAAGTTCCTTCACAAGAGTTATCAATCATAAATGAACAAAAACAAATGGTTACGCATTCAATCACTTCCACTAACATAGACTTCTCATCTTGGTTAGCTTTGCAGACAACTCTAGAATCAAAGGAAGTGATCAATCTTGAGGAGATAGATTTACAATTGTTGAAAAGTTTGGATAAAATGGGAAAGAAACCCAAGCAAGTAAAAGTCACTTCAAATTTTATAATTGAATCTTCAGCACAAAAATGTTCAAAGATATCAGTTCCCCCACAGGGAGATAATAAAGGAGAAGTTAATGATGAGAATTTATAAATTACAAGGGTGTCTCTTGGGGAGGTTACTACTGAAGGGTTAAAACAAGATACTCAGACTTTACTTGACACTCTCTTCAGGAAGCTAGATGAAGAGAAAGATGCTAAAGCCAAGTTAAAGGAGCAAAATGATCAATTGTGCCAAATAATTGTCAAAGTGGCAAAATCTACTCATCAATAGGTATTACCTCCAAAAGTAGTGATTTATTAACAAGTGATTACTGAAGTGGAATAGACTAAGGATAAGGCTAAAGCTATTGACAAATGGGTTGACAAAATGAAGCAAAAGGCTCAAAAATTATTCCCACTTTAAGGATGCTCAAACTAATATTTTAAATAAAATTTTAGAAGTTAGAGCAATGAGAGAAAATGAAAATGAATTTTCTAAACTTCAACAAGAAAGTTTTAGGGAATAGTGAATTTAGATCAAAAAATTTTGATTGAGGAATAGATTTCCCCTTTTACAAATTAGATGAAGCAAGAAGAATATCTCATATCCTTTTGTTTAAGCATTTTACTAGACATAGGAGAAGAAATGAAGAAGTTAGAAGAAGATGCACATGGTGCAAACACTAATCTAGAAGACTCTCTCTTTGGGCTCATAGGTATATGTTCAAGCAATGTCCTAAGAATATTTGAACAGTTCAAATAGAGGATGGGAAAAGCTATGACTCCTTTCACAACCAAATCTATCAAAGTGCTGATCAAGTGTTAGGAAGAATTGAAGAGACTTGGGGTAAGGATTGAGAAAACTAAATCTCATTATATAAGGATTGAAAGAGAGATGTTGAGATTAGAAACAGAAAGATAGTCAATTGTTAAATTAGATGATGTAAGAATCTAATCAATGATATCTCAACACATCAAGTATAGAGAAAAATGTAGGAGTCAATTCCATGTAGTACATTAATTTTTCCTTGAGTCTTGAATAAATTCTTCTTCTTCTATTTTCTCTTCTTTTTTCATAAGCACTCTACAAATAATCTTGTATTTAGTAATAACTATGTAAAGGTAATATCATTGTATGATTAACTTGTAAAAGTGAAATTACTTTATAAATTTCAATGTCTTAAGTCACTTGGCTAAAATTCTATTTCTCAGAGTCATTTTGTAAAAGTGGATTACTTTATCTAACTTTGCACTGCATGCAAAGTGTTACATGTCATTGATCATTGCATGCCATGAAGGAGAGATTTTAGAAAGGTGTTATTCAATGGTTTCCAATTTTAGCACAGCACATGTGGGTTGAGGAAGATGATTCTTATTAGAATTTTGTATCTTGAAATTGTATAAATAGATTATTAGGCATGCATTCGAAGTGGGATGCTTTTTATTTTTTAATTGTTAAATCAGATGATGTAAGAATCTAATCAATGATATCTCAACACATCAAGCATAGAGAAAAATGTAGGAGTCAATTCCATGTAGTACATTAATTTTTCCTTGAGTCTTGAATAAATTCTTCTTCTTTTATTTTCTCTTCTTTCTTCATAAGCACTCTACAAATAATCTTGTCTTTAGTAATAACTATGTAAAGGTAATAGCATTGTATGATTTACTTGTAAGAGTGAAATTACTTTATAAATTTCAATGTCTTAAGTCACTTGGCTTAAGAAATCCAAAACTTTGAGTTTGAGATAATCAGATTATTTTGTATGAATTTTGTCAAGAAAGAATAAGAAAGAGAATTATTTTTTGGAAAACTTTGCATATGTGGAAATCTTTCTGTGAGTTCGATGAAGATAAATTGATAATATTTGAGTTATCTTTAAAGCTAAACTGATTTCATCGTATTCTTGAGTATTTATTCAAAAAAGAATCACATACTATATGTTTATTTTCTTACATATATGCAATAAAATCTGCAAGTCTATTTATTATGATATGCACTTCTATTATTCTTTCTCATCCTAAAATGTAACAAGTTAATTCTTCTTTTTCTATGTAACCTAGATTCAAACTACTTTTCTAAAACAAAACAATTACTTACTTGCTGCAAAGTCTCTTTGTTATGGTTCATGAATAAAGTGATTAAAGTAATACAAACATTAAATCAACCTGCACTTAATTTGCATATTCTTGATTAAAATAAAAATAGAGAGTAACTATAAGTAGATAAACATAAGCTTACAAGAGATTCATCATTAAATGAAGGGGATTTAATCCCATGACTGCCTAGGTTGTTTTGACTCCATGCAAAATATCTAGCCAATAGTTTTTGGCAACTTCATTGGGGAATGAGTTGTAAGTATCTGACTCCTAGAATCAAATCTGAAAGTTACCTCTAGTTTCCAAAAAAACTAAGCACTGATTAAAATATTTCATGCTTTGGGTGATGTGTTGGTCTATTTTCAATGCCTAACTAAGATTAATTAATCTTGCTTTAAACAAAATACATCTTTTCAAAGCCAATTGCAAGTTTTTTGTATCTTAAGTCTGAAAGCCTAGTTAGTTTCTAGTTCATTTTTGTTTAAAGTTATTGTATGCTAAGTCGACTACCAATTAATCTTTTGTCCATTAAAATTGTTATAAAAGTGTGATACTTAGTAGATTTTTCTACTTTTCAAACTGGCCAATCGACTTTTCACTAGAGTGAGAAGAGCATAGGGACAAGTAGACTAATTTTTTAAGCTACAAGAGCAATTTAATTTCAGCTTCCTTATTCAAGATAGAACCAGAAGATCTAGTCTCTCACTTGTTAGGCAACCAAATCCTCATATGCATTAGCTTCATCATAATTCCTCTAAAATAGTCTAATTAGCCAGTTCTCAATTTTTGACTCCTAGAATAATGTTGCTACCACATCTTGTCCCATCGGTAATAACCATTGGTCTATTGAATTTGACTCCTCATTTGCATGACCTACCAAAAGGCTCAAGGAATAATTATCCTAAATTTATTGGTGACCATTATCTAGATGAGCACTTGGTTACATTCTTTGTGGCAACTAGAGTAATTGGTGTAGAGCACAAAGATGTTTCTATCAAGATCTTTATTGAGACCCTACATGACTTAACAGTAGAATGGTTTTACCATTTAGTTCTAGGCATTGTGACCAATTGGGATACTATGCATGATCAATTTGAAAAAAGGTTAAAAGTTGCTAAAGATGCTCACATACTACTCACACAACTAACTCAGCTTAAGAAGGAACTGCATGAACACATGCATAATTTTATTAAAAAATTCAATAGACTAATTTATAATATCCCTCAAACTATGTTGCCTATAATAGATAATCAAAAATGTTTCTTCATCAATGCTCAACTTCTATAAGTTAATTACCAACTATGAAGAGCATAACCAACTAATTTGGCAACAACCCAAAATCTAGCTATTGAGGTTGAAGACAATTTGATAATGGTTGAGAAAATTAAGAAAACTATATCTAAGGGAGAATCATCTACTTCAGCCACACCTCAAACTATAGATCCCTTGTTACAAAAAACTAGCTAATGACTTGCTTCAAGTTAATAGAAAAATTGCTCAAGGAACCCATGCTACTCTAACCGAGAATGTTCCTACATGAAATTTCAAAAATCAGAATAGGAATCAAATTATTGGTCCTCAACAAAGATTGGTAATTGAATATGTTCCTAGAAATCATGCTAAGATGAGCAAAAAATATTAATTACCTGAGTATACTCATCAAAATCTCAATGATGGAGATGATTTTGTAGATCTTGATGGTGACTCCAACTATTAGCTAGAATATGAATTAGAGACTGACTATGAAGAAGTGCTTCATGAAAATCATTGTCAATCTTTTGTAGTATTTATAAGATCTAAAACTCAGTAAATTGTTGAGAAGTCATTAAAAGAATAAGAGAAAGGAAAGGAGAAATCCAAAGATGATGTAAGTATTATTAAAATAGGTAGTCATATACCTTCTTTTATTCCTAAAGAAAAATATGTTTCCTCTACTTCTCAAGCTTATAAGCTAGTTATTCATATAGTTGAAGTTAATTCTATATTGCATGTGCCCATTCCTTCTTTTGATATAATTGAACACATAAAGAAAACTAAAATTTAAATTTAGAAGCTAAATATTTAAGGTCATACCCAGATCAGCTCAATAGTTTAGTGAAGTATTATAAAATTAAAGGGTTAAGTAATGCACCAAATGTCTTGAAAGGTATTCTACCTATTCTTAGTTCAATTCCTTCTCAGAAGAAATTTATAAATGCTTTATCCTCATCCACCTTCATATCAGAGAGAATAGAAACATTTTATGTATCCCTTCTAATTAATAGATATAAGTTGAGAAATTGTATTCTAGATTCAAGAGCCTCTGATAATGTTATGACAGCTAAGGTAGCTGACACCCTTGGCCTTACTTTGACTAATTCTGTAGGAAAATTTTACTTAATGGAGAGACAAGTTCCCTTGATCAAATAGATTAAAGATGCCCAAAATGTCCTAGAAGTCTTCCTAAATAGAAGACTTAAAAATAAAATCCTAATAGCAAGCATTTTGGTCTCATATGAAATGCTACTAAGCAAAAAATTCTGCAAAGATCTAGGAGAAGTGAAGATGGATAGGTCATGTGTGCATATCCCAATCAAAGGGATGAATCATAAATTGGAACCTAAGAAGAATTCAAAATACACAGTTTCTAAATCTAAATATCTAAGGTCATAAATTCTCTTTGAATAATTAGACCATGGAATTTACTTCCTTAAACAAGCAAAGAAACTGAAGAGAAAAAAGAAGAAGAGGATGAATACAAGATATGGATCATGGAATTTGATGGCAGTTGTAGTTTTCTTGGTTCAAGTGCAAGAGTAGTGTTGATTTCTCCTACTAAAAACATTTTTCCCTATTCATATAAGCTTATGTTTGAAAACACAAATAACATAGTTGAATATTAATCACTCTTACTAGGGCTTGAGTGAGTAAAGGAACAAGGAATAAAACTCCTTAGAGTACAAAGAGACACTAAGTTAATAGTCAGATAGATCTGAGGACAATATCATGTGAATAAATATAAGCTAAAACACTACCATGATAGATTTATGAGTGTAATGCTTTATTTCTTTATTTTTTTATCAATTCAATACCTTAAGATCAAAATTCCTAAGCTAACTCACTCTCTATAAATGCATCATTGCTTAGGCCAGAGTAGCAACTAGAAATCTTCAAGGAAGGTAACTATAAAGTAGAAATGGTTTATTGCCTAAAAATCCTAGATAATGTTGAACATTTGCAAGTTTTTAATAATGATAAGTAAATAGCTATCTTTTTAGAATAGTAGGCTAATTTCAAAGGATTATATTTTGAAGGAAGTAGTTCACCTCCACATGAAACAATAATAGGTATCACTAAAACTAAACTCTCCCATGATCTATCCATAATTTAACTTAAAGGGAATAATATTCCTAAAGGTTTAGTTTCCTTAGAAGAGATATTTGATAAACATGATAAGTTTCTAAAGAAAAAGAAAGAATATGGAGAAGCTTCTTCCATAAAAATAGATCAAGTCAACCTAAGTAGTAATGAAAAGCCTAGGATGGTCAACATTGGCAAGTGTTTCTCACAAGAGGAGAAATAAGCTTTCACTAAACTTCTTATGGAGTATATTGATGTGTTTTGTTGGTCCTACAAAGATCTCAAGTCCTTTAAATTGGATGAAGTACATCACTATATTCCACTTTAACTAGGTGTAAATCTTTTCAAGCAAAATTTACAACATCATAATCTAACCATTTTAAGTACAATTAATGTTGAGATTTAGAAACTCCTTGATGCGAAGATCATCTATCTAATCTACCATTTAGAATGGTTAGCAAATATTATCCTAGTAAGAAATAAAAATGAGGAGATACGCTTATGTGTTGATTTTTGCAACCTAAATCAAGCCTCTCTAAAGGATAATAATCTATTACCTATTATGGATCATATCTTGTAGGTAGTTATAAGGTCAGAAATGTTATCTATGCTAGATGGATTTTTTGGATACAATCAAATAAAAGTGGCTAAGGAAGATCAGTAAAAAACTACTTTCACAACACTATGGGGGACTTTTGCTTATCAAAAGATGCCATTTGAGCTAATTAATGTTGGGGAAACTTTTTAGTGAGCTATGGACCTAGTATATGTTCATTTGAAGAACAAGAGCATTGTGATATACCTGGATGACTTGATAGTCTTTTCAAATCAAAGAGGTAATCATTTAGTTGATCTTGAAGAGGTCCTAATTCAATGTAGAAGACATGAGATTTATTTAAACCCAAAGAAATCCATATTTTCTATAGCTAAAGGTAAGCTCCTTGGGCATATAGTATAAAGTGAAGGAACTAAAATTTATCCAGAATGGGTAAAGTCTATTCAGAGTGTGCCTATGCCTACATTAAAGAAAGGTGTGCATTCTTTCTTCAGCAAAGTAAATCTCCTTAGAAGGTTTATTCCTAATTTTGTTGAGTTAACTCACCACATCTTGAATATGATGAAAAAGAAACTAGACTTTAAATAGAATGTTGAGGGTAAATTAGAATTTGAAATAATAAAGGTAGAAATAGCTAAATCCCTAGTGCTAGTTTCTCTAAACTTTGGTAAAGAATTTATTCTTTACTACTACTCTTTGGATCATACTATATCAGCTATACTCATGCAAAAAAATGGAGTTAAATCTCCTATAGCTTTCATGAGTAAACCATTGAATAATTTAGAATTAAAGTAATCACAGATGGAGAAACATGCCTTTGTGGTGGTCAAGGCATGTAATATTTTTAGGTATTACATTTTATCATCTCATACTATAGTATATGTCTCAGACACTGTTATCAAGTCAATTCTAACTCAACAAGAGTTGGGATTTTTTAGAGGCACTTAGGTAGCCAAGGTGTAGGATTTTTATCTTGATATAAAACCCACAAAACTAGTAAGAGGTAGAGGCCTATGCTAGTTGATGACAGAAAGAAAGCCTAATATTATATATAATAGCACTTTCAAGCCAAGATGAAATAAAGGAAGAACTACCCATGGTACTTTTCATTGATCTGGTTAATGAATGGTATAGCAAGTTTGCTTACTAATTGACTTATGGGGATATTATAGATAATCTTACATGGAAATAAAAGTGAACCATCAGTCTAAATTCAAAGGATTACATCTATTGGTTCTCGATTACACACTGCCATCACTCGGCCTCACATACCCTAGAAAAAGGGGGGTGCAATTTGAAGGTGAGGAACCACTTGAGATGTCATTGGAGATATGGAGGGATCATAACCTTGAAATAATTGAATGGGGATAATGACTGGGAGGGTCCTAAAAAATGGGATGGTTAGTTCCCTACTACTTTTAGCTCTACCAAAACCAAGGTGAGAGGACCTACAAGGGTAGCTCATTTAGATGAAGGTATTTTGACCCTTAAACCTTTATGAAGATTTTTAATTAGGGAAGATGGGATATGACCAAATAATAACTATACTCACACACTTCACTCAAGAAGGGTTGTCAATAGTGCCCAACAATGGCACCAAAAAAAGCCTATTAGTTTCTAGTTGCACACTGTCATCGCTTGGCCTCACACGCCTTAGAAAAAGGGTGGATGAAATTTGAAGGTAAGGATCCTCTTAGGATGTTTTTGGAGCTAGGGAGGGCTAAACACCTTGAAATAACTAAATGGGGATAATGACCAGGAGGGGCTCAAAAAGGGGATGGTTAGTTCCCTAGTGCTTTTGGTTCTGCCTAAACTAAGGTGAGAAGACCTATAGGGGTAGCTCATTTTGGTGAAGGGATTTTGAACCTTAAACCTTTCTGAGGACTTTTAATTAGGGAATAGGGGGTATGACCAAAGAATAACTAGACTTGCACACTTCACCTAAGAAGGGTTGTCACATAAAATGCATGAATGCCTTATGTCATATGAGAGCCACTTAAGACAAATGAGAAAATGGCTATAATATTCAATGTGAATATTGTTGTTGAATGAAAAGTAATAATCAAGAAATGAATCATTAGGATTTTGAGCACATAAAATAAACACACTTTAGGTAAGCAATGTATAATTCATCTATTGGGCAAGCAACACTTATGGTATGCGAGCTATATGTTGTATGCAAGGTAGAATAGGGTAGGACAATGTTTATATGAATATCTTGATAAAAAGATGTGGAGTAATAATAAATAAACATGGAGGGATTCACATAATCATGATATCATCTTTATCAATAGATACTTTATTGATTCTTGAGACAACTAGGAATAAACTATGCACAGATGATCCTTGAAGAATTATGAGCAACACTACAAGTTACCCCTCAAAAATTATTTCCTATTATATTCATGAGCCCAAGACTACCCTTAAAAATGATATCAATTATTTATTCCCCAAAAATTTAAAAGAAAAAGGATATTACATTCTAGTTACACCTTCTAAATGACTACCACAAAGAAACATACACCAGACAACCAATCTATTTAGCTTGTGAAAAGAAACACTGCACTTAAACAAGATAGAATGGAAACCATGAACATATTTTATTCATTCACTAAGAAAGGATCAATTTAAATATATTTCTTAAAAAATAAATATCATGAGACACTATGCAGAATGACTCTGTAACAAGGGAACATCATGGATGATCTCAAAGCTTTCCAATGATTTTACAATCAAAATCGATTTGGCACCAGGGCACTACACATGGATGACTCTCTGAGCTATATCTTTTATACTCAAATTTTAGCTAACATTTTTAAATGGATAGACCCCCTTTACTTATAAAATTTCATAGCCATACTTGGCATATTCTATAAAGATACCCTAGTTAGAATATTCCTTCATGGGCCTGGGGTTGGTCACAATGAACTTAATTCCTTGGACTTGCAGTTGTGCTCTCATGATGATGGAAGATATGATTCTCCACTATAGAAGAATATTTACAGTTATGTACACATAAAATAAATTCACAAAGGACAAAATAAAACTTTTTACACTTACACAAAGAAATAAATATGTCCCTTTCTTAAATAAAACAAACCATAAAATGGGTGTGCCACTATCGAGAAAGGTACAATGGTTTCCCAATGGGAAAAGAGAGAAAGGGAGAAAAAGGGAGAAAAAGACAAGAATAGAAAGGGAGGTATGGAATGATTTTATTTTGGGAAATAAATTAGGGGCATCCAATCATGATGTATAATCCAAATTGATGATTGTGTCCTTCACCAACTTATTCTTGTATGTAACAAACTTTGAAATCATAGTGTTGAGGATCTTTCTATTTGGGCCCACTTGATACTTGAATTTGGGATTATATTTTTCTAGCTAGTTGGTGGTCCTCTATATCACTCCCTATTTCTTATATACCAATACCTCTAATTTGTCATAATACTTTTCAAGTGATACTAGGTCCCTTATCTTTTGGCTATTGAAGGCTCCATGGGGTGCATTGATGAGGTTCTTCAAAGTATCCTCCACCAATTCTTTTGTCAAGTCCACTAGACCATCAAGCTCCACCATTACTCTCAGATTGGCCTCAATTTATATCCTCATAGTCTTGAGAGACTATTCTTCTCCTTTTATATCAAAGGCACCATCCTTGATCATGGCTAGCTTATGCTTTATGGCCAACTGTCATTCCCTAGTTATTTTAAGATCATCTAAAGAGACAATATTTTATATTACTAAAGCATCTTTTCCCATATTATATATCTCATCTATTTTTGTATTGAGTGCCTCCAAACTCTTTATATCAGCATCATATACAAATGATAGGGAGCTACACTCTCCTCATCTATTTGTCTCATTATCAATCCATTCCATGGTTGTATGGATGACTTCCTTGGCTCAAGTTGTCAAGTCTTGTTGCCCATGTTTTGGTCTTTAAATCATCACCACAAGTAAATTCCAATGATCCAAGGGAGATAATGGAAGGTTCAAGAGCCTAAATGGCATTTGGATTCACTAATTGAGGCTCACTCAATAAATTTTTCAAGTACAGGATCATATCTTGGTCCTTTGCCTTTAGCTCTTCCATGGTGTCTTTATCTTTGTCCATTTTGTATGTCACCATATCAGCCAAGACTTGTGAATTATGTTTTGATTCCTTCCTTGATGGCTCCCTAATATTGTAACTATAGCTAGAGTAGATTTTTAGGGGATCATTCCTTCTCAGTGCATCTAGGAAGGAATGGCTACTTCAACACTCATTTCCCTCTTATCAGTGAATGTCATTCAGGCATGCATTCTAGCCTTCTTCAGGGGCTTAGCCTTTTGTTTTTGAATAATTTGTGCTACATCAATATCCCCTATCTTTCTCATCACATCCTTCTTTTCCTTCACTTGGTCTATAACCCAAAGAAGGGGCTTGGGCTAGAAACCTACTAAAGTTGTTAATGCTAAGGATGGCCTTGTAATAGTGATGAGTGGTGCCAATGAGGAAATAGTTTCCTAGAACACCACTGGCTTGGGAGGAGGACTCAACACAAATTGTTTTATGTCCTCATCACTTCCCTATTTTTTCATTTTTTATTCTAAGACTAGTTCTACTCACTCCAAAATTTCAAAGTTGGACCTAGGTTGGTGGGACTCCATGTGAAATTTGTTAATAGAGCTCACCTTTTCCATGGGTTGGATGGAGGATACAACAATGGCTTATCTTTCCTTATTACTTTGAGTCGTTGGGTCCATAGAGGCTATGGTGACTTCCTTATCACATTTGGGTAACTCTTCACCAATCATGGCCTCAGAAACTTTATTTTTCTCGAGGTCATGCACCTTGATGGTGGGGAGGACCCTCAAAGGACTTCAATTGAAGTAATACCCTTGGGGGAACCCTCCTTGGCACCTTTATCAACCTCCAAAGTTATGGGGGTGCCCATTTTCAGGCTTGATCCCTCATCTCCTCCTTTATCCTTTTCCTTCTCTCCCACCTTTACACTACTAGTGGGGGATTGAATGTCATCCCTGGGTTTACCCTGATCTCTTTCATCTAGCTTTGAGGTTTCTTCAACTTCACTAGATTTTTCCTACCCAAGTGACTGAGAAATAACATTCTAGATAAATGCCTCTATCTCTGAGGAATGGGGCTCTTTTTCAATAGGGGCCTTTAATAAGGTATCTGCCTTAGCTCCAACCTCCACAACATCATCAAAAGATAAAGGATCATCTAGAGCCTTAACCCCTTGCTCATCACCTTCACTTTCTTTTGTTACAAGTTCCCCCTCTATATATGCTCCCTCTGTCAAGATCTTTGATGGGGTATGACACCTCTCCTATGGGTTCTTTGCATATTTCTTACCTTAGGGGGAGTGAAGGTGCATTATTTTTTCATTACTTATACTATTGGCCTTCCTTCATCTAATTCCTCCCCCTTGCTCATATCCCTGACCCTTTTCACATAAGAAGCTTGATCTTCACTTCTCTTTAGTGAGAAATATTTGGTGATCAGGTCTTTGAAAAAAACTATCCTCTATTTAGTTAAAGACTTGATTGAAAGTTAGAGGGCCTTCTTAACTCTTTTTTGCTTTGGTGGATCCTCTTATTCCTTGCCTCCTCTCTTCCTTGAATATATTTTTTGGAGAAGGCTCAACTACAACCTATTGTGTAGGTAGGATAGTTGGGATTGGTGCTTGACTGACCATAAGGGGGTTGCTGAGATGGTCAACACCACCAAAGCTTCCCTCCCTAAAATTTATATGGGAATGGCACTAGCTAGTGTGACCTACCCCATAAGAATCTTATCCCAATTCTCATCCAAGCTCATTATTTTTGAGAAAAACAACCCAACCTTAGATTTTGTCATAGTCATCTTCTCGACATCTACTAGTTTAGTGAAGTGAGTGTCTTTGAGCTTTATTTTCCCCTTACTTTTTGTAGATGATGATGAGGCTAGTGGGTCACCACTATATGGAGAGAGGAAGGCATTCAATTCATTTACCATTCTTAACTCTTGGAGGGTAGGGGTGTTATATGTCTTGAGGTTAATTCCTTGTTTCTTTAACCATCTGAAGGTTCTCCTCATTATCCATGTCATTCACCAGGGGATGGAATCACCTTCTTACATGGTGAAGTCCAATTGAGCAATGGACTAGGATTCAATATTATCCCTATTGTATGCTGAGGAGAGTGTCAGTTTGTCATCTACCATGTCCTTAGGGATAGGATTGATGTTGTAAGTTATGACATCCTACATTTTTTGCCTCATTATTCCCACTTTTGAACATATTCCTCAGTGGTGTAGTCCAACCAAAGGTCTTCATAGTGAGACTGATGCAATATTACATTCATCATCATGTTCACCAACCACCTAATGTCATAATTAGGTTGGTGTAGTATCTTATCAAGCATATGCATGCTCATTTCCTAATCCAACCCCTTTGCCTTGGCCACTAAGGGGCATGTGTAATACCCAATTTTCATAGGGAATTTGAAAGGGTTATTAGTCTTTTTGGTAGCAATAATCTCATGCAGAGGCACCATTTATTGGCTCAGCTCCATGACCACCAATTTTTCATCCACATATCTTCGGAGCTTGTGAGGCACCCCCACATAGCCACTAACCTTGATGTATATGAATGTCCAAAATTGAATGTATGTGGCCCCATATTTTTCTATTACTTGATTAGCCAAAGTGGACATTTTATTTAGGCTCCATAGGGGGTAAAATACACTCATCATGGGGGTGAAAAATTAATTATGCACCTTAAAAAAATTCATAGACCCCTCTAGGGTTACCTCAGGATATATCTCATAGATTCTCATCCCTATGGGGTTCCTGGTAAGTCCCTAGAAAACCCTATTATGCACCAGACTATACATTAAGTAGGAAGACATATAAAATGTACCTTTAAATTCCTCCTTAAAGAGGATGGCCATTTGAAGGTACATCATTTGTGTGTATAAATTTTCACCACAAATGGTGGTTTGGTCAATCTTCCTTTTCCCTTCCAACATGTAGAGCATGATCAAAAACATCCATGTATCAAAATTCTTAGCAGTGGGTATCCCATAAATTCTAGTAGCCATGGCTATAACATATTGAGGAAACTCATTGAATTTTTCCAATTTCAAGTTATTTGATATCCTTGAGACCTTGGTTCTCTTTTTGGCTAGCCAAAATGAGTTCATGACTTCCTAGATGGCTCTTTCATCTTTATCAACATATTGTTAGCATTCCTCGATGTTGAGTGTGATACTTTCTAGTTGAGGTGGAATGTTGAGCATGGTAATGAGGGATTAAAGAGTAAAGGATCATACCACTAAATGACTACCATCGATGATAGTTTTGGTATTTGGTTGATATGCTCAAGTACATGCTATGATGAGCTCTAGGTATGGAGTAGCCAGGGGGTATGCTACTGTCAGTGTAATGTAGCTTATGCCAACATTGACAACTACTTGTGGGGCATTGGGGTTTTGAAATACATTCAATAGGGCCCCAAAATCCAAATTCATGACATCATTATCATTGAATGAGTCCAACACTGATATGATGTTTCCCTTGGATTTTTTTGAAGGCCATCTTTTTTTAATTCTCTTGTTACTGTATTAACTTAGAAATAAACTTATTTTCACTAAAAGACTTCTTTATTGAGCTCTCAATTGACTCTTGAAACACAATACAACAAGGTTACAAAACACTTACTAGTATTAGCAAAAGATGCACACAAGTGGAAATGGAGACCTTTTGAGACTCATACCCTGATTCACTATATTCACTTTATTCTTTGCTCTGGCACACTTAGTCACTTGGAAGCATAAATCTTTGGCTCTGAATGTGAAGGGTGAGCTAAAATGAAAAATAACACTTAATTATAATCCATTACATTTTATAATTATAGTTACCATTAATTCTCCAAGATGAGGTGGCTAATTAGCACCTACCCCATTAATTATCCAAGATGAGGTGGCTAATCAGCACCTACCCCATTAATTACTTGAGCCTCCTTTGAAAAATAGAAGTAAAATATAAAGCCTTCCCTTGTGTGTCAAGCGACCTTCCTTTTATAATAAGTGGTGAAATATGAGTGAATCATAGATTTAAAACATTATTTTTGGGCTCTCATGGAATTTTTCACCTTTTCACTTGTTATGACCCTCTAGTGTTATGGGACAATAAGTCTCGAATCTCTGATGATAACAAGAACACTACTTGCAACAATCTTTCATTTACAAAAAATCAAGCATTTGGGCCTTCAAGGACCCTTTGGAGAATGTTCATAAAATCAAGTGAGGCAATCTCCAAAAAGGTCTTGAAGCTGACAAACACCAAAGTGCATCCACATGGCACAAATATTCTTTATACAATTAGACATTCAGGCCCTAGGGATTTTAAGCATTGTACCCACCAAAAAGGTAAGTGGGGCAATTCTTCAAAGAGGCCTGAAATGTCTAAGGGCCTAAAACTCTACCATGTGTCTAAATCAAAAATGAATTAAGGGTTGTGGCCACTTTCACCCTTTCTACAAATTTTATTCAAAAAAGGAGAAGTGAAAAATATTTCCATCCCCCCAAAATCTTACTCCTAGGGGTCCCTTGAGTTAAATACATGCTTTTCATTTGGTTCATCAGAATACTCCTCACCTTAATCACCAAAACACATAAGTGTAGCCTGCTACTTTTATCAAGGACACCAACATATCTCCTCTCTTGAGCATGAAGGATCCAAGCTTGGAAAAAGACTTGGTTACACCCTCATTTGTTCATTATAATTTTTTTTGCCATAGGATCTTTGTTCCACATGTTGCAATTCTTCAATGTCTCCTAAGTCTTTCTAGGGTATTTTTCATCTTTGATATACATCCCTCTAGAGTCGTCTAATCAAGATAATAGACATAATTTATTGAACTACATATCTTAATCTCTCCTCCTAACAAGGGAAAGAAGGAAACTAAAACATTAAAGCTCACTTAGCTCAAGCATAGTGAATTCATCATACAAAGACCCAAATTGCTCTAGTGCAATTTTGGGCACTACCAATGTCCTCTAGGATAATGGTCTATACAAAAGAGGTATTGATGGTGTTTTCCTCCATTGTGTAGATAAAGAACAACAAGTTGAATTGTTGAAGGGATTTCATGATAAAGCATATGGAGGTCACTTTTTTTGCAAGAGTCACATTGCATAAAATCTTATGAGAAAGGTATTTTGTAGGATGAGTTAAGATACCATCTTTGCCACTAAAATTAGTAATTATTAATGAGCCTTTTCAATAATGGGGCATGGATTTTATTGGTGTATTAAATCATCCATCTAGTGTTAGACATCACTATATTTTGATAGCTACTAATTATTTTAGTAAATGGATTAAAGTAATTCCTATCAGACATGCCACATTGGAACTAGTATATGATTTCATTAAAGAGAATATTTTTGTCAAGTTTGGGGTATCACATAGAATTATGATAGATAATGTAGCTATTTTTTCCTCCATGGAATTCACTGAATTATTTTATTCTTAAAGAATAAAATTATTTCATGTTTCAAATCATTATCCTTAGGGTAATGGATAGGTCAAGTCAAGCAATAAGAATTTGATGAATATCATCCAAAATCTGGTAGACAATAATCAAAGGACCAAACACAAGAATTCATTTGATGCACTGTGGGCTGATAGGATTATTCCAAAGAAAGTAATAGGTATGTTTCCTTTTTCATTTATATATGGAATAAATGTTGAAATATCAATAACTCTTGAGTTTCCTACTTTACAATTATTAAAATCCATTAAAGATGCTAATTATCAATATTCACTTGATAAAAGAACCATGTTTCTCACTGAACTACAAGAAGTCCATGTTCAAGTTGTTGATAGGCTAACAGATCATCCAGCAAAGGTAAATAATATCTTTGATAAAGGAGCCAAAGATAGGTAGTTTGAAGTGGGGGATCTAGTTCTTCTATGGGATAAGTAGACTGAACAAAAACAAAAGTATGGGAAGTTTGATTCTTTGTGGAAAGGAACCTTTACTATATAAAGCATTACTAGGAAAGATAGTCTCTTCCTAGCTCATCAAGATGTAATTGCACTACCACTTCCTTTCAATTGGTAACACTTAAAGCTCTAAAATAATTGAGAAATAGGGTAACTCCTACATGTGCATAAATAAATTTTATCTTTTCTTTTGTTTTGATTAGTTTTTGTGTTTTTTTGCTTGTCTAGTAGTTTGTGCAACTGAGTTTCTATAATGACTCCATACCTAATGAATAGAATGCCAAACTAGAGACATTGAGATCTTATTCTTGTTTATATCCTTAGGATAGAAATAAAGATGTCCTTAGTCAGAGCCAATTGGTGTCCCCAAAATTTGACACTTCAAGATTTTGGGGAACCCCTTTTTTGAATTTTTTTTGCATTTTGGCCTTGTGTGTGTTAGTTGTACTAATTGAATCTAGTCTCCTAAATAAAGAACTTGGGTTTTACTAGTGTTGCTTTTCATTTGTTTTTTGCTTTCCTAAGTTGCTCCTAGTTACTCTAGAGGATTAAAGACATTTTCTTAAAAAACATCACTCAAATCCCCTTACTCATCCATTTTAGTATATGGAACAAGCTCAAGGTAACTTAGCTCATTTGCAGTACAAATTGGGTTCTCCAAGTTACTTTACTTCCATGAAAATAAGTTAAGTTGTCTCTAAAACTTAGTTTACTCCCCATAGACCAATTTAGGTTTCTTGAGTTGCTTTAATTTAAAAACTAAAATGAGTTAAGTAGTTTCAAAAACTCAACCAACACTCCCTAGTTCTAATCAAGATTGTGAGAGTGCTTTAATTTATTAAATTCATAAGTAAAAGTAGTTCTAGGTCATGAACTTGAACTACTCATGAGCATAGACCTAATCAGGATTATGAAAGATCTTTACTTCATTACTTAAAATAAGTAAAGTAGTTCAAAGATACTGATTAAAAAGGAAGTAATGGATGACATGGCTTTGCCATGCTTATAATAAATGCATTGGCATTTATATAAATTTTATGAGATTCCACCTCATTTCCCCCTGTCAGCCAAGTCATCAAGCCAAGTAACCACACCTGAAAATCTTGAGCCAAGCCACTTCAAGCCTCTAGATTGATTTCAAGTGATTTTCTTCTTGACCCATTTTCATTTGAGGTAAGTAAATTGTTTCTAGGCCATTTTCAATTTCTTATTTTCTTATTTTAAGTCATTTTCCCCCTATACTCTCTTTCTTGTATCGCCATGGTTTTCTGACTACCAAAGTTGTTTTTTTCTATTTTCTCTTCCAATTTCTTGGTTAAATTGTTGTTTTTAACTATAAATTTGAAATTTTTAATCTCTTGTCATATTTTATTCATGTTAAAACCCAAAAAAATCAAAAATATTTTTGCAAACCTTGGTTTTAAAATTTCCTTACCTCTTCAGGTTTCCCAACCCTAAGAAATTTAGACCTTCGATCCTAAGTAATTGCCCATCAAAAACCCAAAGTCTCAACCCTCATCAAACCCATAAAACACTAGTCATGACTACTTCAAGTTTCCCTTCCCTCATTACTTCTTCAGGTTTCTTAATCTTCATTACTTTGGGTTTTTATTTCCAAATAACTGCCTATCAAAAACCTAAAGTCTTATAACTCCATAAATCTGAAGTCTTGTGTTTATGAAAAGTTGAAGTAATCCATTTCTAAAAACCTAAAGTCATTTGTTGTAAAAAACCCAAAGTTGTTTACTTTTGTAAACCTAAAGTTGTTCAATATGAAAAGTCTAAAGTTACTTGCCTTTAAAGACCAACCTAGATTTGTTAAATCCTACTACTTAAAATCAAGTTGCTTAAGTTTTTAAAGATGTCAATTCCTAAAAATGTAGAGCTTGCTTAGAGATAAAGAACTTTAATTTAACCCTATTTCTCAAATTTATAAATTAATTTGAGCAGTCAGTAAGTGTTTTTAAGCACTTATCAAGGTTTTATAGAGTTCAAAAGAGTAAATGTTTGGATCAGAGGGATCAAGAAGGTCAGAAGATAGATAAATTAAAAAATTAAATCGATATAGTATCAAGAGGAGATAGATTTGAGGTTACACAATAAAAAGAAACTGACAAAGAAAAGGAGGTAGAAGTAGAGGTAGGGAGAGATTCAACATAAAAAAAACAAAATGACACTCAGGCACAAGGAGTCTCTTCATAAGAGATATCAATCAAAAATTAACAATAAAAAATGGTTACTCATTTAATCACTTCCATTAAGATAGACTTCTCATCTTGATTAGCTTTGCAAACAACTCTGGATTCAAAGGAAGTGATCAATCTTGAGGAGATAGATTTGTAATTATCAAAAAATATGGATAAAAGGGGAAATAAACCCAAACAAGCAAAAGTCACTTCAAAATTGATAATTAAATATTTAGGATAGAAATTTGTAAAGATAGCAGTTCCCCCATAGGGAGCTAATAAAGGAGAAGTTAATGATGATAATCTAGTAATTACAAGGGTGTTTCTTGGGGAAGTTACTATTGAAGGGTTAAAATAAGATACTCAAACTTTAATTGAGACTCTCTTTTGGAAGCTAGATGAAGAGAAAGATGCTAAAGCTAAGTTGAAGGAGTAAAATGATCAATTGTGCTAAATAATTTCCAAAGTCACAAAATCTACTCATCAATAAGTATTACTTTTAGAAGTATTGATTTCTAAACAAGTGATTATTGAAGTAGAAGAGACTGTGGATAAGGATAAATCTATTAACAAATGGGTTGACAAAATTAAGTGAAAGGCTCAAAAATTCTTCCCACTCATTAAGGATGCTCAAACTAATATTTTAAATAAAATAGCAGAAGTCAAAGCAATGATAGCTAAATTAGAAAATGAAAATGAATTTTCTAAACTTCAATAGGAAAGTCTTTAGGGAATAGTGAATTTAGATGAGAAAATTTTGATTGAGTAATAGATTGCCCCTTCTACAAAGAAGATAAATCAAGAAGAATATCTCATATCCTTTTTTTTAAGCATTCTACCAGACATAGGAGAAGAAATGAAGAAGTTAGAAAAAGATGCACATTGTACAAATACTAATCTAGAAGACTCCCTCTTTGGGCTCATAGGTATGTGGTTAAGCAATGTCCTAAGAATAGCCAAATAGTTAAATGAATAGTTAAAACAAAGGATGGACAAAGCCATGACTCCTTTCACAACTAAATCTATCAAAGTGTTGATCAAGTATCAAGAAAAATTGAAGAGACTTGCGCCAAGGATTGAGAAAACTAAATCTCATTGAAAAAGGATTGAAAGAGAGATACATAGATTGGAAATAGAAAGATATTCAATTGCTAAATCATATGATGCAGTAATCCAATCAATGATATCTCAACACATCAAGTACAGAGAAAAATACAAGAGTCAAGTTCACATAGTAGATTAATTTTTTCTTGAATCTTGAATAAATTCTTCTTCTATTTTCTCTTCTTTCTTCATAAGCACTCTAAAAATAATCTTATTTTTAGTAATAACTATATAAAGGTAATATAATTTTATGATTTACTTGTAAAAGTGAAATTACATTGTAAATTTTAATGTCTTAAGTCACTCGGCTAAAATGTTATTACTCAGAGTCATTTTGTAAAAGTGGGTTACTTTATATAAATTTTCACTACATGTAAAGTCTTTGTAATCAATCAAAATAAGGAGTGAAAAAAAGTGCTACATGTCATTGATCATTGCATGCCATAAAGGAGAGATTTGAGTAACGTGTTATTCAATGGTTTCTAATTTTAATGCAACACATGTGGGTTGAGGAAGATGATTCCTATTAGAATTTTGTATTTTGAAATTATATAAATAGATGAGTAGGCCTGCATGCCAAGTGGGATGATTTTTCTTTTGCAATTTTACAAGTGTTTTAATAAATCCAAAACTTTGAGTTTGAGATAATCAGATTATTTTGTATGAATTTTGTCAAGAAAGAATAAGAAAAATAATTATTTTCTAGATAAATTTGTGTCTGTGTAAATCTTTATATGAGTTTTATGAAGATAAATTGGTAATCTTTGAGTCATATTTAAAGTTAAATTGAGTTCATAGTATTCTTTACTATTTATTGGAAAAATAATCATATACTATATCTTTATTTTCTTGCGTATATGCAATAAAATCTGCAAGTCTATTTATTTTGATATGCACTTCTGTTATTCTTTCTCATACTAAAACATAACAAGTTGATTCTTCCTTTTCTACATATTCTAGATTCAAACTACTTTTATAAAACAAAATAGTTCTTTACTTGTTGTAAAGTCTCTTTGTTATGGTTCATGAACAAAGTGATTAAATTAATACAAACTTAAATCAACCTGCACCTAATTTGTATATTCTTGAATAAATCTAAATAGAGAGTAACTAGAAGTAGATAAACATAATCTTATAGGAGCTTCACCATTAAATGAATGAGATTTAATCCCATGACTATCTAGGTAGTTTTGACTCCATGTAAAATATATAGCCAATAATTGCTTACTTGGTGTAAAGTCTCTTTATTATGGTTCATGAACAAAATGATTAAATTAATATAAACATTAAATAAACTTTCACCTAATTTGCATATTCTTGAATTAATATAAATAGAGATCAACTAGAAATAGATAAACATAAGCTTATGAGATTTTCACCATTAAATGAAGGGGATTTAATCCCATGAATGCCTAGGTAGTTTTGACTCCATGCAAAATATATAGCCAACAAAATCCTCATTAATATTTTAGAAAACAAAATTAGAGTTGAGATAACATAAAATACCCCAATGAAGATGAAATATGTGTGTGATAACCAATGTCATGGTGAGAAATCTAATAAATAGGTTGGATAAGAGGGAAAATCCTTGTGAATGTTTTCCAATACCTTCACTAAAGTGACACATGGAATGGAATATGTAGTAACTAAAGGAAGTTGTATGCTTCTCAAAATAATCAAGCATATATGCAAGTGAATTTTGTGTGGAATGTGTAGAAGGTGAAACAAAAAGAGCATGAGATCAAAGGTGAAACAATCATAGCCTTTCAAGATCCTAACTAATTTTAAATGTCCCACAACAAAGTGGTCCAATTATATCATGACACTAGGCACCTGGTCATGCCCCTCATGCCCCCTATAGTTAAGGTGCAACATTAAATATCTCATGGCTTATGATTGCATGAAAACACAACACCTAACAACTTTCAACTTAAACCTTGGACAATTGGATGCCATGTAGAATCTACCCAGTAGCTAAAACCAATAAGTTGATGACACATGGACCCATTTACCCCATGGTAGTATTACCATCAAAGGAAAATATGAAACCTAGAGAAGAGTGATCTAATAAAAGGATGACGCATTTTTGTGTGTCTTAGTAGTTAGGTCCATCAATATTTTTATATAACAAAGTCACATGACAATGTGATCCAATGAGAACCTTCCACTTGGTAGACTAGTAGGGGTCTTAAGGCCACATTAAACCAAAATCAAAAGGGGTAAATCCATGAAACATCAAAATGAAGAGTAATCCAATCATAAGATCATTTGGTAGAATATCATGTAGCTCACTCAAGTGGCCCAGATTCAAAATAAAAGGTTAGAGTCTATGAGAAGGCACCAAGTGTTGAACACATGTCAAGTATGATACCTAAATGGAACATATTTATCCGTAAATTGTTGATAGTTGGTGTGAATTGAATATTGATGAGGCTCATTTTGATGGTTATAAAGCCAAGTCACCTCAAGGGAAAAGTCAAACATATGATGAAAGGATGCATGGATAAATTGAGATCAGTTATTGGCTAATTCCCAAAAGTGTATTTTTGAAGTCATTAGAACAAAACTAAAGAGCCATCTAGGCTTTAAGTCAAAGTAGATTAAATATACTTTCCATTTATGACTCAAATCTTTCAATTCAAAATTTAAAAAAATCTAGAGTTTAAAGCTTGTTGTCTCGAGGCTTTGTATTCACCCTTCTAATCCATTAGAGAACTCTAAAGTGTTCTATGATATTTTTTGAAACTCCTATGTAATTTTTGTCATTAAATCAATCCACAAGCTTATTAATCAGATAATCTATAAACCATGGCTAAAGTAGGAACATCCAGATCCACCAAGCCAAAGTAGGTTCCATTCCTCTATTCATATGAAATGAACGTCATCTTCCAGGACACCAATTTTAATTCTAGTGCATTATCCACAAATATAAACATTATAATGATTTATTCTACCATGTGGAGAAGAGTGTAGACCATGACAGTCATGATGAGGATGATCCTAGTGTTAGAAAAGAAAGATCAAATATATTGGTGCTCAAATCTAGAGGATTTCATAAGGTTGCATCTAATCCAAAGGTCCTCCCCTACATAGACTTAGTCTACCAAATTTTTATTCAATCTAGGTATGTAAACAACATGATTAAGTCTTTCAATTTAGATAATGAAATTGATTTCATATCTGGGTTAGCCTTTTAGGCTTATTGTGATTTGCTCAGGCCTAAAATTACTTACAATCAAAAAATTATACTATCTGATAGAGATAATCTATTAATTAGACAATCTCTTAAAGAAGAAAAATCTGATTCTAAAAATATGTGTATGAAAATACACTTCATTGCATTTTTCCATGGTTTATTATCCAGCCAAGTAATAAGAAAACACTAATAGAAAATAACAAGAAAGACAAATAGCAAATAAAGAATGAAACAAGAAATAAAAACTAAATAGAAAAGACTGACAAAACCTAAAAGACAACAAGGAAAAGTAAAACTAATCTAAAACCTAAAAACTAAGGAACATAATACTATAAAACTGCTATAAAAAGTAATGAACTAATGAATATAACTAGAAAAAGAGATAATCTAGAATAATATTAAACTTTTAAAAGTAGAAATTAAATAAATGAAGCATTAGATAAAAACCAAGCTAATTAAATTAACTACTAAAGGGATACTAAAGAAAAATATAAATAATAAACTAGAAAAGATTTAAACTAAGAACTAAATTAATAATTGGTGCTAACTTACTATTAATGAACTTCTAAAAATATTAAACTAAACTATAAAGATAAACAAAAATTAAAAATATTAAAGAAAACCTAAATTCATCTATTAAAGTGAGTCAAATATTTACAAAAGAGTTGTGAGTCTCAACATGAGAGTCATCGTATCATAAGAATAGATTTGAAATGAGAATTCCAACATTTTTCAATAGAAAACTTGAAAAAGAACAATTTAACAATTGATTAAATCAATGAAGTGTCATAGATAATGTGAAGTGATCATCATTTTCAAGTTGAATACTTTGAATTCTACACATAGGACTGTAAATAACAGTCATCAAAAGATATTAAATTTAGCAAACTTCAGATAATCAGTAATAGATGACAAAAATAACTGGATATACCTAAGTTACGTAATTTATTACTCAACCGTCAAATAAAGTACCATTGGGTCTATCTACAAAAGTTATATTATCTTAGAAAAATTGCATAGAAAGAAGATATAAATTAATGACTTTAGAATAAAACTCAAGTCCTCAAACCCTGTTGAATTTTCTATCTTCAAATGAAAGTTTGATCTCCTTTTATCCTTCAACTTCAGTTATGAAATAAGTTATAACTAAATTTTAGTTATTTATTAGTTAATATTAATAAATTGACTTATAAATTGAATTAGCTAATATATAATATATGGAGAGATTAATTAAGACTCTAAAAGTTTTATTTAAATAAAACTATTTAAATGAAATAACCCAAGTACTAATCTTAACGGGTGGGGACCCCATCTTATTAATAATAAAGTAGGACACAAATAATCATAAAATAAATGATAAATTGATAAATCCTACTCTTGTTTAAACCATAATGAAATTTATGTTTTAACTTAAGCATATATTAATTATATCTCAAAAAATTTGTTTTATCCATGTCTTCAAAAATAAATACCAAGATAAGTTTTTAATATGCATCAAGTTTTTTGAATAAACAAAGTTATTCCCTGGATAACCAATAATCATCTGAATCTGATAAAACTTCTATAACAAGTTTGTCTTGTTGATCAAGACAAACATTATATTCTATTTTAGATGTAGGGAAAGGCATCAATCTAGTGCCTATCTCAAATGTATCATCATCAACTTCTAATTTCATCCTTTTAATTCTCTTGAGTTCATTAGGTGCTTCAGATTATTTCCCTTTTTTAGTAGTACTTTTCTCAGCAACATGATCAGAGATATCAACAAACTTCATTTTACTACCAAATCCTTGACCCCTCAAATTCAATTTCTCAGATTTCAAAATAGGCTCACTATAAGCTCTCGAAAGGTTCAATCTCTTATATTTCCCACTGAGTTCAGTATTAGATGGAGTAAGAGTATCTAAAATAATGGCAATGTTCCTAAGGTCCTTATCATGAGTCACTTTTTTATTTAATTTATTTTCTAGTTGACTATCAATAAATTGTTGGGTTGGTAGAGTTTGGTCAATTGGTTCACCTCTAAATATAGGAGGTTGCAACTACAGATAAGGGTCATGCTAAGGATGGTTCTCAAGAAAGTGTGAAGAACTACTCTGGGATTGTGTATGAAATCTAGTTCTATTAAAACCTCAGCTATGGGTAGACTGACTACCTTGATTTGGCCTTTGCCCCATCTATCATCATTAATGTTTTTTGTAGCTTGCTCCCAGCCAGATATTTTTGAAAAAAAAGGAATAATTTTGAAAGATATCAAATCAAATTTTGATCATTGAAACCAACATAACATAAAAAAATTCAATTGTTTGCATTCATATTTCAACACTAAAACTAAATAATTCATGAGTATGAAAATCATATTGAGATTTCCAAATACCTGAAAACCATTGACATATAACTATTTTACCTAATAAATTATTGCATGATAGTCAACTTCCCTTTTCTCTATTATGTAACATAGTTTATCAAAGATTTTTAATTAAAGATTGTAAATTAAAAACATGTGAGAAATAGAGAACAAAATTGCATATACACAAATGATTGATGAAATGGGGCTAACCACCAACTACATTTGATACCAATCATCACATAATATTAAGACTAGGAAGATTTTTTAATGATATTCAATATAGAACAAACCCCAAATTTTAATGATAAAACACTATTCTAACCAAGTCAAGTTTAAAACTGTGACAAGAATCTCTACTAATCAAACCAGGACTTATGCATGCAGAATCCTAAATCTCTTACAAGTTTATTTATGGTGTTATTCATCAAAACTCAGTGTATTAATATCCCAAATTATTCTCATGTAAATATCACTTTAAAGCCAATAAAAATCTTGACACAAACTTTTAGAATACTTCATTTGCAACTTTTGACTAGTAGACTATCTGAGAATTTTACCAACTGTTACATATTCACATACACCAAAAAAAAATAACTCCCCAAACCAAAAGTATTATTTTAGCTATATAAAAGTTTCCTTAAATCTTCACTTCTTGAAATAGAAATAAATATGTCTGGTTATGGAATAAAACCTTTAAATATCCTATAAAAATGAATCAAAAAAATTGCATACTTATTTCAGGCTTGAAACAAAACCTAACATTCAACAAACTCATCGATAGTAATGTCTCATATTCACCCATGCATGCTATAAAATGCAGCTAGGATGAAAACCAATTTCCCAATAAACTTTTAAGGAGAAACTAAACTTTGAACAATCTTACTACAAAAACCCTTTTGAAAACCTATCAAAACTCTAAACCATAAATTTATATTTCTAACTGTTAACCTTCAATCTATTCCATGGGACCAAACCTTTTCGAAACACTACATACATTTTTCAAAAACCAAATTTCATGAAAAACTAGAAAACACCCATGATAATGCACCATCCTCTCATAATTCCAAAGGAAATGAATTAAAAATATCCATACCTAGCTCAAATTCAATAACCTTATCTAGACCTCCTTTCTCACCATCCTCTCTACAATTCCTATTGAGCCAAGGCTTCACTTCCACCTGAAGCTTTCCAAATGATGGAATGATCAAAGAAAAATCAACTTTTATATTCAACACCCTTGAACCATAAATAATTGGGTTGTGTTCACTTCTCATTGGTGCTTACTAACTCTTCCAAGCTATCAATTTGCTAATCCATTTTGCCAAACTGTCAAAGTTAGCATTCACCTTTTCTTCCTACCAAATTCCATGCTAAATAACATGTTTTGAGGAGATAAGTGAGTAATTAATGCACACCTTACTACCAATATTTCCATGATACAAAGCATCTAGAAATATTAAATGATAATGCCACCTTGTACAAGCTTTGATATCAGTAATATGCTAAGTCACCCTTGTAATCCTACTAATGTCAAGCCTCACTTTAAATACACATGCCAACTCAACTCGTGAGTATAGACTCAAGTACATATGCCCATTCAAACTAACATCATGCATCATGAAAACTAAACCATCGACCATGGTCCTTTTTCTTTGTTTATTCATTATCATAAATAAACTTAGGATCTTAGAAATACCTAATCCCATATGCATTTAAAACTAAACCACAATGAGGCCCTAGAAATATAAATAGAATGCTAGGCTTAATGAACTTAGGCAAACCTCATAATGAACATTATTCTTTAGCAAACTCATTATAATTTAATGCATGTGAGGATGAATATAATGTCATTCTTGAAAAAATGTTATATACATCTAGAAAAAATATTCCTCGATGACTTTACAATGCCAAAATGATTATCATGTATCTAGAATCAGAGACTATTTTGATACAAGTAACTAAATGATATAGGATCAAACTGTAAATTCCTTGTTATGACCTATATATTACTATTTTTCTAGAATTATATCCATTTAAACCATCAAAATTAATGAGCCATATCTGATCCATAAATAATAATTAAATTCTATGGTAATGACTGATATAGAATTAAATCAGACAATTAAATCATCAGATATTGAGTATACCAAAAAGCTGTAACATCTATAGTAGAACTAAAATAATTCAAATGCACATGAACTAAAACTACCAACTAAATTATGACTGATCATGATTATTATCATATATGCACATTTTATTCATTCATCTACTTTGCTTTTAGAAACCACTAAAACAAAAATAGAATCATCAATCAATCGTTACAATTTCATAATAAAGAATGGATCTATTAATATCATTAATAAATAAGGGTCCCCAACATAATTTTAGGTTTTATGACCAATTCATCACTACAGAAGTAAGTATGATTCTAAAATTTGGAGGGGTATAGAAAATAAGCATAACATTAGCGACTTTGCTAGTCAATTTTGTCAAATAAATTTGATTAACAACAAATTTTTACTATTTATAAATTATAGATTTGCCTTGAGAGTGTGATCTAGGAAAATCATTTCTCAAGTAGCTAAGTGTGAACCCCTAAAAATATGAATTCAGATAGGGATGGAATGTTCGGCTAGCATGGCACATAGAAAGGAAAATAATTAACAAGTAAATTTGGGTTGGACGCACAAATAATGTACAAATGCCTTAAGAATAAAACCTGGTGATGAAGTAACCTTCTCACAAAAAAGTATAAAATATTCATATCATCATTAACTATGATTCTAAGTTTGCAATAATATTTCTCAAATAAAAATTACTTATAGTATTTCTACAGTTTCTCATATCCTTCCTTCAAATTTGATCCTTTTCATTTCAAACCTTTCATTGGTCCAACCAAAACAAACCAAAAGTAGAAATCAAATAAAAAAACAAGGAAAGAGAAATAAAAACAAGAAAAACAAACCAAAAGCACTAAACATAAAATAGCTTGAGATGATGGCCATTTATCAAATAATGTAGCCAATTACCTTCAAGGTCTTTGAGATGAAAAACATTATTACCAAGTATTGTAGTGATTCTATAAAGTTTAATCCATAATTTATCAAATTTATGGTGTTTCTCTGGGTCTTCATGAGATTTATCTGAATATAATACTAGATCTTCAACCTTAAACTTCTTATTAGACACCTTTTTATCAAAAAAAAATTTTAGTTTTTCTTAGCCTTTTCTAATTTTTGAAGTGCAGTTACTTTAGATTCATCAAGTGCTATCAAATCATGTATCCTTTGCTCAATTAAATTTACATCTTATTATACGTATTTCAAGGTAGTTCTTGCTAAAAAAATCTAGAGTTCTATAGAAAAAGTAGCTTCGAATCCATATGCTAACATAAAAGGAAAATAACCAGTTGCTACTTTAATAATAGTTCTATCAACTCATAAAGCTTCAAATATTTTAAGATGTCAATTTATTTTATTATCACAAACTCACTTCTTCATTATATAAATCAAATTTTTATTAGTGGACTCAATTTTTTCATTCCCTTGTGGGTAATATTTTGATGAATGACTAGAAATAATAGAATATTTTCCTAGAAATCTTAAAAATTCACTCGAAACAAACTTTGGTCCATTATCAAAAATAATTTTTTATGGGACTCTAAAACTAAAAAAATGATTTTCTAAAAATTAAATCACTTTACCTATAGCTAAACTTTTAAGAGCTTTAGCTTCAAGCCATTTAGTGAAGTAATTTATGGCTGTCAAGATATATCTATGACCTACAGATGATGGCAAATGAATGTCTAAAATAAAATCTATAACCCACTTATTAAAAGGTTTTTCAAGAATAATCAGGTTCAAAGGCATTGCAAGTAATCTATCCCTACCAACATAGAGTTGACAAGGCATACAAAAATGTACTAAATTATAAGCATCCTAAAATAAAGTGGGCCAATAATAACCATCTCTTAAAATTTTATAAGATATTATATTTACATCATAATGCCCATCATAGCCTCCTTCATGATAGCCTCTAAGCACCTTCTATGTTTGATCATGAGTAAGACACCTTAGTGAAACACCATCATGATTATGATAAAATAAAAAAAAATCTATAAAACAAAAGTTTAATGTTATTAACCATAATGAACGTCTTTCTTTCTTATTAAAGTTGTTCAGACAAGATTGATTCTAAAAATAGTGGACTAAGTCATGGTACCAATCATTTTTAGCCAATAGGTAGTTTGAATCATTCATTTCATGACTACACTTAATTTTTTTAGCAAATTTAGAAACCTTCATTGTTTTAAAATGAGGTTTAGCATTTAATTTTTCATCAATAGAAAGGACTAGGACATTGATATCTGGCACTGTATTTTTAACTAAGTGTTTCACTAATTAATTTCCTTCGAAAGTTTTTGATGTTTCAAATTCAAGGTCAAATTTTTTAATACAAATAATCCACTTATCAAGCCTCCCTTGAATAATTGGTTGCTTTAAAAGATATGACAAAATAGGTATGTTAGATCACATGAGAATTTTGTTTCCCATTAGCAAATATCTAAATTTGATTAATGAAGAAATAAGTTAAAAGACAAACTTTTCAACCAGAGGGAACCTTGTTTCGGTATCTTTCAAATATTGGCTCATGTAACCAATAGGTTTTTCTTCATTATTTTCAAACTCTTGAGTAACTATAGCTCCTATAGCTTTTTTTTTTGGCATTAACATAAAGGATAAATTCTTTATTTTAATCAGATTTAGCAAGGATAGGTGCACTAACAATGGCATTTTTTAGTGAATTAAAATCTAGATCAATATTTTCATCCCAAATGTAAATCTTATCTTTCTTTAATAACAACTGTAAAGGGTTAATCTTATCAATAAAATCAAATTTGAATTTTCTAACAAAATTGATTTTATCAAAGAAAGATCTTAAACTTGATTGATCTTTTAGAGGAGTTAGTTCCTTTATTACTTTAATTCATTTTGGATCAATAGAAATACCATCTTTAGAGATTATATGACCCAATAATTTACCTTCAGTTACACCAAAAATAGACTTCTTAGGATTTAGATAAATTCCAAACTTCTTACATCTTGTAAAAATTTCACGAAGATGATCTAAATGTTTTTTCCTCTTTTTGGAATGAATATTAAGGTCATCTAAATAAACTTAAATGATTATGCCTATTAAATAATTTAAAGATACATAAATAGACCTTTGAAAAGTAGCTCCAACATTTGATTATAAGCAAAAGTGCCTCTGTATGTGGTAAAAGTGGTTTTATGCCTATCCTTAGGATTTACAATAAAATGATTATAACCTAAAAATCCATCTCATAAAGACATCATTTCAGATCTTGCAACCTGATGTAATATATGATCTATACTTGGTAAAGAAAAATTATCTTTTATACTTGCTTTACTTAAGTCTCTAAAATCAACACAAAGTTTAATATCTCTATTTTTCTTCCTTATAGGTATTAAATTATCCACCCACTCAAAATATGTTATAGGAAAAATGACACTAGTATCAATCATTTTATATATCTCTTTGTTAATGGTTCCTCTAAAAAAGGGCTAATCCTTTGTATTTTCTATCTTATAAGATTAATACCTAGTTTAATTAGAATATCATGTTTGATAATATATGTATTGTAAACCTTAATATCTTTATAAGACCATGCAAATATATCAATAAACTCTTTGAAAAGTTAAATGAATTTAATCTTTTCATTTTCAGTTACTTGTTTCCCTAGATAAACATATTAAGGATCATCTTCAGTTCTTATATTTATGGGTAAGGTTTCACCTATGGTTCTTCTTGATGGTTCCTTATTTTTAGCAACCTTGGGCTGATCATTAGGAGAAAACATAGACTCTAAACTTACTAAACCAGCAAGTAATTTGTTAGTATTTAACTATAAATAATCACCACAATTAAGTACATAATCATCATGGTCAAAATAGTTGCCTTTGAGAAAAGAATCTATATTTTCATCAAAACTTAAAGATGAATAACTCTCTTTTAAATCAAGAATTTTAAGATGAAATAATTCAATCAAAGGGAAGTCAACAGTGGGTTCAATTTCACTAAAAGTAGGATTGGAGGCATAAACTGTAAGTTTATCTTCTTTTATATTAAATTCTTTGAGAATATGGGTAATATTGAAAGCTTCAAAAATTTCAATTAATGCTCATATCTTTTTCATGTAACAATGCAAATGTGTTTGATTGGTCTTATAAATCTTTTGAATTTGTCTCACTATTAGCTCTGAGTCTCTGAAAACTTCTAGGTGTTTAATATTTAATTATATAGCTTTCTTTAATCCCAAACATAATACTTTAAACTTTTTGTATTATTAGTATTTTCAAAGGACAATATATAAGCATAATGAAATATCATATCGATGGGAGATATGAGACAAATACCAGTACCACTACCTTGTTGGGAACAAGCTCCATCAAAGTAAAGAGACTATAAACAGTTTCTTCTAAATATTTCCTCATGCTGATTTTCTAGTTCATCAACATTCAATAATTCATAAGTCCCAATACCTATTTCTATGTATGAGATATTGGAAGAAGGAGATTAAATTAGAGTACCAAAAAAATCTTCTCTTTTAATAAATGCAATCTCCTTATAAACTATAACCCAATTTACATCTTTACCAGCATATGCTCTAGTTGCCTTTGACTAGTCCCTTCCTAATAACATGGCATAATTACTAGGAATATCTAAAATTTGAATATTAGCCATGAAACTAATACGTTCATCCTACACAATCTTAATAACTATATCACAAAATTTACCACAACTCTTAGTTTGTTTTTCATTAAAACTGGTAAATTTTTTGCCATCTGCTTCATAAGAAATACCCAATTGATCAGCAATACACTTGGGCATGATATTTTTTGAAGCACCGGTATCCAAAATACAATTATGTATTATTTTATTACCAATTTTAACCATGACATAAAAAGTAGGAATATAATCAGTAGGGGGACCATACTATTGAGCGTAAATATATTCAACATTACTTTCTTCTTGTAAAACTATATCTGATCTAGGATTCTTAAAGGCTTCATTAATTTTATCTAATTATCTAGGAAGACTAGAAGCTTGCAATAATGAAAATCCAACTTTAATGGTTGAGAAATCATCAATTATATTATAAGTCTTATCATTTGTTTTCCTAAAATTCTTAGATTTATAATGTTGATATTGTGAATTATTATATCTAGTAGAAAAAAGATTATGTTGATCATTTTTATCATTTTTAAGAGCTATTTTATTTTTATCATCAGAAAGAGACTTGTCATTTTCTGACCTATTATTGTTATAAAATTCATAATTTTATTCCTAGTATTTATAACATAAATATTTTCTTTTTCTGAAGACTCGTCAATAGCATTTACATTATACATTAAATCTTCTATTATCTTTTCTTTTCCATGCAACAAATATTTCTTGAATTTAATAGCAACTTGACATGTTTTGAGATTATGATCAAGCTCACAAACCTCACAATAATAAGAAACACTATCTTCCTTCACATTTTTATGATAAGAAGAAGGTTTATCATTAAGTTGTCTTTTAACAGTGACATGCTCATTTCCCAAACTTTGGATTGTCTTTAATATTTTAGCATTATCTAAATTTTGTCATGTATTGGATCTATCTTTAAACCCTACATGTTTCATCTTCTTTTCATAATCAATACAAAATCAAATGGTTTCATCATATTCAATTATATCTTTATCTTCCAATTCCATTTTGTTTTTAGAGGTAAAGCATTATAAAATTAAAGCCTAGACAATTTTCTAGAAGGCCTGATATCACTTAAAAAAATTTAATGTAATTTGGTGAACCTAGAAACAAAATGATACATATTTTAACTTGGATCTAATGAAATTTTTACAAGATCATTAACTAAATCAAAATCTTATTTATCTTTTCCAAATGATAATTCTAACCATTGTTATACATCATTCTAACCATCAATCACTTTTGCAGGTAGACTAATAAATGTTTGATAAGCTTTCAATTCTAATGTTTATGAAAAACCCCTTAAACAAGTCCTCTCATTAGTTATTCCAAGAGTGTCACAAACCAATATAAATAAATCTAAATGATTCTCCCAATATTCTCCAGTTGAACCCAAAAAAATTGGTATGTTTAGTCCCTTGAGAGAAGGCAGCTTATCTGGATGATTTCCAACATTGATTGGATTTACAAAAATCCAAGGAGCTATGGCTATCTAACATTCTTAATGGAGATATTCTTCATCTTCACCATCTATGAGTTCTTTGATTTCTCTATTATTTTGCAACTTGTGAAGGAGATCTTCCAGTCTCCTTTCTAGAATTTGTTGTTCTACATATGGTTGATTTTCTTCCAATTGATTCCTAGCTGGTGGGTTTCTAACAATCTAATCTATGATTAGAATTTTTAGTAGATCCTATCTCTGAGATATGACTATCTTGTACCTAATTTTTTTGACCTAAATGCTAATTAGGCAAAGGAAATTCAATAGGCTCAACAAAGTTATCAAAAGGAAAAGAATCAAAAAGATAGTGAACTTTAGGATGAGGATTAGCGACTAGTATTATTGTTCTATTTTCTTGAATCCATATATTAAAATTAATTATATTATGTTGATTTTAATGTGTTAATTTTGAATACCAATCAATTTCAAATTTCAGAATTTCTAATTCTTCATTGATTACTTCCATAATTTGAGGGAGATATTCAGGATGATTATACCATGCAAAACATGTTAGATTAAAATCAATATCAGTCTAATCTTTTTTAGAATTAAGTATAGGTTGAATAAATAGAATTTATTAACCTATAACAACCATTATCAAGGAAATATATTCTATAAAACCATCCTCAACAGAGTCACCAATTTTTTTCACAGAAAAAATTATCACGTCAATGAATCAACCCTTTCGCCTATCATGAAGGTCAAATTAGAATCATACCAGTCTAATTATAGGGGTTATAAAGGTTCATTTTGGTATCCTAAATATGCAAATGGGTTTAAAATAATTTTTGGGAAAATAATTAATAAGTTATCAAAGTAACTTATTCTATTATCATAATCGATAATCTGTATTAATTAAGAATCAGTTGAAATAGGAATCTATAATCTATACTATCTGATAGAGATAATCTATTAATTAGACAATCTCTTGAAGAATAAAAAGCTAATTCTAAAAATATGTGTATGAAAAAAAACTTCATTACATTTTCCATGGTTCATTATCCAACCAAGTGATAAGAAAACACTAATAGAAAATAACAAGAAAGACAAACAAAAAATAAAGAATGAAACAAGAAAGAAAAACTAAATATAAAAGATATCACAAAACCTAAAAGAGAACAAGGAAAAGTAAAACTAATCTAAAACCTAGAAACTAAGGAATATAATAATATAAAACTTCTATAAAAAGCAATGAACTAATGATTATACCTAGAAAAAGAGATAATCTAGAATAATATTAAATTCTTAAAAGTAGAAATTAAATAAATGAAGCATTAGATTAAAACCAAGGTAATTAAAGTAAATACTAAAGGGATACTAAAGAAAAATATAAATAATAAACTAGAAAAGATTTAAACCAAGAACTAAATTAACAGTTCGTGCTAACTTACTATTAATAAACTTCTAAAAATACTAAACTAAACCATAAAGATAAACAAAAAATAAATATATGAAAGAAAACCTAAATTCATCTATTAAATTAAGTCAAATATTTACAAAAGAGTTATGAATCTCAACATGAGAGTCATCGTATCATAAGAACAAATTTGAAATGATAATTCCAACATTTTTCAATAGAAAACTTGAAAAAGAACAACTCAGCAATTGATTAGATCAATGAAGTGTCATAGATAATGTGAGGTGATCATCATTTTCAGGTTTAATAATTTGAATTTTGCACATAGGACTATAAGTAACAGTCATCAAAAGATATTAGACTTAGCAAACTTTAGATAATCAGTAATAGATAACAAAAATAACTGGATATACCTAAGTTGTGTAAGTTATTACTCAACCATCAGATAAAGTACCATTGGGTCTATTTGCAAAAATTGTAATATCTAAGAGAAATTGCATAGAAAGAAGAGATGAATGAATGACTTTAGAATAAAAATCCAGTCCTCAAAACCTGTTGAACTTCTATCTTCAAATGAAAGTTTGATCTCCTTCAATCCTTCAACTTTAGTTATGAAATAAGTTATAACTAACTTTTAGTTAGTTATTTGATAATATTAACAAATTGACTTATAAATTCAATTAGCTAATATATAATATATGGAGAGATTAATTAAGACTCTAAAATTCTTATTTAAATCAAACTATTTAAGTGAAATAAAATGAATACTAATCTTAATGGGTCGGGACCCCATCTTATTAACAATAAAGTAGGACACATAAATAATCATAAAATAAATAATAAATTGATAAATCCTACTCTTGTTTAAACCATAATGCAATTTATATTTTAACTTAAGCATATATTAATTATATCTCAAAATATTTTTTTCATCCATGTCTTAAAAAATAAATACCAAGATAAGTTTTAAAACTACATCAAGTTTTTTGAATAAACAAAGTTATTCCCTAGATAACCAATAATCGTCCAAATCTGATAAAACCTCTATAACAGGTTTGTCTTGTTGATCAAGACAAGCATTATATTCTATTTTAGATGTAGGAAAAGGTAATAATCTAGTGCCTATCTCAGATGTATCATTATAAACTTCTAATTTCACCCTTTTAATTCTCTTGAGTTCATTAGGTGCTTCAGATTCTTTCCCTTTTTTAGCATTACTTTTCTCAAAAACTTGATCAGAGATATCAACGGGCTTATTTTTTTTACCAAATCCTCAACCCCTCCAATTTAATTTCTCAAATCTCAAAATAGTTTCACTAAGGCTCCTAAAAGTTTCAATCTCTTATATTTCCCACCGAGTTTAGTATTAGATGGAGAAAGAGTATCTGAAATAGTGGCAATGTTTCTAAGGTCCTTATCATGAGCCACTTGTTTATTTAATTGATTTTTTGGTTGACTATCAAGAAATTGATGGGCTAGTAGAGGTTGGTCAACTAGTTCCCCTCTAAATAAAGGAGGTTACAACTGTAGATAAGGGTCATACTCAGGATGGTGCTTAAGAAAGTGAAGAACTACTCTAGGATTGGGTACAAAATCTAGTTCTATTAGAACCTTGTCTATGGGTAGACTGACTTCCTCAATTTGACCTTCGACCCCATCCATCATCATTAATGTTTTCTATAGGTTGCTCTCAACCAGATAGTTTTAAAAAAGGAATAATTTTGAAATATATCAAATCAAATTTTGATCATTGAAACCAACATAATTTGCTGAAATTCAACTATTTGCATTCATATTTCAACAGTAAAACTAAATAATCTATGAGTATGAAAACCATACTGAGATTTCCAAATACCTAAAAACCATCGACATACAACTATTTTACTCAATAAATTATTTCATGATAGTCAACTTTTCCCTTTTCTCTATAATGTAACATAGTTTATCACAGATTTGCAATTAAAGATTGCAAATTCAAAACATGCGAGAAATAGAGAACAAACTTTCATATACGTAGATGATTGATGAAATGGGGTTAGTCACCAACTACATTTGATACCAATCATCACATAATATTAAGACTAAGAAGAGTTTAAAATGACATGAAATATAGAACAAACCCCAAATTTTAATGATAAAACACTATACTAACCAAGTCAAGTCTGAAACTACTACAAGAATCTTTGCTAATGAAATTAGGACTTATGCATGTAGAATCCTAAATCTCCTACAATTTTGTGTATGGTGTTATTCATCAAAACTCAATGTATTAATATCTCAAATTATTCTCATGCAAATATCTTGACACAAATTTTTAGAATACTTCATTTGCAACTTTTGACTAGTAGACTATCTGAGAATTTTACCAATTGTTACATATTTGCATATACCATGAAAAATAACTCCCCAAACTAGAAGTATCATTTAAATTATATAAAAGTTTCCTTGAATCTTCACTTCTTGAAATAGAAATAATTATGTTCTGTTACGAAGTAAAACCTTTAAATCTCTCATAGAAATGAAATAAAAAATTTGCATACTTATTTCAAGCTTGAAATAAAACCCAACATTCATCAAACTCATCGATAGTAATGTCTCATATTCACACATGTAGGCTATAAAACACAACTATGAGGAAAACCAATTTCCTAATAAAATTTTAAGCAAAAACTGAATTTCAAACAATCTTACTCACAAAAACCCTTTTGAAAACCTATCAAAACTCTAAACCATATATTTCTATTTCTAACTATTAACCTTCAATATATTCCATAGGACCAAACCTTTTAGAAATACTCCATGCATTTATCAAAAACTAAATTTAATTTAAAAATAGAAAACACCCATGATAACACACCATCCTCTCATAATTCCAAAGGAAATGAATTAGAAATATCCTTACCTGGCTTGAATGCAATAACCTTATCTAGACCTCCTTGCTGACCTTCCTCTCTACAATTCCTATTAAGCCAAGGCTTTGCTTCCACCTGAAGCTCTCCAAATGATGGAATAATAAAATAAAAATCAACTTTTATATTCACCACCCTTGAATCATAACTACCTGGGTTATGTGTTCACTTCCCATTGGTGCTTACTAACTCCTGCCAAGTTAGTAATTTGTTAATCCATTTTACCAAACTATCAAAGTTAGCATTCACCTTTTCTTCATACCAAACTCCATGCTAAATAACATGTTTTGAGGAGATAAGTGAGTCATTAATGCACACTGTACTACTAAGATTTCCATGACCTGAAGCATCTAGAAACATTAAATGATAATGCCACCTTGCACAAGCTTTGATACTAGTAATATGCCAAGTCACCCTTGTAATCTTTCCAACATCAAAACTCATTTCAAATACACATGCCAACTCAACTCATGAGGATAGACTCAAGTGCATATGCCCATTCAAACTAACATCATGCATCATGAAAACTAAACCATTGACCATGGTCCTTTGTCTTTGTTTATTAATTATCATAAATAAACTTAGGATTTTAGAAATACCTAATCCCATATGCATTTAAAACTTTACCACGATGAGGCCCTAGCAATATCAATAGAATGCTAGGCTTAATGAACTTAGGCAAACCTCATAATGAACATTATTCTTTAGCAAACTCATTATAATTTAATGCATGTGAGGATGAATACAATGTCATTCTTGAAAAAATGCTATATACATCTGGAAAAAATATTCCTCAATGATTTTACAATGGAAAATGATTATCATGCATCTAAAATTAGATATTATTTTGATATGAGCAATTGAATGATATAGGATCAAACTGTAAATTCCTTGCTATGACCTGTATATTACTATTGTTTTAGAATTATATCCATTTAAATTGTTGAAATAAATGAGCCATATCTAATCCATAAATAATAAGTAAATTCTATGGCAATGACTGATATAGAATTAAATTAGATAAATGAATCATCAATTATTGAGTGTACAAAAAGCTATGACACCTATATCAGAACATAAACAATTCAAATGCACATGAACTAAAATTACCAACTGAACTGTAACTAATCATGATTATAATCATATATGCAAATTTCATTCATTCATCTACTTTACTTTTTGAAACCACTAAAATAAAAATAGAATCATCAATTGATCATTATGATTTCATAATCAATAATGCATCTACTAATATCATTAATAATAAGGGTCCCCAACAAAATTTTAGGCTTTATGACCAGGTCAACACTATGGCATTAAGTATGGTTTTGAAATTTGGAGGGGTAGAAAAAATAGGCTTGACAAGGTTGCCTACCATAGTGCCAAACAAGCTAACTGAATAAGAGATTTCCCTCTATCTACTCATAGGGGTAGATGGATTGTGTGAGAATAAGAAAAAGGGACCAATCCATCCTTAATTAACCAACATCAACTAATTTAATATTAAGAACTAGAACTCAGTTATGGTTGTCACTAAACAAAGGTCCACCTTTAATTTGGAGAAGTAAATTAATAGGGAATGGGACCCTACATATTTAACATTTAATTACTACATCAAGCATAGAGAAGCTCTAAGCATTACATAACATCATGAGCCTAAAGATGGAGACCAATTCTATATCAATGAAACTAATGATATTGAGGTTAAGTAGAGACTAAAGTTTATTGATATCCCATAGGTTAAAGGGAGGCTAGATGATGTATGGTTTTTCTATGTTTTTAAACATCATAATACCTAGGCAGGAGCATCAACATCTACAATTCACTCTATTAGTGATGAAAAGGAAAGGCTGACTGACCCATAACTTAGTCATGGAATACTATATGCATTGTCTCCCATTTTGGATAAGGGAGGGTTTGATACAATAAATCATATTAGTATGACTTCTACTTTAGGATCCCCAACTATCAGCCCATCCCAAGTATACATTGTTACTTCAATACAAGCAAGACCACCAACGGGGGTAACAATTGCATCTACTCCAACACCAGCAACTTCAACATCGGGATTACCTCCCTTGCTTCCTACCAAGGTGGAACCAAGCATAATAGGTTTAGAGTGTGTCTATTTACCTCTTTATTTCTCTATAAGCAACCTTTAAGCATATTTTATGACCCCCCAACTCTGGACCATGTGAACCTCTTGTCATACCATCCCCTCACTAGACCTATCATTAGGCATGTGTCCATGCCATTACCCACCTTCAACCCCTTTATCATATCCTCCACTTCTAGGGTCTTGATAATGGCCAATTTTATTCTAATCATGCCCAATCTTATGCCTAGACTTGGTCCACAACTACTTTAAAAGAGACCTTTTTTCATCCCCCAAGTTTCCCTATTTACAACCACTACTCAGCCATCACTAGTTCCCCTTCACCTTTAGGAATGACACTTCCCTCTTATTCTCCCAGCTCTACATTTACATTGGTCACATCCATAGTTTACCCCCACACATATTATTTCCAAGGATTGACCCTATCTCAACCATTTCCTTCAACATCACAGCCTCCAAGTGGTTCTTAAAATAAATCATGGATTAAGTAGATGTAATTAGCTACAATGGAGAACCTATAGTTGGTCATAATGGACCCTCCCTAGGTTACATTCAAATTTGATAAAAGGTTTGGGGTAATGAAGAGGGTGACCAAGATGAAGGTCACCTATCTAGAGCAAGAAATTATGTATGAATTAGAAAATACCTTATTCAAGATGGCCAAGATGAAAAGAAATAGATTGGGCCAACATCAACATTATGAGGAAGACCCCCTCTCATATCTACAAGCATATGGTGATGTAGCTACTAAATTGATTAAAGGAGTGTAGTATAAAGTAGCTAACCTTGAGTAGAATAACAAGGCCACATTATCATAAGAAACCATAACTAATGTATAATGGTTTGTGATAGAGATTTTTGACATGTTAAATACCTTATCATGATATAATGTAAATGGAGATGAAATATACAATAAGATCATTAAGGTAGAAGATACATATGCGGAATATGATAGTAAGATAATCAACTTGATGTATTTGATTATGATGAACAAGTTTGAGGACTTAAATTTTATTCCCTTGAAGGACTTGAGCATTTTTTAGTCATATTTAATTGGTAGAAGAAAATCTCTAAACTAGTGGATTGATGATATGAGGTCCTTGGGCCAGTCACCTACCCAATAGGGTGATAGAGGCATCACTTTTTTGAAGGATATCAAGATCATGCACCTTACCAATAAGGATGGATCCATTATTATTAAGGATGCCTTCAAGGCCCAGTTGTATAACTTTATTGTAAATTTTAGGAAAAAGGCCATGGCCAAAGGAGTAACATTTGGATAGGAGATGGTATATTTTACATCCTCTCCTAATCAAAGGATAGAGAAGTTTGTAACAATTATTGAATAAATATGACCTCTCCTAATCAATCATGATGCAATGGTAAGGCTCATAATCAAGATACTAAAGTAGCCTATTATCGATCTAAAATTGATCGACAGTGACTATAAGAGATGTTTTAAAGCATGGAGAGGGAAAATCAAAGCTTAAAATTAAACTATCATTGTAGGATACTCTACGTCCTCAGCCTCTCTTTGGATATCTTATTCTTCAACTATCACTAGCACTCCCTCTTTAACTACTGCTAGTTCACATCCATCCACTTCTACACCAGGAGATTCATCATCAACTACATCAGTATGATCTTATCCTAGAACTGCAAGAACAAGGTAACCATATGTTGGGATTTCTCTTGATAATAATCATGTCCTAATTCAATTTAATTACATTGTAAAATATTCCCCTATTTTAATAGGGAATATTCTTTAGCTTTAAGACATTAGGAACCTTATCTACTGATAGGTGTCCCATATCTATTTCTCTTGTAACCATCTTAGGAATTCAATGGCCTATATATAGGATTTTTCCCCCTTTATTGTACTTTAGAATATAATTTTGTGATATTAATGTAAAGAGAAAGTAGAATTCTTATAATTTACTCATTATTTCCATATGTTCTTTATTTCTCAAAGCTTTACTAAAAATACATTATTTCATTTCTTCCATGGTTAAATTTGATAAGTAGTGTTCCAATTGCATCTTGTTGGTTTGTGTTTTTAGTTAAGCTAGAAAAATTTATTGATTATGCTTATTTTATTTTTATTCTACAAATAAATGTGCTAAAATCAATTTATTGCAGATAGCCTTTACCCTATAATCCTCACTATACTTATGATTATTTGTGTTTAGTACTAAGATCTCATAGATGTTTGTTTATTTATATTATTATCAGAAGAAACTAATGGATATCTATCGGTCTTTGTTGTTGCAAATAAGACTTCCTTTTTCTGATCTCCCTTGCTTCCCCTTTTTATTTTTTTAACATGAACCATTCTAAATTAAAACTTTCTATGAATATCCACTTATTTTCTTAAAGTTTGGGCATAAATTAGAAAATATAATAACAATTCTACATCTTAACAATACAAATAAATTTTAGATAGATTATGATACTATTTAGTTCCTATTGTCCCTGTAGTAGGGTCTGCTTGTAGACTAAAGTCGGTGGCCACATAATCATCCAACAGAACTAAACAAATCCTAAAGGTATTTTAGTACCTATACTACAAACTAAAAAATATCATTCTTCTATTTGCATTATATCTTTGACACATATATACATCAATAGGATAAAAGCTACTTCTAGAAGTAATGCCCCCTTTGTTTGTTTTGAGTAGAATTTGTAGTGTGTTTCATTTGAAATATAGTATAATCTCTCTTAATAAACAAATAGTAGGATGAACACTATGTTTTCTTCTCATTTTATATAATATCTTTGCATCCTTTGAAATATCCACGTGTAAAGTGTTTATTCTAAAATATCCTTTAATATTGGCTCAAATCTAAAGATATTTTGGCATTGTGCCTCCAATCTATTTAAATTTCATCTAAGGACATTAAAGATAGGCATGTAATTAAATTTTTTGAGTATATGAAGCTCTATTTTATCTATATTTACAAATTTATGCATGATTTGAACTAATATTTTCTTGATCTATCATTAATAAGTGTAAATATCAATGTCTAAGAAGGTTTCCTAGTGAAAGATCATTGAGCCAAGGCTTTATAGGTCTAAATTGAATGCACTTACATAGAATTAAGGCATTCTTTGAAAAAATTTCATTCTAAGATACTTTGATAATCTTGATACACTAAAATTTTCTTGAAATATTTTGTCTAACACTAATATTTTTAGGTTAGCCAAGTTTCTAACAGAATTTATGCAGGCTCTAAAGCTTCAAAAGATCTAAATAAGCAAAGGTAAAATATGACCACTCTGCTTAAATATGTAGCTTACTATGGGGGGTTCCTTTATGTTAATTTGGCACATATTTACCTTTTTTTTTAAAAATTTAAGAGCCTTTGAAATATTATGATCTTCTAACAAATATCCTTTGCTTAACATCTTATAGTTGCCTAGGATCTGGACCAGATCTCATTCTGAAACTAGAGTTCCCCTTGGTTTTTTATAACCCATCATAAGGATAGAAATAATAAATGGAGATGTAGGAGATCCAAATCCCACCCTATCTCATTAATTAGGCAACATCCTCTCCCTTTGTTCTACTTCTATCTAGTTATGGCATGGCTAGGATGATCTTCTATAAATGTGTCTCACCTTGTGTATGATTTACTCAGGAACCTAGAGAAATACCTCCCTCTCTTCAATCTATCTATGGGTATAAATACTAAGGATCATGTCAAATATTTCAAGGTAGCTCTCAGGCTTTTAAATGTCATCCATGAAGATGTAGCCTATAGACTCTTCCCATTCAATTTTAGGGAAGTAGCCTATGACTAGTTTCTTAATTTACCAAAGGATTCCATCATAGGATAGAACCAATTTAATGACATCTTCATCACACAATTTGAAAGGGTTATTAGTCCTGTTATCATTTACCAATAGTTTAACATCTTAAATCAAGACCCAATGAGACCATAAGAGATTTTAATGCTAAATTTCAAAACATGTATAGTCTCACCATAGCTCCCTATTGACCTAAAAATGACTTGGCATTAGAAATATATAAAAATTCCCTAGATCCCATGAATTTTTTCTTCTTGCATAGGGATATAAACATCAATACATTTCCACATGCACATGAAGAGGTTATACATATTGATGAGCAAATAAACCTACAGGGGTACCCTACCTTTTCCATCCCAAACATCAACCTAGATTTAATTGATCTAAATTTAGTACCAGATACAAACTAGAATATGCTTGCATTAGATTAGATACCTCACCTTAATCAATTTCCATCAATCCATGCGACTCCTGGCCAATAATTAGGATTCTTCAACAAGTCTAATATTGGGGCTCATCCCCAAAACAACAATCAAGATCTTGTCCCTATTAACACTATAACACCCAAATTTTTGTCTAAAACCTAGTTTAAAATAATAAACTTGACTCCTCAAATGTAAACCTATAAGTAATTCATAGGATGATTCAAAAACTAGGTAGTGGTTTTTTTAATTTGCATAGGCAAATGGGAAATATGAGGGAAGGTTCTAATAGAAAATACATATTTCAAAATTAAAATAGACCTTTCAATAGGTAAACCATAATAATAAAAATAATGAACCCCTAGCTAATCATATTCCTAACATATATATATGTGAGTTTTCATTATCTAATTGATGTAGGGTCCATAACATATCTCAACATGGAGACTTAGCTTGCATATAATTTTTCAATGCTTTTAAGATATTCCAATGTGAGTTGGAAAGTTCTGATGTTTTCTCTAACAATCAAGACAATACTAGTAATTCAAGAAATAGAAGATTAGTTGATAGTGGATCCAACTTCATTGAAACGTACCTCATGGTCAAAACTTATGAGTTTCTTAACTATGAGTAAAATGATCCTAAGAGTAACACAGATGATATTCATGCTTTCTAACAATACCTTAAGATCAATTATGCATTGATAAATAGAGTCCAAAAGGAACCCATAATGACTTCCATGTTGCCTAACAAAGTTGATGCTCCCCCAAATTATAGAACCAACAACAATCCTCCTTCTCCAAATAGAAAAGATACTCAATTCACTATAGAGTTGGCTACAACTAAATCCAAATATGGATACAACATTCTGAAAGATATGAATAAAATAAAATATAGCATTAATTTGCATGAACTTGTCTAAATCACTGAGCAACATGATTTACTGCTAAAATTATTAACTAAAAATTCAAACAAAGGGAAAGCCAAATATGTGCATGTGAATGTGGTAATGTATAAAGTTAAATTTGAGGTTCCTCTATTTTTGTTAATTGTTAGAATATTTGGGAATAATGTACATAATTTTTTGCTCAATTATAAAATATCTGTAGGCATTTGTAAAAAGTTGGAACTAACTCTAATTAAGTCTAATAGAGTTATTGTCTAGTTAGACAAATTAAAGGTTAATGTGGTAGCAGAACTATTGAATGTTTGTATGCAACTAGCTCATGAACCCTAGATTCAATAGTTCATCAACATTCAAGTTATTGATATCCCATAATCATATATGATGTTATTGAGTGGAGACTAGACAAAATCCTTGAATGGATACATGTCCATGGATTGCTTGCATATGTGGTTACCTTGGAAAGGTGTGCTTAATCAGATCCTAATCAAGTGAGAGCCAAAGATGAAGTTCATGATCATAGATTACAATGACAATTAACAAAAAGGTAAACTTCCAGTCTACTGGCTTGGGTGTATATGCTCTTGATCCTACTAATTTAAGTGAAAGTAACCCAACAACCAAGGATAAAGGTTTATGGACAATGTACTTCAATGGTACAAGATCCAAGTAAGGATTAGGTGTAGGTATCATATTTATGAATCCAGTTAGTAATAAATATCTAGCATCTTATAGACTCTAATTTCCATGTACTAATAACCTTGAAAAATATGAAACCCTAATCTTAGGACTCCAATTCACCATCAAGCACAAGGTAAGGAAATTATTAGTATGGGCTGATTCAAAGTTAGTCATCAAGAAGTCACATAGTCAATACCAATTCAAACTTTCTTATCTAAATAAATATAAATTTAGAGGATGAGATCTAATCAAAATCTTCAAATAATTTGACATTGCCTATGTACCCAAGGATCAAAATCAACTGGCATATGTGTTGGATACAAAAGCAGTGAATCTAATCCCACTTGAGGCCTTGAACTAAAAAATTTATATTTGATATGGTATCTTGACCTTCTATACCAAACAATGTCCATCACTTCTAGGTGTTTAATGATGATAAGCAAATCATCGACTTTGTGACTAGTTCTAGAGTTTTTGAGTCACATGTAATCGATGACCAAGATGAAAAGTCTACAAAAGAGGTCAAAGTTGGAAATGATGGCATAATCCAATTAAAAAAGAATAGAATTCCTAAAGTCATGGTATCCTTAGAAATGATATTTGAATGAGACAAATAGTGAATGATGCTAAGTACCCAAGGTGAGGGGTAAAGATTACAAAAAAATTAATTTGGGTTCACTAAGAAATCCCTAGAATGTCAAAATTATATTTGTCTACACCAATGAATAAGTAGGTAAAACTACTAAGATATTTTCCAATTTTAAGGACATCCTTGCATGGTCTTATGAAAATATCAAAGTCTTCGACACCCTAGTCACCACTCATACAATCCATTTAAATGAAACATGCAAACCTTTTCAGCAAAGGCAAAGAACCATCAATCCAATTCTATTTAATATAATCTATAAATAGGTAAATAAATTATAGGATTCAAGGATAGTATTCCCAATCATACACTTCACATGGGTGGCTAACCTTGTCTTAGTCAGAAAAAAATGGTAAGATTAGACTCTATGTAGAATTTTAGAATCTTAATAGATCCTCAAAAAAGGATAATTACCCATTTCCCTCCTTGTACAAATTAATTAAAATGGTTAGCATCTCTCAGATGATGTCCTTTCTATATGGCTTCTTGGGTTATAACCAAGTGTTATTTAGCAAAAAAGATAGAATGAATATTGTCTTCATGACTAAGTGGGGAACATTCACATACAAAAGGATTCCTTCTAAGTTCATCAATGTTGGGGCTACCTTCTAACATGCCACGTACCATGTATTTTAAGGATTTATTGGTAAGTGCATAATTATCTACATGGATGACTTAATCATTTTCTCTAAAAATAGGAAAAACCACATGATGTATCTTTACCAAGTTCTAGAGAAATGCAGTACCTTTGGTATTTCTTTAAACCCTAAGAAGAGTATCTTTTGCATAATTAAAGGTAATATTTTAGGACATGTAATCATGAAGGATGATATGGTTATTGACCCTGATAGGATTAATGTTATTTTCAATGCTGATTTTCCTAATAGTAAAATAGAATTAAAATCATTTTTTGAAAAGAAATAACTTTGTGCATAAATTTATTTTAGGTTTCAATGAAATTATCAGACCTCTGAATGTCATGTTGAATAAGGATGTGAAGATTAATTATACATATGAGGCTAATAAATATTTCCAAGACATGAAAAAATACATAGTACAGTCACCCATGCTAATTAGCCTAGATTTTAGTAAATATTTCTACCTTTATTCTTTTGCTTCTATCCACACAATTATTATTGTCTTAATGCAAAAGGTAGATGAAAAGAACATCTAGTCACCTTCATGAGTACAAACTTGAAGGATGCATAACTAAGGTAACCATTCCTAGACAAGTAAGCATATACCTTGGTAAAGGCCATGAACAAGTTCAGACATTATATCCTCTGAAACAAAATTCAAGCCATTATACATAACCCCACCATTAATCTTATGCTTAACAAGAATGTGTTAGGAGAAAGACAAGGAAAATTGATGACTAAGCTCCAAGATTATGAAATAGAGATCAATTTATCCAAGATGGTACAAAGCTAAGGTTTAATTTAGTTAATCACCAAGATTGATCCTCAAATTGACATTTTTTAGGTAAAAGTAGACCAAGTCTTAAGTGAGGAATGGTACAAAGACATCATCTATTACCTTTTGAATGGATATTCCCTACCAAAATTGAAAAGAGAGAAAATAATATCATTCAATCTCAAAATTTTACACTGTATGATCAAAAAGGGGTGTTGCATAGAAAAAACTATGATGGAATCTATTTGAGATACATCCTTAGGAGAGAAGCTACAGACATACTGAATAATTTCCATGAGAAATTTGGAAGTAGACACCCTTTGGGTAGAATCATTTCCCAAAAAATACTTAGGGTAGGATATTAGTAGCCTACCATATTCAAAGATGCACATACTCATGTCTAAGCATGCCATCAATGTCAAGCATATGACAACAAAGAAATAAGGTCAGTTATGCCTTTAAAACCAATGATTGAAACTATGTTAATTATATAATGGGGATTGGACTTTATTGGAGTCATCATTCCTAACTCCTTGATAAGCCATAAATTCATGTTGACAACCACTGACTATTACACTAGGTAGACTGAAGTAGTTACCACTACGAATTTCATGGTAATTGATGTCATTAAATTCCTATAGGATAACATCATAACTAGATTTTGGACTCCTTTATCTCTAGTGTGTGATAATTATCTAGCTTTCCAATCCATAAAATTTATATAATGGGCATGTGACAACAATATCATTGTCAAGTTTCCCCCCAATCATTATCTAGAAAGAGATGGTGTTGTAGAATCAACCAACAAAAACCTGATGAATGCAATAAATAAGTTAGGAGATAAAAACCCAAGGGACTGGTAGTCATTATTAAAATATGTTCTCTGGGTAGATTGGACCAGATACAAATAATCCTTGAAGTCATCTCCATTATTACTAGTGTATGGGAAGAAACTAATATTTCCCATTATTTTGCATCCACCCACTTATGAGTTCATGACTGAATATATGGACAATGATGAAAGAACTTAGTCTAGAATATTGAATATCATCTAAATGGAAGATGTCATAGATGAAGCCCTCAATGACTTCAGCAAACACCAAGATGTAGTCAAAAGATGGTTTGACAAAAGGACTAAAATCAAAATGTTCTAAATATCAGACTTGGTCTTACTATGGAATAAAGCCCATGAGAAAAAAGGCCAGCATAACAATTTTACACCCCTTTTGATCAGGTCTTATCAAATTATAGAAATACTGGGTGATAATGCATTTAGATTAAAGGCCTTGCAAGGAAATTATTTAGCACTATTGGTGAATGGATAGTACTTAAACCACTACTTCTCAACTGCCCTCCATACCCCACCAAGGGATTATGAGTTGGTTTAGTGTCGTGATAGGTAGGAGTAGTTTAGTTTCCTTTCTACTTTTCTTTCTTATTATGTGTTTACTTTCTATATTTTTATCTCCTTAGAGTATTTGTTTCATGTTATAGATTAGAAATAGGCCCTTTTGGTAAGGGCTCAATTTTATCTTGCATTTGTCCAAAGTTTTGAAATCTAAAGAAATTGAGGTGTTAAAACTCATGTATATCCCAATATATGGTTATCCAAATTAAGAGAATGTGTCATATGTTGATTTTTAAAAAATTGGGAGAGTTTAATAATAAAGTTGTCATTTCATGGAATATGTTCTTTTATCCTGATTATAATCTATTGCTAAAAAATATATGTTTGATTGGATGGTCTTAAAATTTTGAAGGTCCATACATACTAGCACTTAATTTCAAATCATAAGATTGTCTAGGTAAAACTCAATCACTAAAATTGAATGGTTCTTGAGTAAAAAGTTCTAAAATTTCTTAAAACCTAGCTAATAAACTAGTTCCCAACCTCTAAGAGTTTGTAAAAAACAAAAAAATGTATATCAATTTGAAATAGACTTGACACTATAAGTTGTATTCTCTTGAAAGTGAATCGGGTAAACTCCATTAAAGCTATAGATGCATAGCTAGTAGTGGATCAAGGCCTAGAGTGGATCTAAAGGTACCTCTGGTGAGGCTATAAATGTCTAGCTAGTAGCAAAGCAATGCCCAACCCACCCCCTTTAAAAGTTGATCCTAACCATATATATATATATATATATATATATATATATATATATATATATATATATATATATATATATATGCTTACCCAGAACCTATGTTTAAAGCCAAGAACTTTGAATCTATTGATTCTGAAACCCAAAGGTATGTAGGTCAATTAATTCAAAGCACACACAGTATGAATGGTTTTTTTATGTTTTCAGTCTTTAATATTTCAAGAAAGTTATTATTTCTAGAGAACTAATTATGATATTTGTTACATCTTCCAAGGGGTTATTACTTAATGATTACATTCTAAACCAAGATATCTAAATTATAACATATCTCTATGTTTCTCGTAGAGGTCATCATTTATTGAGTTCAACACACCCCATTTTCTAGAAAATGGGGACACTATGAAATTTTGGGTCATTGACCCTAGGACATACCTTACCATTTATTACACATGATAGAAGACCCTTTGTATGATTTTAAACATGTTGGTCCTTGACAAATATTCATGGGTACTTTTTAAAAATTATTTCATTAAATGTTTAAGTTCATTGGTTTTCTAATGATTTAACTTGTTTAAGAGTGTTCTTGCAAGGGGCTATAATTCAAAATTCAAGTTATGCTCCCTAAAATGCAATCAAAGTTACTTAATTAAGGTTACCAGACCATGGTAATAATTTGACTATATCAAAAATCATAAATACAAAACTATGACATACTTTGATTTTAAGTTTCAAACTAGGGTCCAAGTTGGATTTCATACTTAGAGTTTACAAATATAGACTTGTCCCTTCTCTTTTATCAGGTAATTTTCTAAATTTTCACATTTTTTAATCTTTACATAAAACTTGATGCCAAATTGGCCTCGATTGACACACAATATCATCACATGCATTCGTCACTCGATCATATAAATTTTGGGACTTAATCACATAAACTTTAGCCTTCATAAAGGTCTACAACCTAATGACCCAATTAGATTATGCCATTTGGCACTCATTCATAGTATTTCAAGTTCAAAGGTAAGTTACAAAAGGTTTATAACCCAATGATACAACCATAGCATGCCACTTGGCATTTAGTCATGGATTCTAATAATCTTCCTATTTTCTCAAGTCTCATGACCAAGTGACCTAGTGGGAATGTGCCACTTGTCACTCAATCACTACATTTCAATCTACAAGAGAGTCATGACCCCATTAGGACATGTGACATGGTGACAATTTGTATCCTTTCAATATACTGACTACTTTTAAAGGTCTCATGATAAAGCAATCTAATAACATCATGACACTTGGCACCTAGTCATGCCCCTTGTGACCCCCATAGCTAAGGTTCAATGTTTAATATCTCAAGGCTTATGATTACATGAAAAAACAACACCTAGAAACTATCCACTTAAAGCTTAGATTTTTAGATACCACATAAAATCCACCAGGCAACCAGAACCAATAGGTTGATGACACATGGACCCCTTTACCCCATGGTAGTATCACCATCAAAGGAAATCATGAAACCCAGTGAAAAGAGATCCAATCAAAGGATGACATGTGGTTGAGTGTCATAGTAGTTAGGTCCATCAAGAATTTCCTATAAAAAATTTGTGTAATAATGTGAGAAAATAAGATCATGCCATTTGGCAGAATAGTATGGGTCCTAAGGGCTACATCATCCCAAACCAAAAGGGATTGATCCATGAAACATCAAATGGAAGAGTGATCCAATCAAAATATACCACTTGGAAGAATATCATGTAGCTCACTTGCATGGCACAATATTCAAAATAAAAGGCTAAAGTACATGAGAAGGCACCAAGTGTCAAACACGTGTCAAGTATGACACCTAAATGACATAGTTATCCACAAAGTGTTGGTAGTTGGTGTGAATATAATGTTGATGGGTCTCATTTTAACAATTATAAAACCAAGTCACCTCAATGGAAAATTCAATCCTATGATGAAAGGATGCATGGAGAACTTGAGAGTAGAGATTGGCTAATTCCCAAAAGTGGATTTTGAAGATATTAGAATAAAATTGAAGAGTCGCCTAGGCAAGTCAAATTAGATTAAAGATACTTGACATTTATGAATCATATATTTTAGTTCAAATTATTAAAATATCCAAATTTTAAATCTTATTTTCATGATGAATTTTAATCACCTTTCTTGTCTACTAGAGAACTCTGAAGTGTTCTATGATATTTGTTGAAAATATTATGTACTTTTCACCATTAAATCAATCCACAAGTTTATTAATCAGATAATATAAAAACCATGATTGAATTAGGAACATCCAAATCCACCAATCTATATTAGGTTCCATTCCTCATTTATATGAAATGAACATCATCTTTTGGGATACTAGTTTCAATTTCATTGCATTAGCCATTGAAGATAAGCATTATAGTGATTTATTCTACCAGGTGGAGAAGATTGCAGACTAGGATAGTGATGATGAGGAATATCCCAATGTTTTAGAATAAATTTTAGACATTTTGGTACTCAAATATGTGGGATTACACAAGGCTACATCTAATTCAGATGTCCTCCCCTATGTAGACTTTGTCTACTACCAAATGTTTATTCAATCTACAATTAAGTCTTTCAATTTGGGTAATGACATTACTTTCATAGTCAAGTTATCCTTTCAAGATTATTATGATTTACCCAGGACTTAAATTACTTATAATCAATAAACTATTACCCATTGGATCAACACACACAACATCAAAGAAGTTTTGAGAGGTTAGTCAAAAAACTAGTAGAGGTTCATTTGTAAATATAAAATTAATCAGACCCCCATCACCCAATTTAGGAAGGGGATAAGAATGGGTATGGCTATGATGAAAAAGCTACATATGGTTGAAGACACTATACATGTAGATGAAAAGTGGTTTTCACTTCTATCCATGATCATAGATGACACCATGACTCCCCCTCTAGGAGAGATAATTTCCTACAACTTGGTAGCCCAGATTAGGAAGACCATGGCCAACCAAAGAGATCATTTCTATATGATGTCCTACTTGGTTGATGTCATTTATGCTACTCTAAAATTCCCTTAATTCACCAATTGGGGTCCAAACCTAAAATGGACCATGCCCTATTTCTTCTAAAAATTGAGAATTTATAAATCCAAATAAGAGATGTGAGCCATTGTCGAGAATTTTTACCTAATTATATACAAGACCATCCATGAGAGAATTATGCTTAGGCTATTTGAAGAAATTAAGGAAATAATAAACACATTGGGATACTACTCATATTATCCTAATTTCATGGTAATAAGGGTGTTAGGAATTAGGATAACCCCCTTATAATACTTACCATAATTCTAGACAAACTAGCCAAATAAGGGATTATCTTCCATCTACTTAGAGGGGTAGATAGATTGTGCAAAAATAATAAAAAGGTATTGGTCCATCATCAATTAACCAACATCAATCAATTTAATATTGATAAATATAACTTAGTTATAGATGCCACTAAGTAAATGTCCACCTTTGATTTGGATAAGGACACCAATGGGAAATAGAACCCTGAACATTTAACATTTAATCACTATGTCAAGCACAAGGCAACTCTAAGCATTACATACCATCATCAGTCTGAAGATGGAGACCCATTATACATCAATGTAGCTAATGAAACTAAGCTAAATCAAAGATTAAAGGATCATAATATCTCATAGGTAAAAGGGAGGTTAGATGATGTAGGGTTTTTCTAGGTTTTGAACATAAAAATACCTAGGTAGGAGCATCAGCATCTACAGTCCACACTATTAGTGATGAAGAGGAAAGGCTAATTGACCCATAACTCAATCATAAAATACACTAGGAATTGTCTCCCACTTTATATAAGGGAGGGTATTGTACAGTAAAGCATATTTGGTAGGCTTCTACTTTAAGAGCCCAAATAATAGCCCATCCCAAGTATAGATTACTACTTTAGTACAAGCAAAACCACCAATGGGGACAACAGTTGTATATACTCAACACAAACAACTTTAGTATTAGGATTTCCTCCTTTACTTCTTACTAGGGAGTAACCAAGAGCAATAGGTTACAAACATGTATGTTTACCTCCTTTGTTCTATAAGCAACCCTTAAACATATTTGGTGAGCCCCCAACTCTAGACCATGTGAACCTCTTATCATATCATCCCCTCACTAAACCTATCACTAGACTTGTGACCATGCCATTTTCCATCAATAACCCCTTTATCATATCCTCCACTTCTAGGGTATTGATAATGACTAATTTTCCTCCAATCATGCTTGAGCCTATGCCTAGACTTGTTCCACAACTACTTAAAAAGAGACCTAATTTTGTCATCCCCCAAGTTTTTATATTCATAACTACTACTTCAGCCAGCACTAGTTCCCCTTCACATTCAGGAATGACACTTCCCTCTTCTTCCCCCAACTCTACATTTGTATTGGTCACATCCATAGTTGCCTCTCACACATTTGATTTTCAAGGATTGACCTTAGCTTGGCCATTTCCTCCAACATCATAGCTTCCATTTGGTTCTTCAAACAAATCATGGATTAAGTAGATGCAATTAGCTATAATAGAAAACCCATATATGGTCATAATTGACCCTCCCCAAGTCACACATGAATTTTACAAAAGGGTTGGGGTAATGAAGAGGGTAACCAAGAGGAAGGTCACCCATTTAGACTAAATAATTATTTATGAGTAAGAGGAGACCTTATTCAAGCTAACCAAGATGAAGAGAGCTAGGTAGGGCCAATAAGAATAGTATGAGGAGGACCCCATTTAAACTCTATAAGCATATGGTAATGTAGCTAGTGAATTGATTAAAGGAGTATAGCAAAAAGTAGTTGACATGGAGTAGTAGCACAATGCCACATTACCATAAGAAACAATAATTATTGTGTAATGGGTTGTGGGAGAGATGTTTGACATGTTAAATACCTTTGCTCAATACAAGGTAAAAGGAGATGAAATATACAATAAATTTCTCAATGCAAAGCTACATATGGGGCATATGATATTAAGATAATCAACTTGGTGAAGTTCATTAGGATGAATAAGTTTAAGGACTTAAATCCATTTCCCTTAGAGGACTTGAGAATTTCTTAGTCCTATGTAAGTGGAAAAAGGAAATCTCTAAACCAATGGATTGATTAAATGAGGTCCCTAGGCTAGTCACTTACCCAATAGGGTGATAGAGTCATCAATTTGTTGAAGGATGTTGAGATCATGCACCTTCCCAATAAGGATGGATCCATGATTAGCAAGGATGACTTCAGGGTCTAACTACAAAACTTTATTATAAATTTTAGGAAGCAGGCCATGGCTAGAGGAGTAAGCTTCAAATAGGAGATGGTATATTTGGTAGCCTCTGCTAATCAAAGGATAGAGAAGGCTATAGAAATTAATAAATTAGTAAGACCTCTCCTGAGCAAACATGATGCAACGGCAGGGATCACAATAAATTTACTAAAGGAGCCTATTATCGATGTAAATTTGATTGATAGTGACTATAAGAGATGATTTGAAGCATGGAGATGGAAAATTAAAGCTAAAAAACAAATTGTCATCATAGGAGCCTATACCTCCATAGCCTATCTTGGAATATCTTCTTCTTTAGATAACACTAACACTCCCTATTTAGCTACTATTAGTTCACATCCATCCACTTCTACACCAGGATCCTTATCATCAACTACATCAGTGGGATCTCATCCTAGCACTTCAAGAATGAGATAGTCATTTGTTAGGCTTTCTATTGATAAAAATCATGTCTTAATTCCCTTTAATTACATTGTAAAATACTCCCCTATTTGAATATGGAATATTCTTTATATTTAAAACATTAGGAACCTTTTCTATTGATAGGTGTCCCATATCTAGTCCTCTTATAACTATCTTAAGCATTCAATGGCCTATATATAGGGGTTTCCCCCCTTTATTTTACTTTAAAACAAAATTTTGTGAGATTAATGTAAAGATAAATTAGAATCCCTAAAAAAAAATTATTCTTTTCATTATTTCCATATGTTCTTATTTATCAAAGCTTTGCTAAAAATACATGATTTTATTTATTCCATGGTTAAATTTGGTAAGTAGTGTTCCAAGTACATCATGTTGGTTTGTGCTTTTAGCTATACTAGAAAAATTTGTTGAGTACACTTTGTTTTCTTTATATTCTACAAATGAATGTGTTGAAAGCAATTTATTGTAGATATCCATTTTAAGCATACTTTTTAGACATATGAATTATCTTTACCCTAGAATCATCACTACACTTATGATATTTTATGTTTAGCACTAGGATCTCATAGAAGTTAGTTTTTTTATATTATTGTCAGAAGAAACTAAAGTATATTTGTTAGTCTTTGTTGTTGCAAATAAAACTTCCTTTTTTCTCTGCCTTGCTTCCCCTTTTGATTTTTTTTAACATGAACCATTCTAGATTAAAAATCATTGTGAATATCCACTTGTTTGCTTAAAGGTTAGGCATAAATTAGCAAAATACAATAGCAATTCTAAATCATAACAATAAAAATAAATTTCAAATAGACTATGTCACTATTGAGTTTATGTTATCCCTACAGTAGGGTCTACTTGTAGAGTAAAGGTAGTTACCACATAATCATCCAATAGAACTAAACAAAACCCAATGGTCTTTCATTACCTACACTATAAATTGAAAAATATTGTTCTATTATTCACATTATATCCTTGACCTAGATATACATCAATAGGTGTCCTTATTGAAATGAGGGAGAGGAGAATAAAGTTTTTCTTCTTGATTTTTCTATTATATTCTATGTACTTAATCATATCTTCCTAAAGTGAATTTTTTTTAGAGAAGAGTGTAATATTTTCTAACTATAGATTATTATTGGCCTATGTTATAATGTTGAGTTCATGGCATGAAGCCATTAAAATTAAAAAGAAAAGGCTTTGGAATGAACATAAGGTAAAAACCACAATCACCAAGATGTAAAAAAACCAAAACTACTTATAAGAACACAATATTTGTATAATATTTTCCCTAATTAGCATAAAAATTAAATGAGATATGCCTTCCCATAATCTATAGTATACATCAAAATATGCAAAAGTGATCCTCTAGTAAAAATGAGGTGTAAATTTATAAAAAGTGAATTTATAACATATTATATAGTTTTAAATAGAGAAAATTTCTTACATGTATAGTTTAAATATATAATAGAGAAAATGTGATGGCACAACTATGAAGAGCATGGAAAAAATTTCACTTCCAAAAAAATCAAGCCTTGATCTGAGTTCCTTGTCAAAATATGTGGGCTTTAGAAGTTAAAAAAGGTACTATTATGAAGCAAATTTTGGAAAAAAATTGAAAATATGGGGATCTAGTTTCTTAATCTATAAATTAAGTCATACCAATTCATATATCTCAAAAAAAAATCAAATTGAAAAAAAAAAAGAGCTCATGAGGTCTCTATATGAGTGAAAATAGTGTCTACAAAGTTAGATTTTCAAGGTGCTAATGCCAATGGTGCAAAAATAATAATAACTCTTTTGTAGTTCAATGTGGCCTCTAAAAGAATCGAACCCTTGACCTGTTAGTGAGAAATAATATCCACTGTTGCACAATATTATCAATTTAGATACATGTATTAAAAATATAAATTAAATAAAATATAAAACCTTTTACAAAGGTTGATTAAGAAGATAATCCATGGCATGTGAGATCCATATGGAAAATTAGGCCATACAAGTGAAGGATGCTTGAGATGGTAGTGGACAGGAAGGAAAACATGGAATAATTACATAACTAATGCACTTTTTTAACACTTTAAATTCATTCCAATGCTACTAAAGTCTTTCAAATGCAATAGTGCAATTATCAACACTAAAGGTTAGTAGGCTATTATAGATGGCCATCTGAGTCAAGGGGTTTGATGGTAGAGTCTTAGAATTATACAGTTACTAGTGGTATAAGGTATGATGGTAGAATATGTTTATGGTCTAAGTTGGTAATCTATGTAGTGGTAGATTGTGTAGCAGTAAGTACCATTATACAACTTGTAATGTGCATAATAATATTATGTACCTCATAGAGGGAGTTGGATTTGGTTGGACCCCCTTATTTAAAAAATAAAAAAACTTCGACTAGAAGGTATGGCCTTCTAGGAATTTTTTTTCCATTTTATTTGAAACTTTTTTTTTTAACTTGGTCGTATGACCATGTGTAGACTTTACGAGAAACCTTAAAATAAACAGTTTTGTTAGATATGTCCATTTTGATGAATTAATGACTCCTATATAGTTTTTCAAAATTTTAGCTCTACAGTGAGGTCCATTATTTTTCAAAAATACCTCTACAAAAAAATATTCCACAAATATAATTGGAATCCTCTAATTAATTATTTAGGTATGAATTAGTGGTATATGGCTAGCTTCATCAATCACATATATAAATGTACTTTGAAATTCAAAGATAACATCAACAAAGGGTATTATGCTTGGATTATAATCTTTATATTTTCCAAAGGTTTGGTCACCTTATCAATAAACTATTACCTCTCTTTTATCAATAATTATGTAAATTCTTGTGATAAAGAGCGCATTCGAGCTAACTATGATAGTAGGATCCTTGAGTACACCATCATTAATTTTAAAATCTCCCAAAGCATTTAAAAAAATTACGTGAGTTTATATTTGAATTATCTTGTGAAAAATAATGGAAATAAAGGTAATCTATGGGTTATGAGGAAGAGATGAAACTTAACAAAGTACCACTTTGACAATCAAGCTATTAGATTCATAATGAGAGGTGATAGATGTAGGTTAAATCCTCTTAATGCAGATACTATAAAAATAAAAACCAATATTTGTAACATTATACACAAATGTGTTCTCACCAATTTCATAGAGAGAATAAAAGGATATGATCCTCACATTTCAATTGAATTTGTAAAGCTTGCAAAGCTCAGAGTGTTGAAATGAGAGGATATTTTATTTTGGTGTCTAAAGAAAGCATAGGATAGGATAATGGGATGAGTATGGAGGGACTAAAATTATTCAAATACAAGAGGTGCAATGAATAATATTTATAAAATTTCTTGAAAAGAAGAGAAATTTTGATAGAGTTTCAAGGTGGTTACTTAAAGGATTTGGTCCCAACTCTCTAGATTGAGGTCCTACAATATATTATAGGTATGTGAATTTTGAGTGGAGTCTTAAGGTGTATTTATCCCAAAAATTTATGTTCTTTAATTACATTCCATCATAATAATTTTATTATCATTATTGTATTCTTACTATTGTCTTTGTAAAATTTGGTGATAAAAGTTCAACTTGGAAAAGCTAAAATATCAATTCATAAAGATTTAATTTATCTATTATGCCACATGTGAAATATTTATGTCTTGGGCCTTATCTCTAGGTAATTATATTTTATTATAAATATGTGAGTGATATTATAATAACTTTTCCTAAGAGGTAACAACTAGGGTTTAAAACTTCAAGAAATCCAAGTCCATCACTATCAAAATTTCAGCTTTAGAAATAGATAAATCTAGTGAAGTTGAAGAATGAATTATTGAGGTTTAATCTACATCTAATAATATTACACTCCTTATGTAACCCCAAATCATATTTTCTCAAGCAACAAGTCCAAGAAAAAAATCATTATTAAACACATGCAGGATTAAAATCATTGTGAGAAGTAATCGACTTCAAAAGATAAAGTAATATTTCAATATAAAGAAGACCTAAAAGGGAAAAAGAGAACTTTGGAATTTGTTAAGGATGTTTTCCAAGATAAGGTCCTAGTGAATTATGTTGACCTTAAAAATTATCATAAAATGGATTATGAAGAAAAATTATAATCTTAAGGATACTATCAAACAAATGCTAAATCAAATCAATGGAGGGATCCTTTTAGAAAGAAATACAATAAATAAGGAAGGGGAGATGGCTGAATTTTCTAGGAAATTGGATAAGTTGGAAGAAAAGGTTAATTGGATGGAAAAGAAGAAGATAAAAATTAAATAATATCTTTAACACATTATTCAGATGAATAAATAGACTCTCACTAATTGTGTTTAATATATGAATTTTGTAAAGATGTTCTTAATGCTAGGAAAGAGGATTAGAGTGGTGGAAGAATGAGTAAGAGAATGAAAATACATGATAAAATAAATATTATAAAGGTGGATATGATAGGCCTAGATGATATGGATAAGCTCATCATAAAATTTTCTAAATAATGGGATGGGTTCAAGATAGGTTAGGTTATTAGTCCTCATCCATGTTGTGTCTTTTTGTTTTTATATTGTGGTGTTGTCTAGTTCTTGTTATTTTATTTTTATTGTTTTCTTATGGATGAATAACTTTATGTAAGTTTTTTATGTTTTAGTTATTGGAAATATTGTTGTTATTTTTTGCGTTTGTTGATTCCTTTATTTTTCCTACTCCTTATTCGATGGAAAGGACCTTTTCAAAACCCTCTTTTTACCTTTTTAAAAAAACATGTTCCGCAAATCTCATAAAAACATTTTCCAATCTCTGAAAAAATATATATTCATAATTAAGAAGAGATAAAACCATAAGTAATCATTGTAATATATCCCTCTAATACCATATTAAATTAATGAGTACTGAACATCCAAAATAAATCTTTATATCATCACCACAATACTAAAAGTCAAACCATAATGCACAACAACATTAAACACCAAGTCTCTATGTATATCATCTCTCTCAATCATATAAAATTGAATTAATATTATAATAGAGATTTCAATATAAATAATAGGAAAATTTTATATCACAACAATAATAATTAGTTATTGTGAACAAACTAATAGTTGTTGTGACCAAATATTCACTAGCTAATTGATTCGTGAATATATAACTCAAACTAGTTATCTCCCTAATTTAAGCTCAACCCTTATGTTAGTGTGAATCAAGAAAAAACCAAACTATTTAAAATAATAATAAAAGCAACCTAGTTTGAACATGAACATAGAACCACAATAACATAGTTACTGGCATCTTTTTTCACCTCCAAGGGTAGCTTAAAGTTAGGAAATTTAATACTATAGCATGGGTAATATTTTTTTGAACATATAAAATGCATATTATTGCTTCTTACCTAAAATTAAATTATTACCAATTTATGTCATGTTATTCCAATATAAGGGAGTCTTGTGTATAAGGACAATTTTGAATCACCTAGGAAGGTTACTCCATTTTTTCAAGAATAATGTGTGAAAAGTAATTAATCATCACACAAACAATAAGGCAACTCAAAACTTGTAAGGGGGCATGGAGAGAGTAAAAATACATAATGAAGTACACAAAATTAAATTAGTATGTAGTATAGTCAATTTAATTTGACCAAAACTATAAAGACCTAGAAAAAGACTTCATATATTATAAATTTGGATTAGTTTAACACAAATTAAATAACTTCATTATTAAATAGATAATAAATCATGCCAGTATATAGCTATTTGAACTAAAAATAATAAGTCATGACTTATCATAAAATCACTAAGATCTCTCTAAATCCCACATAATCTCTACTTGTGATCACCTTAAAGTGGTATTTAGATACTAAGAGTGTCATTTGAGTTAGCAAGTTCCTAGCTTAGCCCTAGACCTATCCTAGATCCTTTGACATGATTTTTCAATCATTGTGAGACCATAAACAGTTATAGTCAACCAAAACATAGTCCTAGGACTACTTTCTCAGATCCTAACTCAGTTTGCCCAGTAGTTTGCTAGGTGGATATTAGTGCCACATTTAGGATACTATAGCCACATGGTGGTAGTGTCCCCAACTAGGAACTACTATCATTTACCCTAACTCTCCCAAATGGATACTTTTTCAAATGTGTGCAAGTACATTTTCTTATCTGCACAAGCTACAGATCTCTATAAATACAAGTCTATTTGACCTTTATTCACTATATGGAAAAGAGATACAAAAGCATATTCAAACAAAAGATAAGTTGAGAAAAACTAAGGTATTTAATCCCTATTCTACCCTATTTTTGTATACTACCATCTACATCAGCCCTAAACCTAGATTTTAAATATTTCAAAGCTTAAACACATTCAAGTCATCCAATTCCACTCTCATTCTAGCATTCACTTGCACTTTCTTCAAGTACTAGGTGGGAAAACTAAATCAATCTTGATCCCTCTTTAGAGTATTGGTATGTAGGCATTTCTCTTCACAATGGGGTGCTAAGGATGTCCAACATATCCTAGTGATAAACACACAATTATTTTTCATGCCATACTTGTAAGGAGGATTAAGGTTTGCACACTAATTCAAGTTTTTCAGGCACAACACAACTCCAAATTTCATGTGCATATGAATAGGACTTAAAAACATAGGTGTAAGTACTCATAGAAAATAGGAACAATCTTATAAGGAGGACACTAGCACCACTTTGAGGATATTACAATAACATGGCACTACTTTCTAGGTAGATCACTACTATCCAATGAGCAAACAAATCCTGAGACCTTGTTGACAACACTCAGACTTGTCCAAAACTCAATTTTCAAAACCTAGATCATCTATGATAGTCACTTTCTAAATAAGTCTCTATTTAAGTATATTTATTACCTTTTTTAGAAAGTCAAAAAATGTCAAAAGCCATAACAAATCAATACTTAATTATTTCATATTATTTGACTGACTTAGACATCTCAGCCCTTTAACCAAACATAGTATTTACATTAGTTAAACCCTAAAATATTAAATCACCACTAAACATATCTATGTGAGTTATCACAACTCATTATTTCCACACAAGCATATTATTAATTTTCATAAATATACCCACATAATGAAACATGAATTCATAACATTCCACCTTTAGTGTGAAGTTGGGAGAAAAAAATCACACATTATTTAGAAGCTTCTCTCTAAAAATGATTATTAAACCATATATAACTCCATAAAAATGTCCCATAAACCTCATAAAGGTGTAGCTCCCAACTTCCTAGATTTCACCTCCCCAAACTACCAAATTTAAAAACTCCTAAACTATCTAGGCATCCATCCATGTTGAACTTACACTCGATTCTAGTCCTTAAAGAGTGGAATTATTAGAATATGAATCTTTTAATTTATCATCACATGGAATTTAATTATTTTCACACCACACATCATACAAATAAAATGAATAATTTGAGTACTAGGTCCTCTTTGTCATGTTTTTAGCCTCTTCTCTCTATCATTTCCACTTGATCGTAGATAACATAGACAACCTCCAGTGCCATTGGAAGCTCCCCTTGGTATTATTCAATTTAGTGTATTGGTTTTCATTTCAAATTAGTTTATATGGATTTCATTTTCTGTTGATAATGGATTCATTTACAAGTAATTTTTTGTTGACACTTATTTACTTTGTCAATATTCATTATTTATTGACACCAAATCTAATTCAACATTTATGGATAATGACCATTAAATTAATTTATTGATCCAACACAATTTTCAACAAATTTTTAGATACTTGACATAAACAACAACATTAACAAAATTTAATTTTTAAGACACAAAAATATTGTCTATGATAGAATTATAAAAAACAACTATAAATAAAGAAACAAACTCTTAGAGGGACACTAAAATATTTAATTATCACCTCTAAAACTAACTCTTAACATATATAATTAAATTAACTCGTTATTAACTAATCATATACTCAAAAAAATATTAACAAAATTTAATGAGCATGACTTATTTATAACACGTAACAAAATGTTACTACATAACATTAACTAAACAACTACTGAATTTGAAAATTCCTTATAACATTTTATATTAAATACAAAATCAATACTCATTACCATTATTATTATTAGGGACAAGCACAACACTTCATATCCACCTTTATGGCATGCCCTTATTAATTAGGTCAACACATGAACAATATGCATAGTGTGATCATCATAAATGATCAAAATGTAAACAAGTCACATAGGTGACATGACTATTGACCAAATGTATCATACTAGCCTATGAATAATATGTCAAGGTAGGTTATTGAAACATTGCATGAAAAATAAATTTGATCAAATTGCACAACCAAGATTGCATATTTTGCATGAGACTGATATCAAGCACACGAGCATGGAGATTCACAAATTTTTACCAAGTATCAAGAAATGGTACAAATTATATTACTCCACAATAATTATGATGCCACGACACCAGTAGAGAATAAATATTTAGACCAAGATGACCTATATGTATAAATGGTTGAATAAAACTATAAATATGTTGAGTGATTTTAGTGCACATGGATGAATCAATGGATACAAGTAAACCAAGAATAAAATGAAATAGAACATTAAATGTTGTACATAAATTCCATCAAACTAAACAAATATCATAATTTTTATAAATTAAGCTTTAAAAATTTATCTTTTCATGAATGTTATAACATGGGGAAATAGTGCAAATTATTGGTTGCCCCTATAAACCACTTATTCTTCCATTTCCTTATTCAACTTTGATCTAATACCAAATGATAAATTTTATTATTTTAATAAAAATAAGCATAATTCATTATTAAATCAATAATAGATATTACAAATATATATAGCTAGTTAAACTCCTAAAAATAAGGAATCATAACTTATCATGAAATTCTTGAGATATTTATAAATCCCACATAATCTCCACGAAACCTATCTATGTTAGTTATCAAAAAAACTCATTATTTTCACACAAACATATTATTAAATATCATAAATATACCCACATAATGGAGCACTAATTTTTAATAATATTTTCTAGTGTGGTACACATAAGGTACAAGTTAGAGATGTATACAGAATATTAACATTCAATGAAAATTGGTCCTAAAAAGTAGTTTGGATTTACACAATGCTATTTTATAGGAGCCTATAAATCTTTCATATACCTACCAACTCTATAACTATATAACACTAACTAAATATTTTGGATGTTGCATGGGTGAAGGATCTATAATGATTGATTGTAAGTGAAACTCACTTAAAAAATATAAAACATATGTATAAAAGGAGTTGTTACAAAATGTATAAAATAAATAAGGAAGATAAGAGAGAAGGGAGGTTGATGAAGATACCTAAGACAATAAACCAAAACTAAGATATGGCCTAAATAAGGATTGATGCATTATATGTATCCCAGGTGTAAAATAAAATATATAATTTTGAATGTGTGTGTGTGTGTGTGTGTGTGTGTGTGTGTGTGTGTGTGTGTGTGTGTGTGTGTGTGTGTGTGTGTGTGTGTGTGTGTGTGTGTGTGAGAGAGAGAGAGAGAGAGTGTGTGTGTGTGTGCACATGCACACATGTGTGTGTGTGCACATGCACACATGTGTGTGCATGTGTATTTATGTATGTGTATGTGTGTGTGTGTGTATTTATAAATTTATATTAATTTTAATGAATATAGATATATCCATTTTTGTAATCATTTATGTGAATTAAAATTATTCAAAGGAGTGGAGTGATAATATCACTCAAATTCATGGTGAAGGAATCATTTAATTATTATTCCTAATAATTACTACACCAGTTGTGGTATTAGAGCAAGATAAGCCTTCAGATAAGTTGATGGGTAAAGAAAAGAGATGACTATAAGGTAAAAATGCTACTTAGAAAGTTATTAGTAAAGGCACAATAACATTCAATATGGATATAATAATAGATGAAGTCTTAGATGTATTTTATGTTATACAATTATGCTTGGATGTTATCAAAGAAGATAAATAGTGAGGACTCATTCTAAGGGATGACTAGAATGACGTTGAAGATGAAAGATCATGCATAGAAGGTGAAGAAGATGATGAGACTGATGGAGAGTATATGGATGTAAGCAAAAATAGACTCTTAAATTATTTTCATAGATTTGGTGAGGCATTAACATAGAGGTGACATGATTTTCAATAGTTTTGAATCTTAAAGAATTGATATATTGGCTCATTAATATTGAGTATTATTTTTAGTAAAATGATATTAATGACCCACAAAAGGTAAAGGGTGAAAAATAAGTTGAAGGGTCATGTGAAACTATGGTGGAAAGAAGTTCAAAATGAACATCAAAGTAAATGAAATGATAATATAACTAGGTGGGATCAAATGTAGAAAAAATTAAGGGAAAGTTTATACCTATAGACTACTATCTAAAACTCGTCAAGGAATTACATAATATAAAACATAGAGATTTATATGTCGAGTATACTAAATATTGATATAATTATCCAATATATACATAATTAAGTTGACTAAGATAATGTCACAAGATACTAGAATGGGTTGAGGCTCTCTATTTAAGAAGATTTGAGTCTGACATTGGTATAGACCATAGTGGAAGCCTATCTGTATATGTTAAAGGTAGATGGAAAAAATTTGTGATGAAAATAAATAGCATGTAAGGAAATGGAATATTTATATGAGGATGATAAGGTATATTAGGAAGGAAAATACATACATAAATCAAAATTAGCACAACATGCATCACCCCAACTCCATGACAAGAAAGGGTACGAGGGGTTTAATAAGAGAACACATGGGCAAGTGCCTTATACCCATCAATAGGTAGAATTAGATTCATTCAAGGAATGTGATAGGATTACATGGGACATGACATTAGTGTGTGAAAATTGGGCATTTTTTTTTTGAACTCCCCTAATAACTAGAGTAAAATAACTAAATTGAGGCTAGTGTGCATATTACGCAAAGAGACATGAAATATTTTGGGTCAATATTTTTGCAGGTACAATAACTAAGAGGGGGTGAATCAATGATGATATATAATATAATTCAATTCCCAAATCTTAAACATTCATCATACATCAACTTGATCAAGCAACATCATAAACATGAAAGCATATACATCCAAATCATACATATGAGCATACATCACATGAACACATCATATATGTAGGAAACCCTCTTAGGGGATAAAACCCATTAAACCCTAAAATATGGACTAAATTCCTATTAAAAAAGATCCAATATTTATACCATCACCCATTTATTAAGTAACACCCATCTCTTAGTTTAGTGAGACACCAATCCCATAAGGAACTACTGCCCCTATCTAGATGAGCACCCATAACAACTAGACCTTTAGCAAGCTTTAATTTTCAAGGAGGAACCCATTAGGAAAATAAGAACCCACTTAGATATCTTGAATAGATCATCTTAAACACCTTTTTATACTCTTAAACTAATGATTACCACCTTTGTCTACACTCTTCTCCTCCAATCTCTCTCAAGCTGCTTCTAGGACAAACTCACTCAAACTACCTCTTTTAGGCTCATTAGGTCCAATTACCTATGTGTCCTGTATAAAATTTATTAGATAAACATGTATTATTTTTTTCACACTTTTATGGTCTTATCTAAAATGTACCTTGTCTTTCAAATCTTCTCTTCTTCGCTTGAATCCATACTTTCACAACTAACACAATTAGTCCAATTAGACCTTGTACTTATACAACTCTCTTATTTTAACCCATATGGGTTAGCTAAGATGATTTTTAATATTTTTTTTAAATTTGAGATAAGACCTCATATATTTTACATGTAATAACCACACACTCCATATGTCAGTCATTACCTCATTAACCCCAAACCATAATTAGGTCTTGGTGAGACTTAAAACAATTAGGCATTCATACTCACAAGTTACATGTGAGACTACTTGGAGCACCTTAATCCTTTACCAATTATTAAAACACATAAAACCTATCTCTAATATACCCTTTATCATTCCCTCATGGTTCCATGTCACCTATAAATCTACCTCATACCTTAAATCAAGCCATTATAGACTACTCGCCAAAAGGCCTAGAAACACATAAAAGTATGACATATAGAACTGAAGCATTTAAACACTTTTCTGAAACAATCCACTAAAATATATGCATTAATATATCATATATAACCTATTAAACATCTTCATGTCCATTTTCTTCTTCAAATCTACTCATAACTCTTTCAACTTACCTCTACAAGATGGTCACTCAATCTGTCAATGCATTCAACAAACACAATTAACTTATAATCATTTATTCATAGTAAATATTGTTTTACCAAACCTAAAAAATCCATACATATATTATTCATGGAGTATACAACACTCTCCAATATTTAGATCATCCTAAAACATTAAAATACTATCAAGAACAACTCAATTATCCTTCTCTAATCACTTGCAGAACATGATCAAACACATAGTCAACATTAGAGATTAATATATTTGATTGTAATAACATTCATATCTTATAATCAATTTTTATGGATACACCTTTAATTTCTCTTCAACTTTGGTTTTTTACATCACCTTCAAATTCATCCTAGATCAAAAGATATAAGCAAAATATTGAGCACTAGTTTTTCCTCTATTAAATTCAAATACCAATGGTCATTGTGTAAATGTTAAACACCAGCCACTTTGACCTCATCTCATTATCCTTAGAAACTTTGAATAAATATGCACCATTTATCTTCATAAATTTTTCCTAGTTTTTATCTTACAATTCTCACCGTTGATCTTTGATCTAATCTCTCGTGATTGTGTCACTTGGTAGTTATGCATGCCTTCTGCATACCTTGTACCATTCATTTAATATGCTTGCGACACTTGGTATTTCTATGTTAAATATAAGCATCATTTGAATTATTTAATTAATCCATGTTTTTCATCTCTAACTTTGTGATCACATGATTACCTTTGGATCTTCATCTGATAGATTAGACGCTTGTCGTTAGATCTCTGTATAATCATACGCTCGTCATTAGATCTATGTATGATCATATTCTCACCATTGGATCCTTATCTATTCAGATTAAATTCTCTACATTATATCTATTATCTAATTAAATTCTCACCATATATCTCTTACAAATTTGGCTAAACATGGGAACTTAGTAAACTTCTACCTGGAAGGCCAACTTTTTACCTTATTAACTTATGCTACCCTTAACCTCATGACCTAAAATTTGAACCATATGATATCCTCACATAGGATAATCTATCCATAAACAAAAAATATCCTAAAACCTTCACATGTGTGAAATATAACATCATTATTCTGCTCACTTAGCTTTATCTATCAAGATGACTAATTGAACCTAGACACTTAAATGATTATTTTGATGAATTCCGTTCACTTCCATAAGCACTCTAGGAAATCGTAATACCCCATAGGGTCTCTAAAACATGTTCATACAATAAATATCATCCATAAATTGAATAAATAATTCAAACACTCTCCAAATCATCAATATGATGACTTTATCATTAATGCGCTATGATCTCATGCCCTCTTTTACATCAATGACCATGCTCAACAATCTCCCCCTTTGTCATTGATGGTAAAACACCCTTAGAATGACTTCATTTGAATTCATTAATTTTTATCTTTCTCCCCCTTTAACATTAATTATAAAGGGTCTCTTCTTTAATATGCCAATTATCATTCCTCAACATTATGTATGCATTCAAATACTATTTAATATGCTCAGGATACTTACATATTTTCAAGCATATGAATCAGTTACTACCCCTTTGACATGCACCAATCTAAACTTAGACTTCTCTAATCTTTAAAACAAACAAACTACACAAAGATATTAGAAATCTCCCTTACATCAATCTCCATCTCATATCATTTTTTCTTTGACATATACCAATCTAAACTTGGGATTCTCTTATCCTTGGACCTATCTACCTATAGAACTCACAAGCTCCCTTTTCTCATGTATGAAGATTCAATACCTTGTCAAAACTTATGACTTGGTTTGATAAATTCATCATATTAGTCTCCTTCAATTCACAATTTCAATAGACTTATTCATATCTCCACCATGAATAAAACATCTCACATATGCTCCCCCTTACATCATGCATAGTTTTTCTTCAATCTACTCAAGCTAACTAAGTTAGATCCCCCTTACTCCATGTCATACACAACTTGTAATCTATAAAAATTTGAGACCTTCAAGATATTAAATATATGATAGCACATTCTCATCATACTATATATCAAACTTGTCTCCAGTCTTCATTATTTTATTAATCAATTTAAGCAATTGACAAGATCTTACCTTTAAGACCAAAAACCTTGAACACACCTTGAACACATTATGCATTAAAATATATTGATAACTCACCATCCTTGATCAGACACTTGGAAACCTCTATTCTCTGCCTATAGACCTTTAGAATAAACATCTCTTCTTATGACCTTTCTTGTCCTGAAACATCAACCAAATCTCAACTATTATCCACCATGCTTCCCTTTGTTGTCAAGTGACTCCTTGAAGCCGGAATAGAGCACCCTGACTCACAATGTCCTAGAACAATGTGAAACTAGGATTTTCCCAAAACTCCTCATATTCCTTTTCCTCCTTGGTCATCTGATACTAATAGTTCTTCTTCTTTTTCTTAGGCTTAAGAGAAGTAACTTGCTCATCTACTACAAAACTCTCCTTTTCTTTTAAGAATAAATTGACAATACATGGAGACAACAAATATTCATGACTTACCTTTTCATATTAATAAATAAACTCATTACTAGGCATTGACAACTAATGTTCTTTTCATGAAACATGTTCAACAATAGTATGATGTTCACTTATATTCATACCTACCTTAGAACTAGTCTTATCTGACACCTCGTTCTTCTCTTTGAGATCAAATTGATCTAACTTTTGATTCTCCTTTTCTATATAGATAGATGACACATTCTCTTGGCATTCATAAACCTTATTCATATCTAATTCCTCCTTTGATTTAGTAGGTAGTCCACCTTGATCTTTCAAATCAACTAAATTAGTTTTCTTAGTCTTCACTTCCTTAAGATTCCATATCAAGGATTGACCTTTCTTGAGCACACTAGGATGTCCATGCACCTTCTTATAACTTGAGAGCTTGATTTTATAATATCTTTTAATATGACCAACTTGATGATAACAAAATTAAATAACATCATTCATACATTTTTCTTGATGAATATTATGAATCTCAACAAACATACCATCTTGTCTCTTAGGTTCATTATGCTCAAGCTTGACTATTTTAGGTCTCCATACCTGGGTTAGTATTTTTCCATACCTTCTAGGGTATAATCCAACAATATGTCCCATGTCATGACAATTATACCAGACTACATTATCCATACCTCTAATTGACTAGCTACTCTTCCTTCTATAGTTTATTTTCATATGACCAAAATGCTTACATGCAAAACAATGACCATTAAATGAACTTTTATACCTTATAGTATTTAGTTACCTAATCAGTCTTTTCACCTTCTTTCCTTGAGATGACCTATCTTGCTCTTTCTTAGTCTTGTTTACCTTGATAATATATTACTCATGCTCATCTTTTAATGAATCTAGCTGGGTCTTCAATTAAATACTCTCATCCTCTTTAACTCTCATACTTGAACTTGAAGCCTCTAACTAAATTCTAAGAACTTGGATAGTTTTTTATCCCTCTTAGCTTCTTTAGTCATGTTATCCTTGAATCTACATGCTTGATCTTTAATAATATTTATAGAATCAACATTGGAGTTCAACTCATCATGCTCACCTTACTTTGAACTCAAATTGGCATTTGTCTTTTCTAACTGAGTCTTAAGATGTTTGCATTCTTCCACTTTTGAACTTAGATTAGTCTTTATAACTATTAATTGATCCTCAAGATCATGCATGGTCATCTTGTCTTATTTGACTATTTCACTTAATATTTCAAATTTGGTTTGAAGATGACTTATCATTTCACTATGTTCTATGAATACCTTGGCTTGTTCTTGAAGATCATTGACCAATGACCTTAAATCCAAATTTTCTTTCCTTAAATTCTTAGCCATATTTTACCTTGGATCACCTTCAAGTGGTTAAACTTGCATAGAAGTTCCTATTCTAATACCAATTATTGAAGGTATAATCACTAAGATGGGGGGTAAATTGGTGATGCTAGATAATCCAATTTAATTCCTAACTCTTAAACATTTAGTATAAAAAAACTTGATAAAGTAACATAAACATGAAATCATATACATCCAAATCACACATAAAATCATACATTAGATGAACATATCATATATGTAGGAAACCCTTTTTGGGGATAAAACCCTTTTGGGGGATAAAACCCATTAAACCCTTGAAGATGGAATACAATCCTATAAAACATGATCCAACATTTATACTATCACCCACTGATCGAGAAACACCCATCTCTTAGTTTAGTGAGACACCAAACCCATAAGGAGCTATTGCCCCTATCTAGCTAAGCATCCACAACAATTAGACCTTTAGCAAGCTTTACCTTGCAAGGAGGAACCAACCCCTAGACAAATAATCACCCACTTAGCTACCTTTAATAGATCATCTCAAACACTTGGTGTTGATTTTCAATTGATGATGATCACTTTTGGTTACACTCTTCTCATCAATTCTCTCTTAAACTACCTCTAGGACAAACTCATTCAAACTACCTCTTCTAGGCTTATTAGGTCCAATAACCTATGTTTCCTCTTGCATCATCTTGATCATATAAGCATGTCTAATCTTTTTTTAACTTTGATGGTCCTAAATGACTTGTACCTTCTCTTTCAAAGGTTCTCTTCTTTTCCTAAATCCACACTTGCACAACTAACACAATTAGTCCAATTAGAACTTGTACTTATACCACTCTCTTCCTTTAACCCATCTTAGTCAACTAAGATGATTTTTCATATTTATTCTACCTTTGAAATAGGTCCTCATATATGTTAATGTTTTCATTCAAACTCAGACCCTTGTGAAGGTAGTTTCATACCTTCACAATCTGTTGAAACATGGAAATAATCCTAGGTTGTGGGTAACCTAATCAATGGACTAAATCTCTAGATTGTAAGGGCTAGCTCCCTTTGGTGTATCAATTAGGATCTATACTCTATGATAAAAATAGCTAGGGAAAAGGGAAGAAAATAACTTGAAGGGAAATCCTACCTAATGATGGTGATACACCTAAATTTTAATTGATCCACTCAATTTGAGCTTCTAAAAACATTGATTAGAAAATAAATAAATGGAATTTTTAACACCAATTGACCCCTATGAATAAGTATTTCATGAAAAGGCTCTATCTTGTGATTAAATATTGAGGTAAATGATGGAATAGGCCTAATTCAAGGCACTAACTAGCCACTTATATCCACTATAACTTTAGCCAAAATATATTAAACATAACCTGCATAATTTGATCGGCTAATAACTAGGTAAGAATCAAGACTTGACAAGGAAGAAAATTCTATCACATATGAAAATCACTAAAATAAATACACTATACCAACACCTTAGGTTCTAAAAACTATCCTTCTATTAATTTGAAAAGGTTACACGGCATAAATTTTTGGCAGAGTATGGTCTTGCCAAAAAGAGGATACAAATCAAGGCTGAAAAGATAACTTATATAGAAAAAGATATAACAGGCAAGACATTGGTAGTTAAAATAGAAGAGGTCAACTCTTACATTAACCAAGTCCAAATTATGCTATCATAGCCTTCAAATAATATTATTTTTGTCTTTTGTTTTGCATGAAAAGCTCTTTAACATTGAAAATGATGGAGAGCCCAAGTTTGAGTCAAAAATTTTATCATGCATAATGTTACACCAATATCCAAATATAGAACTCCTCTTGAACTACTTAAAATAGGAGAAAAATCACTGCATGAAATTAATGCCAAAACTAAATTTATAACTCCACTTGAACTACTAGAAATATTCAAATCCTTCAACAAGATAAACAAGAACACATGCATGAAATTCCATGTTGGCGTATAAGGGATGAGGTGGACCCAAGTTTGACAAGTCAAATTCTTGAATGGAAAGCCACACCACAACATCAAATGAATATGCCTCTTGATTGATTTTGAAGTTGAGTTGGATCATTAAATGCAAAGATGACTAGGAGATAAGCATGACTTTAACAAATAGTCAATTGAATCTTGGACCAATCAACTATATATAGCCTTTGCTTGCATGGAAGATGACCTTGATGAGTGAGAGTGCATTCAAATTGAACTCATTGTCTTAATTTTGGTAATTTCTTGGTCTAATGCTTTCAGGCTCTTTACTTCTATGCATGTATTTCTGTGGCATTTATTTATCTGTAGCTATTTCCTTTGTCTACTTCTTTCAGCCTTCATTTTTGTCTCAAGATTTTATACCTTATTTATTTCCTTCAGACAAAAATTCCAAAGGAAATATATCTTTAGGCTTTTATCTTTGTCATTTTCTCACAAACAAATTTTCCATGGAAATTGTCTCTTCATCTTTTTTGATTAGTCCATTTGCTTTAGACAATTTCATGGGTAAATCTTCTGAAATAATTCTTTCAAACAATTTGTCTGAAAAAATTCTTTTAGAATTTTTATCCATCTCTTTGCCCTTGGAAAAAATGTCCACAGCCTTTTCCTTCTTTTGCCTTTCCTTCAACTTTTCCAATTGTTCCATTTCCTTTGAATAAAAAGTCTGAAAGAATTATATCTTCGAGCTTTTATCTTTGTTTATTTCCTTTAGATAAAAATTTTGAATGAAATATTATCCTCAGAACCCTTGAAAATTGACCTTCAACAAAATTTTATTTGTCCACTTTCCCTTTAGAAAACTGTCATGACAATTTATCCAAAGGAAATGTACCCGTTAGACTTTTTGTGCATCCCTTTGGAGTTTTATAATGGACTTTTTTGAAGGGAAAGTACCCTTCAAGTTTTTTGTATGTCCCTTCAAAATTTTTGAAAGTGTCCCCTCAGACTTTTAAAATGCCTTTTTTTGAAGGGCAGATACCCTTTGGTATTGTTGAAATGGTCCACTTGCCCTTCGGCTTTTTGTAAAGGACTTATTATAAAAAATGACAAGCCCCTTTGCCTTTATGAAATGTGCCCTTCAGAACCCTTGTAAAGACCTTTTGGGATTTTTGTTTTGGTCATTTTCCTATGAAAAAACTAAAAAGGTCCATTCTTTCAAAAAAAAATCAAGGTCCTCTTGCCCTTCAACAAAATTGAAATGGTCCTTCAGGAATATGAAGAAGCCCTTCACAAAATGTTCGAACCCTTAGTTTTGAAGATGCCCTTTGAGATTTCTAAAAATGCCCTTCAGAATTTTTTCTTGGACAATCCTCTCAAAAGAAAGTGACTATTAGACTTGTTGAAAATGGATTTTATAACTATTTTAAAAGGCCTTGAAACCAAAATAACTCTTCAAAACTTATGAAATAGGACCATTTCTCAAGAAAAGGACCTTTCAGGTAAATTATTTCTGATGTCCTCCTTCCATGAAAGCCCAAAGTATCTTCTACTTGTCCTCTTTTGAACTACTCAGATCAACACAAATACCTTCTTGTAAAGAAAAATTATTATTGAAATAAAATTCTCTAAATCACCTAAATTACCTCAAGACTTGTTAATCATGGATTCTTCAAAGATTTTTTAGGACCAGTTACTGACTCATAAGACAAAACGGCATGGAATGCAAAGTTTTGAATGATAAGGGTGGCAATTTGACCTATGGGGTCAAAATTTTCAATAGTTACATGTAATACCCACACACTCCATAGGTTTCTCATTACCCCATTAGCCCCAAACCACCATTAGGTCTTAGTGAGACCTAAAATAACTAGGCCTTCATACTCACAATTTATATGTGAGACTACTTTGACCACCTTCATCCTTTACCAATGCTTCAAACACATCAAACCTATCACCAATAGATCCTTGATCATTCCCTCATGGGTCCATGTCACCTGGAACTCTACCTCATACCTTGAAGCAAGCCATTCTAGACTGCTCGCCAAAAGACCTAAAAACATAGAAAAGTTTGTCATATAAAACTGAAGCATTCAAACACTTTTCTCAAACAATATAATCAACCAAATGCATTAATAGATCATATATTACATATGAAACATCTCCATGTCCATTTTGTACTTAAAATTTGCTCAAAAATCTTTCAACTTACCTCTGCAAGATGGTCACTCAATCTACTAGTGTATTCAATAAACATAGTCAACTTCTAATCCTTTCTTAACCTTTAATATTTATTTATCAAACCTAAAAAATCCATATATATATATATATATATATATATATATATATATATATATATATATATATATAATTCAAAGAGTTTAAAACACTCTCCAATAGTTATATCATCTTAAAACATCAAAATACTATCAATAACAACTCAATTATCATTCTCAAGTCACTTACAGAACATGATCAAACACATAGTCAACTTTAGAGCTTAATATATTTGACTATAGAAATATTCATATCTTATCAAAAAAAATTGGATGCACCTTGAAGTCTTCTTCAACTTTTATTTTTACATCACCTTCAAATTCATCCTATAGCGAAAGATATAAGTAAAATACTAAGCACTAGTTTTTCCTTTATTAAATTCAAATGCAAATAGTCACTATGTAAACATTAAACATCAGCCACTTTGACCTAATCTCGTGATCCCTATAAAATTTGAACACATACACCCATTTACCTCCTTAAAATTAACCTGGTCTTTATCTTGAAATGTTCACTCTTGATATTTGATCTGAGCTCCTGTGATTGTGCCACTTGGCAACTCTATGTGCCTTTTGCACACTATGTACCATTCAATAAATTTACTTGTGCTACTTGGTAGTTCTACATGTAATCTAAGCATCTTTTGACTTATTGCACATAATTAATCTCTAACTTCATGATCATATGTTCACTATTGGATCTTCATCTGACATATTAGATGCTCAATGTTAAATCTCTATACAATCATACACTCACCATTGGATCCTTATCTAGTCAGATTAAATTCTCATCATTATATCTATGATCTTATTACATTCTCTCCATTGATCTCTTCTTGAAATTTTTTCTAAGTATGGGAACTTAGTAAACTTCTGCCTGGAAGACCAACTTTGTACCTTAATAACTTGTGTTATGCTCAACCTCATGACCTTGAATTTGAACCATATGATCTCCTCACATAGGGGAATATATCTATATATAAAATATATCCATAAACCTTCACATGTATGAAATATAATGTCATCAATCTACTCACTCAACTTTATCTGTCAAGATGACTAACTAAACTTAGACACTCAAATGATTATTTTGATGAATTTCATTCACTTCCATAAGCACTCTAGGCATTGATAACACCCCATAGAGTCTATAAAACATTTCCATACCATCAATATCATCCATAAATTACTTAACTAAGTCAAAGACTCTCTAAACCATCAATATGATCACTTTGTCATTAATGCACTATGATCTCATGCTCTCTTTAACATCATTGACAACCTAACATCAATGACCATGCTTAACAAATATAAAACTTATAAAAATTTTAGCATGGGGATATTCTCATGATTTAATGGTTACTATTAAGGATTTCAAATTAAGATAAGGAACCAATGTAAATAAAAATTGTTTTCAGAATAGTGTGAAAATTGGGAGGTGATTAGTGCAAAGTGATCATAGATAGTAGTAGCACTGATAATTTGGTCTCGTGTGAGTTTGTATAAAAATTGGGTCTGAATAATGTAGATCATACAAACCCATATAAATTATCATGGTTATATAAATTTCATGAGATGCTGGTAAATGAGCAATGTCTCATGAAGTTCAACATTAATGCATACCAAGATAAAGTATGGTGCGACGTAATTCCAATCAATGTATTCCATGTTGGGAAGACCTTGTAAGTACATGATTGAAGCTAAAAAACCTATATATATTTATAATTATGATATAAGGTTCACCTGTATTCCATTAAAGGTGGAATAATAAGAGTGCAATAGCATTATTTTTGCAATAATATGATGGTGTCATAAAAGGAACTCATAAAAGTGGTAAAGGATAAAATTGGTTTTACACTTATAATGAGACCATTACAAGGAAAGTGTGAGGATATAGAGAAATGTGAATTCTTACCAAGTGAAATAAGGGAGTTATTAGATGAACTAAATAAAATAGTATCAAATGGCTTGTAGAAAGGATCACCATGGATGCATAGTATAATTCATCTCATGGACTTTATCGTAGGATATAGTTCACCAAAAAATCTACATAATAAATTACCCCATAATAAAATTATGCAAGCTATTAGAACTTGGGATAATCAGATAAAACTTAATCCTATTCATAGTGCTATCTATCTTAACACCAAAAAGGAAAGGATAATGGTGTATGTGTATAGATTTAAGAGCCATAAATAAGATAACAATCAAGTATAAAATTTCATTACCTCACATGGATGATTTTATGGATTTCTTGAGTCAATCTAGCCATTTCTCAAAAATTAACCTAAAAAGTGGGTATAACTACATAAGGATAAGAGAATGCAATGAATGGAAGACATCCCTCAAAATAAAATAAGATTTTTAAAAGTGGCTAGTAATGCCATTTGGTTTGATCAATGCACTGAGCACATTCATGATATTTATTAACAAAGTATTGAAACCATTTTTAGGAAAATGTGTCATTTTATACTTGGATGGCATATTGGTGTTTAGTAAGACTAGAGAGGAACCCATAACACATCTTTTGAATGTATTGGTGACTTTTTGCAAAGAAAATTTCTTGATAAATGTGAAGTCATGAAATTTTATGAAGATAGAATTGGTATATTTGGGTTTTGAAATATATAATAAGGTCTTAAGATGGACCTCAAGAAAGTGTGGGAAATAGTGGAATTGTTAATGCCAAGAAGTTGTTTGAACTATGTTACATGGATTGATAATATTTTGATATAAATTTATTAGGAACTTCAAATGAGTGTGCACAAAAATTAACAAATTATTGAAATGATATCTTAAGACATTCATTTTGACCAAGGAGGCCAAATAAAGTTTTCAAAAGCTAAATAAAAAATTAACTAGGCAATGAGTACTAGTTTTACCAAAATTCAAAAAGGTATTTCAAGTATACAACGATGTAATTAACACAATAATTGTGTTAATAAGCCAAGGGGGGAACCCATTACATAATTTAGTGAGAATTTGAATGAATCCCAAGTGCAAATACTTGGTCTATGACTAAGAGTTTAATGTTATTATAAAATCTATAAATAATTAGAGACATTATTTTCTTCTAAAATAATTTGTTATATACAGATCATCAAGCACTATAGTACATCAACAATCAAATAAAATTGAACCAACGACACATGAAATGGGTCAAGTTATTATATAATTATAAGTTTGTGCAAAATCATAGGAGTCAAATATCTAATAAGGTTGTTGATTCTCTAAGTAGGATGGCATTAGTATGCAAGCATAAATCATGGGATTTTACTCCATGGAGGAATTTTATATCAAAGATAGAGATTTATGGGATGCATGGAATCCATGCATAAAATGTGCATGTATTAATCAAATTTTGTCTCTAGACTATCACCTCCAAAAAGGAATTTTATTCAAATGATCACAACTATGTATATTAAAAGGTCCATGTTCATAAATATGATTCATGAAAAACATGGCAAAGGACTAGCAGACCACTTCAAAGTTGAAAAAAATTAGCACAATTGGCATAAGGATAATACTAGCCAAGAATAGGTACATATGTGTTTGAATACATACAAATATGTAGGATTTTTCAAATGGTGAAAGGAAGGATTTAGAATAAGAGGGTGTAACAATTATTGTCTATTCCAAGGAAGCCTTGGGAAAATGTAAGCATAGATTTTTGTTTTATCAAATTTGGCATTTATGAAAAACCCTAAGTGACAACACCACCATTTAAAATTGGGATAATAGTATAAAAATTATAAAATTCATCGATTTATAACTATTTTATTTTATAAACTTACTAAAAATATAAAAGTGTAATGAAAAATCAAAAACTTAACTGGAAATTATATCTATAATAGGAATTAGAGACTGAAACTTATTGTGCAGGGGATTCTAATGATTGGAAACAAGAATCAATAATTGGATCTAGTCCTAAAAAACAACACCATGGGTAAAACACTATAAGGTGGCACTCTTGTCCACTATGCAATGATATTTTCCACTTTTAATGAGTAAATCAAGGTTTATGGGTTATTTGTGTCTTCATCTATAGAGCCTATATCTAGTGTGGGAGATTATGAACAGTTGTGGAGACCACTAGATGAATATTTTTCCTTAAAAAAACCTAGCTCATTGACATGTGAATACAAATTCAAATCAATGGGTAAAATGGGTAAATAATTAAATTTGGGTGAGACCTCAACACCCCATGTGTTGAGTGATGCCTACATACCAATACTCTAAAGAGAGATCAAACTTCATCTAGTTCTCCCATGTTATGGTAGTGTGTGAATAATTTGTGCATATTTTATATTTTGGTACACTAATGATGTGATTAAGTTCTTTAACCATGATATATGACCTATAAAATGTATTCATACTTGAGCTCTAGGCTACTAGGGTTGTATGCAATCAAAATTAGGAGAAATAAGTAATTTTTATTCAATATGCAATTATGATTTTGGTGTTTTTTGAAGTGGAAGTCTCATGTGTGTCAAATGGTTTTGAATGTGTTTGTATAGTCATATACTTTAAATTACTTTGAATTAAGTTAATTAGGTACATAGTCTAACTTTCTTAGAGCTTTTTATTTTGAAAATTAACTGTGATTTGGTGGGAGGATAGGAGAAGAGGTAAGGATACTTGAGAGGTACACTAGAGTCCCCTAAGGTACTCTTGTCCAATGGCTGATTTGATCATGTTAAGCAATAGGAAGTGCCTAAAAGGTCTATAAGGTTGATAATAATAGGTATTGGTGAATTTTAGGGTCATTTATCAACTTAGAGGATTGTGCAAGGTGGTTGAAAGTGATCATAAGGGGCCCTGATATAGGTCTAAAGTTAAGTGTATAAAAGAATGGTCAAAAGTGCATGGTTTTAGCTTAAATTTTAATTTATGTGTCTAAATTTTCCCCCATTTTATTTTATTAATGAATAAAAAGTTAAATTACTATATTAAAAGGAAAAAAAGAGTGGGTACCTAAACTTACATGTGGGAAGGAGCATTGGATGTAGGCCAAAATGCTAAATTTTTGCTCCATGCAAAAACCTGAAATGAAACATATGTAATATCAGTATTCACTTAAGATGAAAAAAGTGAAAGATAATGATTTATATAGTGATAAGGAATAAATACACCTAATTGGGTACATGAACCGTTGTGCTTTTTTGGTAAAAAAATTAGTTTAAAACAGGTGACTATGGTGGGTTTTACACTTGTAGTTTCATTAACATTTTGTAGAATGGATTGGATTGTGCATGCCCCAATCCTCATATATAAGTGAGTGTGATTAATAACTCAAGTTTTATTTAATCCATCACACCTACCCAAAGTAGTGAAGTAATTTGGAATCCTTGTATAAATCCTAATATATATTTTTGGTGTAAATACTAGTACAAATACTAGTGTAAATATTGGTGCAAATAGAAAACCAAACACTGCATATAGAATAAGGTTCAATTCTAGTTAAAAAATAGTATAAATATGGTGAAAATACTAAGTATAATTTGGTTCTAGTATATATAACATGGATAATGACATGAATTTGTCATTCCATTTGCAAAACTAGTACAAAAAACTGACCAATGAGGAAAACAATGTGCCATACAAATGCCTCCAACTTATATCTAGTGCATATAGATTCTAACTAAAACTTATGTGCTAGCTTGGAACAACATTTTGTGCATGATTTCCCCAAAACTATGTAAATCTAATTAAAATGATTAAATATGGGAATTAATATTGTGAAACTATTGAGTAATGTTTTGGGTAAACTGAGGTTTTGATAAATTATAAAAATGCCTATTTTTTAGGCATTTGGATAATATAATTGGGAAGGACACTATAGAAGTGCTCTCTTTTCCAATTTGGTGCTCCTATATAAAGTGACTTTTTGTGTATTTTATAAGATTGAGTCTATGTCAACTATGTAAGCTCTATTAAATCATGTCTATGTACTAATATGGGAAGTTTATTCTCTAAGTGAAACCTTTTTGAGATCTGCCTCTTTTGAGGTTAGTTGTTGAGCCTATGAAAGAACTTAAATTAAAATAAAAAGTTATGTAGTAGGTGGTTGTGATGTAAAATATAAATCTAAGTAATATTGACATCATGGAAAAACATGGCATCATTGTGTATGTAAACTAAGCATAGTAATAATGTAAGATGTATGTGGGAAAAAGCATTCATAGTATGTATGTCTATATATATGTGACAATGAATCACACAAATAATTTATCAAATAAGTATATAGCACTGATTATCACTACTTAGGGAGGAATGCATGATATCCATCATGGAATTAAAAGGGTTGGGTAGATGTATGATGTCCATCATGGAATCTAAATCTGAGTAAAGAAGTAATCAATGTGTCATGGCATGACACATATAATAAAAGAGTATGCTCACAACATAAAAAACACACAATAGAATACCAAGGGGTCATATAAAATGTACATGTTCAAATTTCACTCACTCAAATATAAATCACATACAAAGACATGTTCAAATTCCCTCACATGCATAAAAACAAATAAAGGAGGCTTAGAGCCACATATAAGGACATGTTTGAATGTCTGTACATAGAGAATACACACACAAATACATGTTCAAATTCCCTCACATGCATATAATCAAATACATGGAGGCTTAGATCTACTTGTAAATGACATGTTCAAATGTCCTCAAAGCAAATAAAGAATGCATACAATAGATGAAACTAGAAAAAACAATACAAAATCATGCATGATTATGTAATTTGATCAACAAAATTTAATTGGTAACCAGAGTATATTTAATAAATAAGATAAAAATTGTTATATCATAATGTTAGTAAGTGATCAATATCAAAATATGGAATGGGGAATATTTGAGCTTACTAGGACAATAATAGGGTAAGGGAAACTAGTGCAATATGTTTTTGTCCTCCACAACACTCTTGTCTAAATGCAGTTTCTTAGTGTGTAACAATGAAAGTACATGCAACTAAATATATAAATTATGTTTTTTGTAATCTTCAATCAATCATGTACAATGTTGAAGTATGTATGATATAAAACTAGATAAAACATGTATCGATTAACTATGCACAACTAAATTTATGTATGACAAATTACATATAAGCATTCATAAGTCATAATTTTGGTATTTTTTTGAAATATTTTTGTATTTTTCATATGTAAGAATTGAAAATAAAGAGAATAATACTAACTAATGACTCCCTTAATAGTCTTACATTAATAGATCCTATATTTAACAAATGAATGGTGATCTCTTACAAATGAAGAGTGTCATGAAACTGTATAAGTTCTCTAGTATTGAAATATCCATAATTTGTATAATTAGTATCATTGAGATCATACTAATCTAGATGGTTATAATCATCATCTAGATTTTGAGCTTATGAAATGGCATTCTTGTTTTCTATTTTATATTTATATGAATAAAGAACTTCCCCATACTATGTTATTCACCTTTCTGATTTCTCTTTTGCAATGTGTATTATGTCACGCACTTTTAGTGATATTCCATTATTTGTATCTATTTGTATGATATCTGAAAGTATGCTTTCTTTTGTATGTTTTCTCTCTAGAGATGTTCCTTCTTTGGAAAATTATGTGACATTTCCTTTATGATAAAATGATATGCAACATTTATTTTTATCTATCATTGCTCTTATTGATTTTAACATGATCCTCTAAGGACAGCATTATAAGCACTTGAATTTAAAATAACATGTAAATTAGGATAGTGCTCTTTTAAATCAAAATAAACTTTTAACTTAATTGATCCCATACATGTTTTATATGCATTATTTTGATCCAAGTGTTGATTCTTATTCTAAGAATATTAATAAATGATAGAAAAAATTGATTTCTTGATATTCTTTTATCTTGACATCTATAAATTGTTTGCCATCTATGTGAGTAGTGATAGTGAAAGGGTATTTATATGAGGAAAGGATTGTAATTACCCCATTTGTGACCAAATTTTAAACTATATCTTTTTTAGGAATTTTATGATTTTAACTTTTTTTTGTTAGAAGTCCTCTTTTAATAATGATTTTGTGTTTACCTTGACTTTGATTTTATAACTTTTCATGTAGTAATTTCACTTTTTCTTATTATAGTTTGTGCTTTTCAAATTATTCCCTTTGTAATTTCTATTTTTCATCTTTTACCTTTTATAATCTTTCTTACTCTAACTTAGCTTGTTGAAGATTTTCTTGTTCTAATTTTGCCTTTTGAACATGTTCTTGCTTTGAACTATCCTTTGGTATCCATTTTTGTACTAATTCTAATTTTATCACTTGTGCTTTGGGAGATGTACTCATAAGGTGAGTGGGTTTCAATACGATCACCACTATCAATTATATTTTGTATTTTATTTTTTAAATCCAAAAAAATGTGTATGATGTCCATGCATTTGATGATATGCATAATAGTATTTTGATCTCCTAGAGACACTATTTTTGAATTATATAGCACCTCAGTCTTGTACACTTGGCAAATAAATATCATGGATGTACCTTTAGCTTTTAGACCTTTCCCATTGTCAAAATAATTGCATACACTATCTATGTTCTTAATTACTTATCTCTTAGCCTGACCAATGTAGGGATAATTTTAGGAATGGACCCCTATAAGCTTACCATAAAATCCTAGAGTTCAGGTATAATTTCATCGGTGAATTTTTGGTAAAATTTCTATGTCAGTATAAATTGATTGGATATTTCTATTAAATATTTCAAAAAAATTATAAATATCTGGTGAATCAAGCATCATATTCAAATCAAGAAATAGTGGCAAAAAATAATAGTTAAACCCCTTTATCTAAACACATTCATGGGGAAAATATGTTTGAGGTGGAATAATGATTATGATCAATGGATACCCTAAGTTATTCAGGATAACCATTTTGCTTTGTTTGTAAAAATGGGGGCAGTCCAACCATTTCAAACACTTTATCAAATGAATAAATCCAAGTAAGGAGGACATGAAATACATCAAGAATAAGAACTTATATAAACCCCTCCCAAACCTAAACCCTAAGCAAGTATGTGCAACTCTAAAAAAAATTCATTGTAACATCAATGCCCAAACACACATTCAAAATATGTTTTGAGGTCTTGTTGATCTCGTTACAAAGTAAACAATATTAAACAAATGCAAAGATCTTATTGATCTCATTACGAAATTAAAAATCCCACATGATAACCAAATTTGTCTAATATTAAGGGTTTTGATATAAGACAAAAAAGGGTTTTCACACTATGAGCAAAGATCTAATAAAAAAATAACATGGCAACAGTTGAAATCCCTTAAAAATAGGCAAAATTCATTAAAAGTGTGCGAATATTTATAGATATGTAAGGATTGTATTTATTAATTGGATTGTACTTCGTTATTGGCTACTTAGACTCTTTCTTGGCCTCCTCTTGCAATTGCCACTAGTTTTTCAATTCCCACAACCATAAAGGAATAAAACTTTTTAAAAAATGAAGTTATATGAATTTAAGTTTTAGGGTTTCATGGCTCTAGAATTTAAAGTAATTTGAAGAACTTATGTATATTTATTTTATAAGAGGTAATCTATGTTAATTAAAAAACCAATGGAAAAAGAGGTTAGAGAATGAGAAGTTTAAATTTGATATCTTATTTATAGTTCCTTCTTTTTAACAATTAAATTTGTCCTTTTTAACGATTAAATTTGTCTTTATTTTTAAATAATAAATTTGATGGTCATATTACTTAGTATAAATTGAGTATATACCTTTATAAGTCTCTCAAAATACCAACTAGATAATATAATAAACTTGAGTATAGCAAAAATTGTGACAAAAAATTAGAGTATAGAGTATAAAGCCCCTATTGGACCATATGGTAAGACAACTATGATAAGTGAGGATAACATAACTGAAAATATATATTCAAAACATTTTCATAGTTTAAGAATTATAAACTATATAATAAGGTTTGCCAAAATGTCTTAACCATATCCATATTGGACTTTCAAATATATTTTTATTTCAATTAAAAAACCATTCCAAACAAATTTAATTATTACCTTAAGTCTATTTTGTCTTAAATGGTCCTTAACACATTTATAAAACTGAGAATAACAAACATGCTCTTCCTTCTATTTGGTTTTAATGACTAAAAAACTTAATAATAAATAACTAAAATTATAATTATAAACTTTTAAGTTGAAATTGCTACGTCTTCAAGGCTTAAACAATTAGGCAGTGTTAAAAGAGGTTAATGACATAAATTACTTCACGTCCCAAATTCTTAAACCTGATGTATGTTTTATTTCTAGCATTGAATGTGGTGCAAATGGAAATAAAGCTACAGGTATCAAGGTTGAGATTTTGCCCCATTTTTTAATGAATTGGCATCATCATATTGAAGGGTCAAGGTAAATTTTAATTTTGGTCCAACACATCACCTATGGGATTAATGGAAGTTGATTGAATAAATATGTGATAGTTTTCTCAAATTTACTAGTCATTTATGCAAGTTATTGGTGGAAGTGAAGTTATTAGTCCAATATAGATATTTCCAATTCACTACACTATAAATACTTAAAATAATTTTGGTATAAAATAACAAGGGAACACCATAATATACTTATGTATCTCTATAATAGAGTTCACAAATGTTATAGACATATTCCCTTAATTAAATTAAACAAAAAATACACAATTTTGTAATCAAGTATGAGCACTTTTCTATACAAATTAGATTCACCCAATATTAATTTTAAAAATGCAATTTGGATTTATGAATCCATGTAAAATTATTGGGGATCACAAAATTAGTTGTCTTCCTTGATCAGCCTTGGATTTTAGATGCCTAAATTTTAAATTTCAACATGTCAATTTTCTATATAGATTTGAAAGTACATACACTATGCAAATTAATAGAGAAGTTTATAGAGAGTCCAAATAAATGGTGGTTCTTGCTTTATAATTTTCATGTGTTTGCACTATGTCTTATTCATAATAAAAATTTATATGTGATCACATACAAATAATATATTGTCATACTTATTATATGTGATCCCTTTGTTGAACTATGCTCCTCATTGGTTTTTACTTTATTTTCACCAATCACATTGTACCACATGCCATGCACTAGTTTCTTTGAGATCACAAATTCACGAGATTTCCTCTATTTTTTTAGTGACTTTAATAAATTTCACATACCCATTAATTCATTAATTCACTTAGATTTATAATTCTCATGTACCTACCTTTCCATGCTTAAAAACATCCAAAACAAAAGGAGATACATGATATGTGTTGAGTGGTCATGAATTTATACCTTAACAAAATGTCCATTCATGTTTTCATTGTGTTCATGTGACACTTTCCACTTTCAGTGATCACACATTCATGGGGTAACATAATCTTCATGTGGACCCATTCATTTATAAAATATGCTTTACTTTTATCATGCATTCGTGATCATGCATAGCAAATAATGTGGCTATAATTAAATTTAACACACATTAACCCAAAAAAAATGAGTTGTTCCACTCATTTATAGGCCACACACTCATCAGGTTCACACATTTATTTATTTATTTTATTATGGCCTTGAAAAATCCATGGACTCATGTGTTTACTCACCTTACTCTATAGCTATCATATGTTGCACTCTAGTCTTGTTCATAATAAACTAGTATATGTGATCATATTTAAATTATATATTCACACTTAGATTATATACAATCCCTTTATTGAGGCCTAATCTATGTTGGATTTTACTTTATTATGACCAATAATATTATACCACCTCGCATGTACTAATTATTTTGGGCTCACGAAGTCACGAGATTTTCTGTCTTATCATAATGCATTTAATAAACTACACAAACTTGTTATTTTATTAATTTAACTTTTTATTTATAATTAACATGCATCCATATTTACATGTACGATAATTAATTTGAGATTCAAAAATCAACTCTCACAAAGATTCCTACCATTTATATGGTTTATTTCATTTTAAATTCCCTTTTTTATGAGTCACAAGAGTGTCAATAATGGAATTGGTAGAGGTGGAATGATGATAGTTGTGTGCACTAAGAATGGATGTAGTTTTAAAAAGAAACATTTTATATTCTAAAGATAGGAGTTCTTATTATGGATCATGATGGAGACTTTGGTGAAGATAGGAATGTCTATTTATTTCCATTTCCTTAGCCATATATTTTTGAGTCATTCCTATATCTTATAATAAATTTGATATTTGAGACTCTCAGATCTGGTTCACATATTCATAAGAGGGTAACCTCCTACCAATTTATGATTTATTCATGAGAGAATGTGGAACTATGTTCAATATATTTATGGATGGTAGGGTTAAATTGTGAATTTAGAGGTAATTAACTAATTTTCATTGATCTAGGCAACACTTTAGGTGACAATTAGGGTGATGGTCCTACCCCAATTGGTGGCAAAACTTTCAGGAGCCATAACTTTTACACCATAGCTCTATTTGACTCCCAATTTGAACCATTGGAAATATAATAATGAGGTGAACATCATGATATTTTACAAGCTCTAATCAATGGGTTTCAACCCCATAAAACTAAATATAAGTGCCCCAAATTTTAATTTTAGTAGTGTAATCTAAAAATAGTACGTTTCTAAAAATAGTAATTTATTGAATTTTGTATTATTTTAATTCATGGAAGTTGAACCATTTCATCTCCCTCAATATTGGTGACCTTCCACACCCTCCTCCTTCCTTCAAAAATAGGTATAAATAGATATGTAACCCAAAAAGGAAAATAGACATCTCTTCTCAAAGATAGGAATATGTTGTATCTGCAATTTTGAGTAATAAAACATCTCTTCTTAGAGACAGCATTATTATTTGTGTGTTCTTCAAATATTTTTAAACCAAGACTTTCAATTTTTGGATCATGCAATCATATTTTTATATTTATCTAACCACATTTTGTTAGCAATGAGTGCCAAAAAATTAGAGTATAGAGAGAATATGCTCTATGGTCAGTTTATTATTTATACTTTATACTCTATTTTTTTGTCATAATTTTTGATATAATTAGTTTATTATATTATTTGGTTGGTCTTTACCACATGCTTCTTTTAAACATACAATAAACTAATTTTTTATAAAAAATACTCCTTTTAAACAAACAATAAATTTATTTCCTCTGATAAATAATGGCATACAAGATACTTCTTTTAACCAATACACAAAGCCAAAAATGAATAAATGTAATAGAGACTCATGATCATTTCAACCATATTTCTAACTAATCCAAAAATACCCATTTCACAGATTTTGAGTTTAAGGAAAAGATTTATAGATATACACAAAATTTCCAAGAAAACTAGCATGCATAGTATTTTGAGCAAATATCTTTAAATAAATCTTTTTCAAGGAACTTATCATTATATTTATTCATTTCAAGATAGACGACTGTGCATGCAAATAACTACTCTTAGTCTTTAGAATAAAAGAAACACAAATCCATACCTTATAATTACAATCATAAGGAAACCAACTTAGAAATTATCTACACTTCATCCCAATCTTTTGATTGTCAAAGCTTCACTTCTACCAATAGCTTGCATCAATGAGTAGAAAAATCAAGAAACCATCAACAAATATCTTTAAAGAAATATTTTTCAAGGAACTTATCATTATCTTTATTCATTTTAAGATAGATGACTGTGCATACAAACAACTACTCTTAGTCTTCAAAATAAAAGAAACACAAATCCATACCTTATAATTACAATTATAAGGAAACCAACTAAGAAATCATATGCACCTTTATTTCCAACCTCTTGTCCTAATCTTATGGTTATCAGAGCTTCGCTTCTGCCAATAACTTTCATAAATGATTAAAAAAAATCAAAAAATCGTCACATGTATTAGATCAACTTACATTAATCTTGAAGGTGACATATTGGATTAAAATTATATTTTTCCTTGGTCCCCTCAATATGCGAGTGCCAATTCACTAAAAAATGGGGCAAGATCTAAACCTCAATCTTCATAGCTCTAATTCCACATTAACCACATTCAATTATAGAAATAAAATAAACATTAGGTTTGAAAATTATTTATTATTAAATTATTTTAGTTATTAAAACCAAATATAAGGAAGAGCATGTTTTTTTATTCGATTTTATAAATGGTTCTAAAAAAATCAAAACATTTTCATAGTTTTAAAATTATAAACTATGTAATAAGGTCTACAAAAATATCTTAACCATATCCATAATTGACCTTTCAAATATATTTTTTATTTCAATTAACAAACCATGCCAACCAAAATATAATTATTTCCTTAAGTTTATTATTTCTTAGATGGTCCTTATCATATATGTACACATGCATACATGCATGTGTGTATGTGTGTGTGTGTGTATGTGTGTGTGTGTGTATGTATGTGTGTTTGTTTATCATAGTTTTAAAATTATAAAATATGTAATAAGGTCTACCAAAATATCTTAACCATATCCATAATTACCCTTTCAAATTTTTTTGTATTTCAATTAACAAACCATGCCAACTAAAATATAATTATTTTCCTAAGTTTATTATGTCCTAGGTGGCCCTTATCATACTTACATATATACATGCATATATATGTATATATGTGTGTGTGTATGTATGTATGTATACATATATACATATATGTATATACACATATATACATACACATATTTATGTGTGTATGTGTATATACATATATGTATACATACACACACACACATATATACATGTGTATGTATGTACACATAAAAAAAATCAGACCCATACATGCATAGTAACTCTGGTGAATTTGTGTCTTGAAATAGGATCGAGTATAATCTATAAGGCGATTTGAAAACATGTATAGTAAATTATATAAAACTGAAGCTATTTGACCTATGTATATTTTTTTAGAATTATCTATTTTCAAAATCAACAAAAACCTAATCATAACCTTTTGTCTATAAATATCCTCTAAAATTTTCCCTGCTCGTGATTATATATACACACTATTTCCTTTAAAAATATTGTATACTATCCAAAGAGTAAATTTATTGAAGTGTAATATCTTTCTATACCTCTTTGAGGTCAATTCATGTAAAATTCAAATTACAACAATAAAAATAAAAACAAGAATATTTCAAAAGACTAATTCAAAATCTAATCAGCTCAAAAAGTTTTACAAACAATCAAAATTTTATAATTATACGAATCTTTTAACATGATCGATTATATAATCACATCCCTTACATCAAAGGGGGTATACATCAGGATTATTATAAAATGTTAGTTTACATAAGCAATATTTTTTAGATTTCAAGTCACTCAGTGTGACATAGTGGCTTTAGAGATTCATATTATCATAGTTTGTCACTTTATACATGGTTTAGAATGATTTAGGATATCAGTATGATACAATATGGAGATGATTTTATATATATTTCATGACATGGTTTACAAATATAAGATAGATTATACACATTATTATATATTATGGGGACATATTCAATGTAGATGCACTCTATTATTTATTAACTTGCACTAAATATTTACATATATCTCAACTTGAGACACATTCAGATGCATATACTATAAAGAGTGGAGGTATGAGCATAATCCATATCTTCAACATTTCAGTTTTGACAATAATGCTACAAATAATTATGATTTGAATGACAAATGGTTGTCATTCCACTTCACACTTATTAGCATTTAGGTCATGATGGGGGCATGAACATTTTTTATTCTCTTTTGACCATGCATTTATTCTAATTTGATAAAAATATACAATTAAATTTGAGGTCACAATAGGGGCATGAACATTGTTAATTATATTTTGATCATACATTTATTCTATATTGAGAGAAACTATACAATTAAATCTAAGGTCTTGATGAAATGCAAGAACACCATTCATTCTCTTTCGATCATGCATTTATTTTATATTAAGCAACATTGACTAAAAATATCTAATTGAATCTGAGGTCATGATGGGGGCATGAACATTTTTCATTCTCTTTTGATCTTTCATGGATTAAAATTGAGTGAAACTCTATAAATCAAACATATAAACCATCTATATTGGTTGATTCATTTGCAATAATGTGTTAAGGTTAAATAATGCTTAACACATCATTATTTAAACCCAGTTTGATTTCCCACCTTTTATATTAGAACTACTCTTCAAATAACCACTTGGAAGCTTGTCCATTTCCCTAGCTAAGAAGTGAAGAAGAGTACAAGTCCATTATTCTTCTCCATAATGATTGGGTCAATTATTGACCCTCGACATCTCCATCTTCACAACAAAATCATGCTCCATGAGTGACACCATATGACATACATTTAGGTGTAGTTTTTATTTACATATATTTTTTTATTTTTCATTATTGATATACTTGTTTATTTGGGTAGAGATATATCTAATTACATATATCATCTTTTGTAGGAATATATGGACATCATGGAACATTGAAACAAAAAATAAGCCCAAATTTATGATTGCCAACACAATTTTTCATTCTCTTTTTTCTTTTTATCTAATATTTATAGTTCCTCTAAAATTCTATATTAATTTGGAGGAAATGTAGATACCCAGATTTGGTACAAACCTTGTTTCAAAATTCCTTTAGGAAACTTTGCATATATAGATCGCAAACTATGAACTAAGTATTTAGTGGCACATATATTTTAGTTTTTAAACTGTCTATTGATTCTATTTGGATGTATGACATTGTTTTCATATCATATTCAATTTTATTTTCCATATTATAGAGATCTCTAGCCCTTTATTTCATCTTGGAGTCTTTTTAGGCCTTAGACTTCCATCAGCTTTGGTGACTATCAACTTTTTTTCATCCTAAAGTATTTTTAGCCTCAAGTCAGTTATGTCATTTATGGTTAATATCTAAAATTGATAATAACTAAATATTAAATAAATTACCAAAGCATATTTTCAATTTATTTTGTGTAGGTTTCACTTTATGACCATTATTTATGCATGTTTGAGCTTCTTTTGGTCAAATTTGTGCACTACTAGGTCCTTAGTTCAAAGTTAAAGGCTCGTATATATAAACTCTTTGTATGGTATTTATGGAAAATCACTTTAAATTATTAAAGGCTAGATAATATTACACATTACACCTATAAAATTATTAGAACTAAATTTAAAGCTTATAAAGGTCAATTTACATTAGCATGCTTATACCAAGGTAAATATAAGAGAAAGAGAATCTAGGATTACATCTACAACTAACACACATCCATTGATAGGAGAAAACATTCAAGTTTTATCCCTCTTCAAATTATTGGCAATGTATTGAGGCAATTGGTTAGTCAATAGGGATTGATTGAGATCGGCCCAACTCAACCCTTTTCCCTGACATCCCCATTTGATATCAGATTACTTGTGCAAAATTAGGGTTTTGATCATATAGGTGCATCTATGTGATTATAAAGTTAAATCAAGGTATAAATAATCATTATAGACACATGTTAATTATCAAAAAAATAAAATAATAGCTTTGTGTGTGTGAGGATAATATCAACCACTGCAAGTTAGTATGAACTATTGATATTGACCTAATCTAAAGGAAGTGATAGGTGGACAACATGATAAAATGAGCCATACATAGTGTAGATACATGGAATTCATATATTAAGATCCTATAATATAATGTAAAATAATTTAAGAGCCTTTTTACCTCTAGTTATACATTTATTTTTATATTTAGCTTATGGGATTTATCATAGTTTAATTTAGTTTCATGAGTATTTATTCATATTGTATAAATATAAATTAATCATCATTCTAATAGTTATTGTCTTATTAGGGTTTTCCACAAATTAAATTAGGATAAAACACTAAGGACCTTTTTTTTTAAAATATAAAATGCATGTTGAATATTAACAATGTGAAATAAAAAGAAACATTTTGTCATATATTGGGTTGCATCCAATTTAATCCCACAAGGAGTCTAGGTAGAATGCTCCCAAATTTTGAGAATAATTTTATATGGAATTATCCAAATAAAATACCCTATCAAAGTAATTTTTTAAAACCATTTAATGCATTCTCAAAATCAATAATTGGTAAAATAAGATAAAGTGGAGTTTCAAGGTCATTACCTCATGGAATTATCCAGATAAAATACCCTATCAAAGTAATTTTTTCAAACCATTTAATGCATTCTCAAAATCAATAATTGGTAAAATAAGATAAAGTGGAGTTTCAAGGTCACTACCTCATGGAATACTTTTGGAATCAACTTCCAAGGTTTCTTTAGTGGAGGTGCCATTTCCAATAGCTTCACAATCAATAGTTACAACTTCAACATTTGAATTTTCTATGAGTCGCCATTACATAGGACAAGGGGCCAACCAAAAGTGTAAAGACAAAAATGGAAACAATAATTTCAAAAGGAGAATAAAAATCCTAGTGTTTTCAATTAAAAACATTGTTTGAAACCATAAGTGTAGAGTAGAATGATGAAGAACATTAAACCCTAGCATAGCTCATTGTCCTAATATTTTTATTTGTATCCATAAATTTCCTTTAATATCATACCTTTGAAAATTTTATACTCAAAATTTTTAATATTTCTCCCACCCAATCATAATTAATTTTTTTAATGTGAAGGGATGTCTATGATTTATACTCTCGACCACAACACTTGGCCTTAACTAGTATCCTTTTCCCAATGAATCTATCTACACACATTTTTTATAAATAATATGTTTTCTTGCCCAAATTCACCTCCCCTCCCTACTCACTTAAAAATTCAAAAATAAATTCTCTTATAATAAGAATTTAAAAACACTTTACTTTCTCAAACTAAAAGTTGAGTCTTGATTGTTTCATTTCATAAGAAAAAAGAACATATATAATTGAATTTTAATGAATGATATAAAATGTTTTTAATTACACCCATGATTTTAAATGGTCTATGGTACTATTAGTTATACTAATTACTCCAACACTCATATATTCCTAGGACCCAAGGTATCATTTAGAATGTTACTTCATATTTTGCTAATTTGGGTTAATATCTCTCCCAACCCTTTTATTCTTTTTTCCTCAAATATTTTTACCATGGAGACAACTCGTAAAGTTTACATATATTTGGGTCATATGTATTTATATTGAGGACATCAAGGATGAATTAATCCTTCATTAGCATTTCCCCTATGGTGAGAAAAACACAAACCCTCTTGTACCATTATTTCTTAGGAGTCATACATTTGCATGTCTTCCATTTTAACCTATGAGTGCTAGTTCTCAATTAAGAAATGAGGATATTATCCCTCTATTTAATTTCAAAACCTATATATGCTTTTTAATTTTTATCATAATTTGGGTATAACATTGAAATATAGTGTTGTCTTTTCTTTCTTGTTTCCTTCCTCCACAATAGTGTTTTGAATTCCTTATTCACATAATTACTATGTCTTTGTTATAGTTATCACATTCATATAAGATTATATCCCATGTGCTCATCCACATTTGGTTCTACTTAATCCAAGTGTTATTCCTCCTATGCAACTCTTCAAATCTTGTGGCCTTAGGCCACCTATCGGTCTTCATGTTTTATGTTTTTTTCAAGTAACATAATTGCCTAGTCATAGTGGTTTCTTATACAGGGAAATTACTTATTTAGACAAGGATGATTTTATATGGAACTGAATACTTAATTTTTAAATTGTTTATGATTAAAAAATTTTGGATATTTTCTATTTTCCTCTATTACAAACTCATTGTTCCACTAACCCACACCTCACAACTATACAATACCATGGTGTGAAAAGTAACCCAAAGAGGACCCTAGTGGTATTCTAGTCCCATAACTTATGCATTGCATCTATTTCAAAGCTCATATAAATCTCTCCAAACACATTGTATTATTTTCTTCCTAAAATTATCCCAGTTGATCTTGTTATGAAATTAGAGGCAAAGATACTTGTATTCTGACACCACTTCTAGAGATCCTCCTACAAACTAGAAATTGGGGTGTTGTTCCTTCCTTTCCAATGATAAAATCATAATTTTCTATTTTTTTCTACTCACCTACATCCCTACATCTTCAAAAAATATCTATAGATCCTATAGATGGTCTCTTAAATATTGGATTGTCATTACCATTAGAAGTAGGTCATCATCATAAAGTAGAAGTTTCACCACATATTTGGCCAACTAGACCCCCTCCCCTTTGAATTTTTTAATCTAATATTCTAGCTTATCAATGTATATCCAAATTTAATTCAAGGATAGAGATTAACCTTAGTTTATGCCTATATCACTCTAAAAACATTCAAAAAACATTGATTTTGATTTGATTTTATCCTTGAATTACTCATACAATCTATGAATTTTTGTCATGTAGTGCATTGGAACCCCTAGATCTTCCATTTTTTCCCATAGTTTGTTCCTTGTTATTGTATCAAATGTTTTTATGGTGTCTAAAAAGTAAAAATATGCATCCCTTTTTTATCCCAAATAGGAAGGCTTGGGATCTCCACTTATGAGGGAGCATCTAAGTTGAAATTAGAGCTTGGTCATGTTTATGCATTTGACCTCTTTTGAGTCAGTTGAAGAAGTAAGTGGATTTGTATCCCAAAAAGGCCCAAAGTTAATCAGTATGTGAAATGTTCATTTTGATCATGTTTACATCTATGATGTTGTTTTAATAATGGGAATGTTTAGCATCTATGATGTTATATTGATCATGGATGGGTTTTGCATTGGTGATGGTTATTTGATTATGGATAGATTGATTTCCATGAGGTTGTCATGTTGACCATGGATATGTTATGTCCATATGGATGTTTATTTGATTTTGTATGAGTTATGCATCCATGAGGATGCTTATTTGAAAGTGTGGCTATGAGTTGATACTCACAGGATGTCCATTATGATATAGATATGCCCTGTATCCATATGGATGTTTATTATGAGTTCAATTGAACTTGTTGATTATGGTAAATTGTAATTTCCATAGTAGTGTTTTAGAATTCACCCCTGCCTTGGTGAAGTCCTCCCTTTCCCAAAAGTGATGTTGCATCAAAATAGGCAATACTACTTAACCTTTGACTTGTTAGATTAAGTCAACTGGAAGAATGGGTGATATAATCTTGTTGTTGGAATCATGAGATAACGCCTTAGTGTCTATTGATAACTTGCATGGGTGAGCTATCCAATGATACTGAGGTATGATAACTTGGGAGGACCAAGGGTGTGGCTTAAGCCTAGAGGGTCTAGAAGGTGAGTGAGACTAACTTACTTAGGCAAGTTAGAGAGTTTTGAGGATTTCTTAGTTTTATCAATTAGTGTGAACCATCTATCCATGACGTGTGAACATTGTTGGTAAATTTTTGGGAACTCATGGAGATAGATTTTTAGGCCTTGTTGGAACATAACCTTATTAGAAGGAAATTGGTCATAACTTGAGATCCTTGGGATTGATTATGTATATTATATGATGGATATCTAGTGTCATTTAGATGGCATCTAGACATCAGGTGACCTAATGGAATTTATGAACCCTTGTGTTTCATGCCAAGTGTGTTAATTATTGTGATGTGAAATTACCTTGGCAAAATTGTTGAACACTTAAGTCACAAATGCATGATCTATTTCATGTGGTTCTTCCTTGTATGTAAAAATTATTATGTATGTTGTGAATTGTTACATTTCATTGATTATGCTAAATAATGTAAATTTGTATATTTACTATTATATGTGGTTACTGTTAACCTTGTGGGTTTCCACTTTATTTTCTTGATATCCGCATTATTGTATGAGTATTTTATATACATGATTTTATGTTGTTAATGGTTGAACATGTGAATGATGGTAAATTACTCATGTAAAGAGATCTCCCACTTCTAAAATTTAACCATGTGAACCTTATTTGATATATGTTTTTTTTAATTGTTGTATGATTATTTTGTGTACATACCCAAGATTAGATGTGACTTTGTGTTTTTAATATATTAGTATGTGGTAATGTTGCCATACTCCACTCATGTGATGTGTTTTCCCTCTTGAGACCCAAATTTTATTTGATTGAAATTGCCAAGTTATAATGTTGTGTTATGTAGTGTAATCCCACATCACTACTCTAGTATTGAGTATTGGTGAAAGTATGAGGTTGAGGGTAGAGAAACACTACATCCAAAATGGTTTTGACCAGTTATGGGCTAGGAAGTGGAGTCTCTTGTAGGCTAAAAATCTAGTTTCTCCCTTTACACAAGTAGTCACCTAATTCATTCAGAGCATGCACCACATGTGCCATGATTTGGCCATGGAATTTTAGTGTATAAAGCTCACTTTATGTATTTAACATTCCTTTAGCTACCTATTGGAGGTTGTAGTAAAATCAACCATTATGAAGTTTTATTTTTTTGCCTTTATGAAGCACTAACTAGTCCCATAGATTTAGACATTTATGCAAATCGGTAAGGTGGTACTTATTTTAATGCATGCATTTGTTGGCCTGTAGGCGCAACCATAATTTTATTAAGGTATTGTTATTGTTATACCTATTATAAATATTTTGGGATGAATAATTATTTTTGGTTTTAGAAGAATAACTGGAATGTATGTTGATTTTATGTTAGGATCGAGCAACACAAAGCCTAATCAGGAGATGTTTAAAATCTTAGGTACCCACTTGACTCTTGGATAGAGTGATGAAAGTTAGGTGATACCTTAAGATGGTTGTTTTTGGATGGTGGGATTAGTATCCATGGACCATTGTGCAAGCTCATGTGTGTGTCATAGAAAATTTTATAATCCTTTGGGTTGCATGTGATGCCTAGTATGGCTTCTATGTTGTTCAACGTGGTTGGTGTGGGATGTTGCACTAACCCCTGAATGGTTGATGATGTAGTGGATTAACCATAATAATATGGAGTAATACCTTTATATAAGAACATTATGTAATGAATGTTATTTTGTTTATGCATATGGCATAATGTTTTTAGTGGAATATTTTTGCTCTTTATTTGTAATTCTTATTGTAATCTAGTGGGATTGGATTATTATAATTGTTGACCTCATGTTATAGGTCTATGTGTGTTGATAAAGTGTTGATGACCCTATTCAAGTTATATATTTAGATTATTAATCTAGTTTAGACATCAATTTATAACTTGTGGTCCTATGGCTATGTTTTTCTTGTATGTGAGTGTTGTTATTACCCTTGTTGGAAATCATATTAAGATAAGTTAAGGTACTATATTGGGAACATTGTATCATTGTGATGTTAATAATCATCTTCATAGATGGATGGAATAGCTAATAAAAATAGTGTTGTATTAAACTAACAGTTGTTGCCTTGGAATTTTGTTAACCGTTGTAGGCATTTTAGGTTCAGTGAACCTATTGTAACTAGTTTTACCGTATTTTAATGTTTTTTATGGCCTTTTTAAGGCATGTGAGTGGAAAAGTTCTAGCCAAGCTGAGAGATTTGGTAGAATCTTCTGCTATGATAATACTATTTAAATGTTTATTTTTTCCCTTTTAGTGTCATATAGGACACATGAAGATGGGAAGGAGGTCATTACATGGCCTAATGCATTGGATAATATCGCTATCCTAATGATAGCATATAAGAATTCCAACAAGATAAGGTTGAGGTATTGGCCACCCCTCATAGGGTGGAGACAGTGTGAAGTAGTGTTAATTGATTTAGTTAGACATTTTCTGAGAACTTTATGCTTGATTGTTGATAGTCACTAGGGTGGCTCCTCTTTAAGGAAGGGAGGATGTCATGAACTGACCCTGGGGCCTACTAAAGACATGTGATTATAGCTTATTTTAGCATGTTTTAATAACACTAGACTATTGACTATTAATTGTTATTTTATTGTAGAGGGTTACAATACAAGGTACCTTGGGTATCCATTATGATATATTGTCATAGTTTATGCTTGTATTGGATTCATTATATCCTGATATGCTTACTACTTACACTAGATTCATTTTTTCCTATTTTATATGTGCTACTAAATCTTAGTTACAATATTGTGTGTTATTGATTTAGCATGTCTCACTGATGTGGATTGACATTGGTTACTTTTGAATTTGTTAGTTATATTCACAGGGCATACTCAAGGTAATGGTTATCAAGGCTAACTCTAGTTCCTTTTCAAATATTGATGACTATGCTTTAATTACTAGTTCATGTTGATGATTCATTCTAATTTACTATTTTTATATTGACATCATTTAAGTACTATTGATATCTTATTTGGTGGATGTAGGCACTAAGCCATGAGATAGGCTTGGTGGTGGGTTTGGACATCTTGGGTACACTCAAGGGGTGATTGAGTAGTCAATATGTCACTCTGATAGGTATATCATGTACTATGTGATCCTGAGCCACCATCATTTTGTGTTTTTATTGTTATTATTTTTTGTCTCTTATTAGTTTTGCCATATTGTGCATGTGGTTATGGTTTCTTACTTGGATACATTCCCAGACTCGGTTTTATATGTTGATCCTCTTTACTAATGATGTTATTGTTATTTTGGATTGTATATTATCTTGGTTGGGGTTGGGTACTAATAGACCATATTGGGTCTCTCGACCTTATTAATCATGTTAGCAACTCCTCCCTTCATGGATGATTGATTGTCAGGAGCTTGATTGACTTAAGGGTTTTGGCAATCATTATTAATTATTGATTTTTATAGTAGGGTCAATTTTATGATTTTTGATGTTTAAAATTATTTTAATGATTTTTATTAATTAGTATCATTTTAATAACTTGTCATTTTATTGTTAATTGTTTAATTAATGATTTTATTGTATTATTATTATCTTAATCAGTTTATGATTTTGTTGATTTAGTATGTTAATGGTTTTGTATCAAATATTTATTTAATAGGTTAGGTTTTTATTATTGTTTTAAAAAGTTAATGTTATTTTTATTATTTATTTAATGATATTGTTATTTTGTCATTATATTTTAATCTCATTTTATTTTATATTATTTCCTTAGCATGTGAAGGAAGGTTGAGTATGAGCATTTATTGGAGGACTATGATTTTTTATTATATATTATCTTCAATGGCATCTTGTGGAAGTTTTCATTTGGTGTGATCTGATGTCGTATGGCTGGGGGGCATGGAAATTGAGAGGAAGGCATGGGATTTATGCATTGCATTTTTGTTTTGGGGAGTATTCCTATTTTTAATTTTTTTTATAGAGATTTTTGGTGTCCCATTTTTGGATGTGGTGTTGCATTGACTAGGTAAGGTGATGTGGTTTTAGAGAGATAGCTAAATGGAAATGGTGGGCATGAGGTAAGATAGGCATCAAAACCCTTGTTGGGCATGGAAAGTATGAAAGATACCTTTCCTCTAGAATGGAGATCACAATGATGGCTCAAAAAACATGGCCCTTGCTTCATATTTTTGGTATGGTAGTTTGGGTTCGGATCTCTGATTACTCTACCATAAATGGAAGCTGGGTAGCATTGACCCACCAAAAAAAGGCAAATTATTCACTTCACCTAGGGAGAAAATGGCAGGGTTGTGTGTGGTTAGTGATGGGTCAACATTGGATTTGGGTGTGCTTTGAATGCCTATGTGGAGAAGATAATTTAAAATAAAGGAAACATTGTATTCACCCTATCTTCAAATAATGTATAAATGCCTTATATACTTGGGTTTAGAAATAAATGATAAATGTATGAAGGAGACTGTGGCTTCTCTTCAATGCAAGATCTAATGTTGGATCAAACTTTATTTTTCCTAGAATCTTTGTATTGCATTTTGTTGGTTTAGATCTCTTATTACCCTACATTGTAAAAATGGAGGAGCCATGGACATTAGAGTAGCTGGCTGGAGAGGGTAGCCGCTCTTATTTCCATGGTAATTTGTAATTATCCCAGCTTGCATTTCTATTGACAAGTGGGTTTTTACTCCCTAGTATATTATTTTTGATCTTGTTGTGGGTAATACACCATGGAGGACATATGGACTAGAAAAACTCTTAAATTTTATTATTCCAAATTTTAGATTTGTGGACTTCATCTTTAAGCTAGATACTGGTGATTTTGATTCAAGTTTTATCATTTTGGCATTTGGCAATATCCTAGTCATGTTTAAAATAAATAAATAAATATAATATAATATATAATATTAAATGGAGTGGGGGATTTGTTTCAAAAATGTATATTATAACATACTTGAACTCTATGGAACATGGTGCTTAATTATTATATTTTGATCCTAAATAGGTCAAATATGGCTTATAGTGGTTTGACTTGTTGTAACTATAACTGCTTACCTTGGCTATGATATGTTTCCCCTTATCATATAAATTAATAGTTAGTAGATTCCTTGTGAAAATATATTACTCTATTAGACAAGTCAACCTTTGTACATTTATAGTCTCTCAAGACGGTTTTCTCATTTAATGGAAATCCCACAAGGTTTATCTAGCCCTAAATTGTTTATTAATTATTACCAATTGGGACTATTCTATCTTAGATAAAATTAATTCCAACCATACCGATCTACCCCTTAGAGGTAATCAATTAGATTGCATATTATTTCCTTGATTGGAGATTTTGGGAACCATGCCCTTTTTCCCATTAGACTCACCTAATTGTTGAATTCTATTTTGGTATTAGCATTTGATGCATTCTAAAATGGTAGAATTTTAGAGTGGAAACCTTTTTTAAAATTCATTTGATTGAGATGGTTTTATATAATTTGTAATAGGTCTCGATATCACGTGGAGTTTCTAGTTTGAGTTGGCTATACATAACTAATTTTAATCCAAACTGAGTTTTATTCTATTATAAAAAATTGTAGTCCCCCTCTATGACTCGATTGAGTCGATCCAGTTGTCATTGATTGATTCCCTTGTGTTATTTATTTTACGCTCAGTTAAACCTCTTGGGTTGAGTAATGGACTTGGGTTAGACCTCTTAGTCTATCAATTGGGATATAATATATCATGATTTATGGTATAGATCATCTCCTATGGAAATTCAATGTATGTCTTAGGCATTCCTCAGGGCCACTGGTTTGACTAAATGTTTTAATTTTATGTTTACTACATTAATTTTTTTCCCTGTTGATATTTTTTATAAGTCTTTACTGCTGGCTTAGTATTATGTGTATACCTCTTAACTCACCCGAGTACCTAGTTGATGAAACCCTCCACCAAGCTAATGGTTGGGGTGGTAAGGGCCACTGATGGTTGGGCTCATATGGCTAGTTTTGAGTGGTATTCCCCTCAACATGTTTGTTCTCTTCCATTGATGCACCTAGGTTTTATATGGCATCTTATATTTTACCCATACTTATTGGCATATAATGTTGGTGTGTTGGATTGAGGTTGATTATCCATTTTATGTTGTGGTTCCATCTTATTACCTTACACAATTTTATAATATCATTATGTTGGGAAAAGAGCATTATTGGATATGATGATTTTGGAGGCATTCTTGATTATAGTTGTTTGGTTCTTGCATATTTAACCAACTGTATCTATTCCCTTTGTATGAATTTATTTTAGGATCTAATTACCATATGAGTGGTAGTGTTTTTAGATTGCATTATGTTATACTTGATCTTATATATTGTTGTATGTATATGACTTAGTAATATATTTGTTGATTTTAAGTAGGCACAAAATTGTAAAAGGGTTATTATTGGAATAGTTGTAACTATAGTGTATTTAACCTTGAATCATATGGAAGTATGATGGTGTTGTCTTATGGTATACTGGAAATATTTTGAGGTTGCAATCACCTTGGTGGAGTTATGTATATATTTACATAGATTTTGTGATGAATGTTATTGGTGACATTCTCACAACATGGAATGCCTAGTTAACATATAGACTTATCTCTTTTTATGACAATAGAATAATTTTATATGACATCTCTTAATTGTAGCATTTTTATTGAACACATGGACTTAACATGTTTATAACCTTGGCTGAAATCAAGTTGTTACAAATAGATTATGCAGGTAGTTCCTTGGTGACTCAAATCAATATGTTTCCATTTCTATATTATGGCAATGAATGTTTATTGGTCGTAGTATGATTTTAAGTGAGCTTACTTCTATTACTTAAGCAATGAAGTAATCTAGATTAATGATCTTCTTAGGTGGACCCCTATTATGGATTTTGGATTATACCATTCATACTGTTATAGTGATAGAGATATATGGCATGTTTTAAAAAGGTCTATTATTTTGGTTATTTATAATATAACTCTTGATTAATGGAAAGTTGGCTATATTGTCATTAATGCTTTCATGATACAAATAACCATTATTTTTTAATGGATGTGTGTGCTTAAAATTAAAAGCTTGTCCTTGTCATTGAATTCTTGGTATTCCTTATATGTGTTCATTAAAACAATAAATAATCTCAGAATTGGGATAAGGATTTATAAGTTGTGAAAACCTTAATGTTTACACTTGAATAGATGAACTAAATAAACCACCTTGATTTCAAGTTATCAAGCTATGACTATTCCTTTGGACACTCGTGCTAATGACCGGAACTACTTAAGCATTGTATTCTTGCATGGGAATATGCCTTTTAATTAATGTGTATGTGTATATTTTATATAATGACATGGCATTGTATCCAAGGGACAAAATATGTGGCATAATGGTTCAGGACCCCCCCTAACTGACTTATAGGATGGTGTTCCTATATTACAATAAGTAATTGATTTCTAATGCCAATTATACACTTTTAAATAGGAGGCTCATGTATGTGATGGCATCCACCTTGAGTTAAGAATATTGTAACTCATCTAACTTAATGAGAATCATCCTTCATTATGGATTTATATCATGTACCTAACCTTCATCTAATAAGGAATGAAGGTACAATGTTCCCCAAAGAACAAGGGTCATAATATGGTGATCTAGTGGGGTATCATATGGATTGATTCTTTGCTTGGGTAGATCCTAGAAGCCTATGGCAACCCTTTAGCCTTGCCTTGTTGGTTATATAAGTATATTAGAGATCTCCACCTATTGATGTCATGATGTGATAAGACTTGCCTAAGTAAGTTAGTGATATGGGCCCTTATGTTTGGTCATTTGGACCTCGTGCTTAAGTATTACACTTTTATCTTACCTTTTTTCTCATATATAAATTGGTTAACCAAACATTCTTGGATGAGCCTAATTGCATTCTGGTTGTTTATAGCATTATCTAATTGGGATGTTGGTTGTTGATTATTAGTGTTTGTATATTAATCATTTTATCAGATGTATTGTGATGCATGAAATTTATGTAGTTGGCCTCAATGTTATTCTGTTGTGTACTCTAAAATATAATTCAAAAAAAATTAGGGTTATTTCAAAATTGGGTTGTGATCTAACATAATTTATATGGGAGAGTATTATAGTTGTATCTCTTCAATTTTTTGGTATAAATTTTTATGAGCATATAACATAACCTTTTACACTCTTCCCTTTGTGTGTCATTCATGTGTAATTTATTGATTTTCCCCATTTACTCATGCCATTAAGAATAATCAAGTTTGTATGCTACATAAACCTAGTATCTCTTCTCCAAAGTGCATGATAACCCAATGCCTATTGTCTGAAGTCTTGTTCCATTTTTGATTTTCTTCTTCTACCATCCAAAGAGGATTTCTATCTAGATCCACATTGCTTCTTAAAATGTTATCTTATTTGTTTTTTTTTCCTCACATTAAATTACCTTATTAACAAATTATCTATAATTTTAATATAGGATAAAAGGTCCCTCTTTAGGGATGAGTATGGTTCTTCACAATCTAAATCATGCTTCTTATAGAATTTGAAATTCTTGGGTGCAAAAATACATGAAACTATGCTAATGTTTGTATCATTTTCTATGATTCTTATCCAAATGTATTATTTATTTTCATCTTGATTTTTTATCTTAATACTTATGCCTCATGATTCATGTATTAACACCATTATAACCCCATACCCCTTATCATTCTTTATTGCTTTATTCCATATTGTTGATTTCTTGTATCTTTCAAAACTTGGTGTCGTGCACCCATAATACTCATGTGTTTCAATCAAAATTATTAAATGTTTTTATTTAGGTATGGGCCTTAACCCATGTCCTCTTATCCAATGGTAACCTATATAATTATAGCATATCATTGTAAGATGCTCCTAGGTGAATCATGTTCCCTATTTGCTTTGACTTTGTCAAGTTGTGATATAGGATTACCCATTCTTTAGGTATGTCCATTTCCATTTGTTCATTTATGCTTTCACCTTTCCCACTCCTTGTTTCTCTCTTCTATTTTTATAAAGGTTAAGTCTCCATATCTATAATAGTGTGAACCTCTCAATATGTCTCTATTTCTTAGTATTATTATTTTATCCTCAAACTTCACTATTGTGATTTGTATATTCCTCTTTATTCCTTCTCAACTTACCAATTATACTTGATATTTTGATATGGCCTTTCCATTGTATCTAGTCTAAAAGGAATCCCTTTGTTAAGCTACTCGTATGCTCTTATTCTCCATAGTATTTTATCCCTTTGATTATTATATTTGATAATTTATCATGATGTTCTCTTTATTATATCATTTAATTCTTAACTTGCCTCTATATCAACTCCATTTTATGTCCCCTTGGTTATCGAGGTGGACTCTAAGATATCTAGATCAAGCAGATGCACATGTTCAATGAAAGCACAAGTAAAACAAGTACACAACACATATACAAGTTGAATGAAATTAAAAATAAGAGAATAATGCAAAATAAATTTAGAGAAAGTTATAAAAACTCCATTATAAAATATCAAAAATGAGAGATGTACATATAGGGGAGTGCATGTGTAACTCCTCCCTAAAAATCTATACGAAAAGTGGTGAAAGAGACAAAAATAAAAGAGTAATTCCCATACCTAGAATAGTTGGTCAAGTGAATTACTTCCTAATCATATAGTTAAACTATAAAATCTAAGTACACCTAATCAAGATTATCCCTAAAATTATAAAAACTATGAGTGAGGAAAAATAGACCATAATAAATAAATACAGGAAAATAATAAACCCCTACTCAAACACCCCCATAAACATAACTTAGGTGGGTAAAATAAATGGTTCCCAACAACAAGGTATAATAGGATACCCATGTACAAATAAATCTCATGAAGTAGAGAAAATTAGAAAACCTATAGGAAAAAAATCCCTCCCAAAAAAGAGACATAAAGAAGAGGCTAGAATCCCCCCCTAGAAGATTGAACCTTAAGAAGAGCCCACAAGTGAAGATAATTGATCTCTATGAAAGGTATAGTGAAGATGTATGTTATCTCCTATGCCTTCTATAAATATATCAAATCAATTATTTTCCCATAAATTAGTTCATGAATGAAGTGTATGTTAATCTCTATGTGTTTGGTGATGTAACCTTTTAGGGTTTAACTATGTAAATCTTAGGTTTAGATTAAAGGGTTGAGATATATAAATCAGTTAAATAAATTGTAATAATTAAATACTATTTTTTTATGGAATTTTACCTTCTTTAACTTTCTAAAAATATCAATAAATAGGCATAAATATATACTTATCTAAAAATTGACTATTGAAGATGATCTAGGTTCTAAAAAAGGGGCTTTGGACAATTATAAGTGTTATCAATAGGATTATGGAATTTGTTTACTCACTAGATAGTAGCACTCAATATGGATAGTAGTGCCATGTTATTGTAGTATCTTCAAAGTGGTGATAGTGTCCCCTTTGTAGGAATATTCCTATTTTCTTAGAGTACCTACACCTATGTTTTTAAGTCCTATTCTTGAACGCATAAAGTCTAGAGTTTTACAATGTGCTTAGAAAACCTGATTTAGTGTGTAAATCCTAATCCTCTTTGAAAGTATGGCATGATCAATAATTGTATGTTAATTAGTAGGATGGGCTAGACATATTCAACACCCCTATATGAAGAGAGTTGAATACATACCAATACTCCAAAGAGGGATCATGCCTGATGTAGTTCTCCCACCTAGTGCTTGATGTAAGTGCAAGTGAATGCTAGAATGAGAGTGGACTTTGATGTCTTGAATGTGCTTGAGATTTTAAATCTTTAAAAACTGGGTTTAGGGATATTTTAAATGGTAGTATGTAGAATTAGGGAAGAATAGGGATCAAATACCTTCATTTTTGTCAACTTATCTTTTAATTGGATAGGTTTTTGCATCTTTTTCCATCTAGTGAATAAAGGTCAAATAGACTTATATTTATAGAGATTTGTAACTTGTGTTGATAATAAAATATGCTTAGGCCAACCTTATAAGGGGCACACTTTTGAAAAAGTATCCATTGGGAAGAGTTAGGGCTAAGGATAGCAGCACCCATTTAGGGACACTAGCGCTATGTGGTTATAGTGTCCCAAATGTGGCACTAATGTCCACTTGGTAGACTACTAATCAAGTTGGGTTGGGATCTGAGAAGATAGTTTTGGGACTATGTTTTTGTTGATTATGGGTGATTTTAGTCTACTTCATGACTAAAAAGGTATGTTTAAGGCTCTAGGATAGGTCTAGTTCTAAGATAGAAATAGGGTAACTCAATTAACACTCTTAGCTTCCAATTACCAATTTTAGGTGATTATATTTGCCCCCCGCCTTATTCTAGTAATGCAACAAAGTGAAATGATGAGTATAAAGGGAAAAAAAAACATACCTAGACTTACCTTGGAAGTGAAGCCTACGTATCTAAGTCTGAGTATGTAAATATAGGTTTTCATATATGGAACATGATCCACAGTAGTGTCCTATAATGAAAAATGAAAAAATAAGTCTTTACTTAAGATACAATCAAAAGTAAAAGACTATGCTGAAATAATGTAACTAAGTAAAGTTGAGTAAAGAGAGAGGAAAATAATGAATACACCTTATTGGGTACGTGAACTAATGCATGAACTTGGTGACAACCTATGTGTGTGAGTGTATATAGTGATCATATCATTGAATAGCTTGGACTGAGCTAATGGCTTGCTCAATCCTCATATGGATGGCTCAATAACTCAATCCAATTTTGACTCCATCATTTCCTACCACTGCTCGATGGATCTTGATATATGAATAGCTTGGATAAGACTGTAATTTTGTCTAACCCTCTCATGTGGGTGGTTCAAGAACTCAATTAGGCTATGACTCCATACTTTCCCACCTATGTGGATTAGATGCATCTATAATTGAACTACATAAATTGTTGAATGTATATAACTGGGTAAACCTAATTGTGTATTTCAAGTCCATGGCCACTCAGGTGCACTAGGTGGCTCTAGACCACTCAAGAATGCCAACCACTATATATGGAGTAAGGAATGAATATGGTGATAACCTATAATATGATATCAAGTGTATATATCATAGAGAATGACATGAAATTGACATTCCATCTAATAAACCTATGTGTATTTAAGTATATGGAAACTATGTATTACACACATGCCCCCAATCTGATATCTGAGTATATTGATTTTGAAATGAGTATGTAATCACTAAATTTATGTAACTAAATCGAATGTTGGAGTGATCATGTCACATGACACCCCTAAATCTAAGCAACTAGTATGAATATGAGCTAAAATGAATGTATTTGAGAAAAATATGAACATAACTATCAAACCTATGATTGTATCTATGCAAATTTGTATTTTACCTAATGTATTAGTCTAAAATGATCCAAATTATCCTGAAGCTAGGGCTACTAGACAATAGTGCCCTCTAGTGGAGAATAGCACCTTGTGGCACTAGTGTCTAAATATGGGAACTAATGTCTACCTAGTCTAAAATGTGGGTGATTTGAGCTATTGTCTGAGTCTCTATTTTTCTTGTGTCTACCCTATGTTTGATTTTTGAAATTGAGCCTGTGTACTAAATTTTATCTATGAATAGCAAAGTTAGAGCCTGATCTCTATGAAAAACCCCTATGAATGTCTCTTATTTTGAGGTTAGTTTTGAAATCTTTTTAAGAATTACACTCTAAATAAGTAGTTCTGTAAAAAAATTTAGCTAGAGCATATGCATGATATTCCAATACAATGTAAAAACATAACATTGAAATGTAAATGAATATGAGCATAAGTAAGTAATGTAATATGTATGTTGTAATCTAGAATTACACAAGAGTGTCAAGATATATGTAATCAATGTATAATAATAATTTTGAGTAACTACCTAGGGGGATAGGGCATGATGTCCATCATGACACCCAAGTAGGAAGGGTAGATGCATGAGATCCCTCATGGCATCAAAAATTGAGATGTGTGTGTGTGTGTGTGTGTGTGTGTGTGTGTGTGTGTGTGTGTGTGTGTGTGTGTGTGTGTGTGTGTGTGTGTGTGTGTGTGTGTGTGTAACAAGAAAATACAAGTGTCATGGTGTAGAATCATATAAGGAAGCATACATATAAGCACATTAGGCATGCAAAATATAGGTTGAGGGGTCATAATACAAGGGACATGGGCACATGTCACTAAGTATGAGAATGAAAACATACAAGGACATGGTTAAACATCCACATACACAATCAACAAGCAATTTGGCTTAGAGCCACATAGAAGGACATGTTCAAATGTTCACATATAGAAGCAATAAAAATGACACACAATGGACATGGGTACATGTCCAAGGCATACAAATAGAGATGTGGTGTATAGACAAAGAATAATGGCATATTAAAATGCCCTCAAAGATGGAAGAAGCATAGGAAACATAATCAAGTCTAATCTAGGAAAAATAGAAATGAAAACATGTATAATTGTGTAATACAAATCTATGTAGATGCCAAGATACATATATATTGAGTCTAACTAGTGATAGTCAGTAAAAACTCTAAGCAATCAAGATAAATGATCAATATCAAGATAAATCAACGCATAAAATGGAATATATAGCATGTAAAGATAAAACTTGGTAGTATCATTGTGTATGAGATGCCCCTAAGTGGGTAGATGTATCAAATGTATAAACCTGGATCAGTGTAAATGCCCCTAATGGGTAGGTGATAGCTAGTATAGATTAGTGTAATGGACCAAAGTACTATCTAGAATTTTTAAGCACTCGATAAGAATAAGTGAAGCATATGTATATGATAAAAATAACTATACTAGAATAACTAATAATATGAAATATCTGGAAAGTAGTATAAATGTAAACATAGCAATGCATATAATTTGTAAATTGTGTTTTTTGAATATTTGAATGTTTTTGTATTTTGACATGTTATATTATTTTTATGTTTTTTGAGTATAAGTCAAGTACAATAAAATGAAAATAAAATATGTATAAGGAATGAGAGAGAGAAGGAAGTATGTACAAGGGCAGGAACCATACTAATCATGTATGTGCTGTGAAATGGCAACTATGAGCCCATGATATTTTGTGCTATATAATTTGAGTCTAAAGTTGCATGTGTAGTGATTTTATGATGTTTTGGTACTAACTATGATGCCTTATTAACCGTAGGGCTCTTAAGTACCCATCTAGTAGAATTAGAAGTTATAGGTGATGTAGGTATCATGTGCTTAAAATACTTAGACCCTAATAAAAATAATCTCGATGTAAACTAAGTAGAGGAAGGTCCTATAGAATCTATGACATATTGCTAACATGGGGGTCTCTTCAATAATGGTCTCTGAGAGAGAGAGTGTGTGCATGTAGATACTATAGGAGTAGACCTATCCTACACTAATTAATCTACTAAACACTATGATGCATGCATAGGATTTGTACTCTCTATTGTAACTGATAATTATGTAATAATTGGTAATGGTGTTAGAACTATAACAAGTGTCTATGTTGGAACTGCATATGGGATTGGAAGATGATACTAATATGAAACACCCTCAATATTAACCAACTAATTAGCATATATATACTTCAAGCATTGGTGTACTATAAATGGGATGGCTCAAAGCTATTGTAACCATGGCCTACCCAATAATATATTGAATACACCTACACTAGGTACTATTAGGAAATGAGTGTCTTTGTGTGCTAGTCCAAACTATAATTGAAGCATAATCTCCTTGATGGAGCTCTGAACATGGTCACTAAAACCACTAATGACTATATCAATGGGTAATATATCACTCTCTATGTAGCCCAAGTGTTGTAAGAGTGTCATAGTGCACATTCTTATGCTTGACCCATTATGAACCATAACACTATGAATAGGATGGTGTTCTATGTATGTTTATATTAAGATCACATGTAAAATAGTGTCATCATCCACAATATCCTACTCTAAAAATGTGATAAGTGGTCTAGGTGGCATTGTAGTATGATACATGCTAATAATGTTATGTAGTGGATGTGTTTTCTCTATAACTATGTGATAAGAATATAGTGGTGGATGTGTTTAGTATGTATAGTGAACACCTAATGTGTCCCTTGCCTTATTATTTATATTATTTGGGAAGGGATATAAAAATATCTTGATTTCCTTAGCTTCTGTTTATTATTGTTTTTGTGCCTCTATGGGAGTGCTCACATCAATAATGTTAGCCTCAATGAGATCTTATATCTTGTGATTTAGGCTAATGTATCTATTTATCATGTGGCATGATTCCTTGAGATACTTGCAAAATGCATTTGAATCATAACTCTTTTGAAGAGGTAATCTCATATAAACCTATTTAATAGGAGGGAGAGATAGGACATTGCATTATAATAGTTGTTGTATAACTCATGTTAGTGATTCTAGAAGATTAGTGAAGACTCTACATTGAGTAGCAAATAAAACCAATCTAGAAGAAAGCTCTGAAGCGACGTTGACTATGTCCTTTTGATCACATTTATTTTATGTGGCCCTGACCTTGTATGGAGGCTTGTTTTAAATCTTAATAGTTGATTCTAATCCATTTGTGTACTTTATTTTTCCCAATACTAAGAGCTTAACATCTCTTTTCTTGACTATGTGGCACATATCAGTAAATGTGGGAAACTTCTTAAATAAGATAGATTCATGTAGTGCTAGTAATAGACTCTATTTAAATATATCCTAAAGCTCGCTATCTGCTATGGGGCTTATTAATTTAGATAATATTGTCTTGTATCATAAGAAATAATTGATAATAGTCTCATTTGACTTTTTCTTTAACTATGCCATTTGTGCATATGATATCTTATCATTGATTTTGATAGAGAAGTGTGCTAGGAACATATCATTTAAAGGATTGAATGTCATGATAGATTGATTTGGTAAATCATAAAACCACTATAGTGCATAATCCTTGAGACTGCATGGAAATAGCTTTGTGAGAATCCAATCATTGGACACATAGTCTAAACATGTTGTATAAAAGTCTTTGAGGTGATGCTCTAGGTCACCCTTGTCATTGTATAATGTGAACTTGGGTGCCATGAAATTGGATGGAAAAAGAGTTTCCTCTATGTGATGTGTCAAAGGTGTATGCAGGAGAATTTTAGAATCTAAGGCATGTGATGGCCTAGTTACTCCTTTCTTAGGATGTAACACCTTAGACTACAGAGTAAGAACCTCATGCATAAGGGATTATATATGTAGAGTTGAGGTACTACACACAAGTGGTGTATCTAGTACTAATGGTTGAATAACAATCTTTGGTTGTGTTATCTGAGTTGGTTGAGTTGGCCCCACTAGAGGTGTAACAACATTATTAACTGGAGGGGTTGAATATTGACCATTATTTGTCTTATTCTTGATTTCTAATATGGAATGTAGAATATGTGCTTGATCAAGGGGTTTTTCTTGAATTATATCTCTAAATCCTTGTAATACCTCATCTTTGTTCATAATTATGTCATTATTGTTAAGTGGAGGTAGTGTGTCTTGATTCTAAATGTGGACCTCATCTTGCTCTTGGTTATATTGTTCTTATTCAGATGCATTGTCATTAAATTCCATATAATTAGGGTGTGAATGATTCATAGTTGGATTTGTAATAGGTTCTTTATCCTTGTTATAAGAGTAGATAGAAATAATATGAATATGTTCTATAAGATTACCACCTAATCTATCACTTCTTCTTAATGGAAGAGAGATAGCTTTTTTAGATGGCATATAGTAAATAAATTGAAATAGAGATACTAAAATAGCATATATGAATTCTAAAAAATTAATAGCAATGAATTAAAATAGGATTAAAAAGGTTAAAAACCCTAAGAGCATCTAGGGTTAGGGTTTTTGAATCTAGGGTTTCTTTACACCAATTTAAATTATATGTAAAATAAATTAAAACACTAATGTGAAATTGATTTAATTGAAGTAGGTTATCTTACAAAATATTATAAAATCAAAAGTGGGCAGCCCTAAATTATTGCTAAGTATAGTAGCACCCAGTTGGGGACACTAGTGCCATGTTGTTTTAGTGTCCCAAATGTGGCACTAATGTCTACTTGGTAGACTATTGAGCATGTTAGGTTTAGATCTGAGAAGATAGTTGTGGGATTATGTTTTTACTAATTGGGGTCTACTCAATGACTGAAAAAGTGTGTCTAAGGCTCTAGGATAGGTCTAGGGATAAGATAGAAATAGGGTAACTCAAGTGACATTCTTAGCATCCAATTACCACTTTTAGGTGATTACATTTGGTCTAATGATGCTAGACCATATTATTGTAAATCTAAATGGTATTTTGGTTGTCATAGTAAATGATCTTAGATCATCTAAATTGGATATTAAACTTATGAGGATCTCCTAAATTAATTAGCCTCAGTGGTAGCATTGACATCCCCTCTATATTATACCTCATTAAATGATAAGTCAATAACATTCTACTTTTTGCTTAACCAACTAATTGGACTTGAACTAATGGAGTAACTATAACCTAAAGTGGACTTGTGATTATGAATATCACTAGCCCAATCTGAGTCAGTATAACCAATAAATTTAGTGTAAATGTTATCTCTATAATTAATCCCAAATATGTGTACCCTAAATTTAGTTCAAGATCCTCTTAATTTCTTTCTAATGTAGCTCATGGGGTTCTTGAATGAATCAAGAGACTAGGCCCACTACATATGTTATGTCAAATATGATATGTGTCAATTAGAAAATGCTATAGACAAGTTTTTGATGCAAGGTAACATTGACCAAAGGTGAAGTAAAATATGACTCAAGCTTGACTCCAGATAGAAAGGGAGTTGGAGTTGGATTATAATCAACGATGTGAAAATGAACAAGTAGATCAAGAGCATACTTAGGTTATGTAAGAGTGATTCCCTATTCAGACTGAGAAATATGGATCCCAAAGAAGTAATGTAACAATTCCAAGTTTATCATGGAAAATAAATCTTGAATATCCTCTTTCACCATTGCAATAAATCTCATAGTGATCAAAATATCATCAACAAATAGAACCAGAACCAAAAATGAATCATCTTGCTATAAGATATAAATGTTAGGATTTGAATGGCACCAAGCGGATCTTATAGAGATAAATAAGGAATCCATCTTGACATACCAAGCCTAAGGGGCTTATTTGAGGTCATAAATGGATTTATAAAGTCTACACGCAAAGTAAGAATCCTTGACAAATCTTGATGGTGGATCCATGTAAATATCTTCCTCAAGGTCACCATGAGGAAAGGCACTCTTCACATCTATCTAATAAACATCCCAATGATTGGTTGTAGCAATAAAAAGTGTGAGTCTAAAAACTTTCATTTTTGTGACTAGTGCAAAGGTTTGAGTGTTGTCAATGTCAGGCACCTGTGAGAAACCTTTTACAACTAGTCATGCATTGAACTTGTCAATAGACCCATCTACTGCATACTTGGTCTGATAAATCCATTTGCATCAAAACATTTTTCTTCCCTTAGGAAGAAGTGTCAAATCCCAAGTATGTGTTGGGGATCAACCAACAAAGTTGATTACTATGTGAAAGCAATTAAATATGGAATTAAACTAGAATGATAAGTAACTAGAATCAGAAATAGCAAAGAACAAGAGATACAAGAAACCAGCCTGAAAACTTGTATTAAACTCTTTATAGAAGGAATACAATTGAAGAAACTTATTTTCTTCCACACCTCTCTCAGATGTACAGATCTCTTTCTAGATCTCTTTCCCTCAAGAGTTCTCTCTCTCAATTACAATCAATTCCAACAACCTGGATTGATACACATATACAATCTTATACTGTTCAATTCAAATAAGCTATGAAGATCTATCCTATTATATAATAATTAGGAAACATGAGCATACAATTACAGCCATTAGATGCACCTCCTAATCAAGGGCTCTAAACAGTCTTACTAAAGATAGAGATGTGGACTTAAGACTAACACTTAATCCTACCATGCAAACATTTTGTTCTGTCCACAGAAATAGCATTTTGGATAGACATGTGACTGACATCGGTCCCTTTCTATCTACCTATGACCAACGTCAGTCGATCCATGACCGACGCTGACATCTCATAGTCGACTCCTGACCAACGTCGGTTGCTCCTGACCGATGCCGGTGACTGTGTAATTCCTACAACTTATGCAACTTGCTCATTTGGTGAAGATTTTAGCTCCACACCTCAACAATCTCCCACTTGGAGATAAACAGCTGCACCAGTACCTGTACAACAACATCTTCTAGCTCCTCCATCTTTAAACTCAATCATGAAGACCTACAAAATTTGAATGAAGATTCAACTTCTCCTTTGTTACCGGCTTGCTTAACATATCAGCAGGGTTCTTATCTGTATGGATCTTCTCCAGCTTCAACTCACCATCCTCCAATACCTTTCTAATGAAGTGGTACCTCAGCTTTATATGCTTGGTTCTTGAATGAAAGGCTGAATTCTTAGCCAAATGAATTGCACTCTAACTATCACTGTATAATCTGCAACTCTCTTACTCCTTTCCTAGCTCTTCCATGAACTGTGTCATCCATATCATCTCTTTGTTATCCTCTGTGATTGCAATATATTCTGCTTCTGTAGTTGACAAGGTAACAACCTTTTGCAATGTTGAAATCTAGCTAACTGCCATTCCACCAACAGTGAAAACATATCCTGTGGTGCTCCTTCTGCCGTCCAAATCACCTGCCATATCTGAATCTACATAATCATGTAGAGAAGTGTTTGACCCACCATAGCACAACTGCCTACTATTGGTCCCTCTCAAATATCTAAGGATCCACTGAACTCCTTTCCAGTGCTCCTTCCCTAGATTGGCCATATACTTACTTACAACTCCCACTACTTGGGCAATATCCGGTCTAGTACAAACCATTGCATACATTAAGCTCCCTACTACAGAAGCATATGGAACTCTACTCATGTACTCTATCTCATCATGTGAATTAGGACACTGTTCTTTACTCAACTTAAAATGTCCAGCCAAAGGTGTGCTTACCAGTTTTGCATCCTGCATATTGAACCGTTTCAACACCTTGTTCACATAATCCTCTTGAGACAAAATCAACCTGTGATTTTTCCTGTCTCTCTTAATGCTCATGCCAAGGATTTTCTTTGCTGCTCCCAAATCCTTCATGGCAAATGTGTGAGCTAATTTCACCTTAAGCTCAGAGATATCCTACATGTGTGATCCTGCAACCAGCATATCATCTACATACAACAACAGAATAATATATCTACCATTATCCAATCTCTTAAAATACACACAATGGTCAGATTGACACCTACTGTAGCCATGCTCAGTCATAAACCTATCAAATCTCAAATACCACTGTCTAGGAGCTTGGTTGAGGCCATACAAGCTTTTCTTCAATCTGTACACTAGCTTCTCCTTATCTTTGACCTCAAATCCTTCTGACTATTCCATATATATTTCTTCATCTAAATCTCCATGAAGAAACGTTGTCTTAACATCAAGTTGCTCAAGATGCAAATCCTCAATAGCAACTAAAGACAATACAGTCTGTATAGAAGTCATTTTAACTACAGGAGAAAAAATCTCACCAAAATCAATACCTGGTTTTTGTGCAAATCCTTTCACTACCAACCTGGCCTTATATCTCATCTGTCCATTCTCACCTTCCTTCAATCTATAGATCCATCTATTCTTCAGTGTCTTCTTTCCTGCTGGCAACTCAACCAAATCCCATGTTTGGTTCTCCTTCAAGGAATCAATCTCCTCATTCATGCCTAACTCCCACTGATTCTTGGATTCCACCTGTATTGCTTCATCAAAATTCTCTGGTTATCCACCATCAGTAATCAATAAATAGAATAATGAAGGGGAATATCGAATTGGAGGTTTAATTACCCTTTCTGACCTCCTAATGGGTGTTTGAGACTCATTCACAACATGTTGTCTACCCAAATTCTCTCACAGTGATCGACCTCAGTCACTTCCAGGCCTGTCACTGGCCAACATCAGTTCTGCCTGACCGACATCAGTTCCTACCTAACCAACATCGGTCACTGTATGACCGACATCAGTTCCTGTATTGCTGACATCGGTTCTTTCCTGATCGACATCGATCTTTGTGTTTTTCTATTTGTGATCATTCTTTTCCGCGAGCTCATTTTGGATCTTCACCTCATCCAATTCTCCATTGCTCTGCCCAGATTGATTCAGCTTCTTGAGCTGATCACTATACATCACTTTTTCATTAAAAACAACATCACAGCTCCTAATTATTTTTTTAGTTCCTAGATTCCAAAACCTGAATCCAAAATCATCAGAGCCATAGCCAATAAATGTGCACCTCATAGACTTAGCATCCAGCTTCTTTCTATTTTCCTTATCAATGTGCACAAAGGCTTCACAACCAAAAACTTTGAGAAATGAGAGATCTACCTTTTTACCTATCCATGCCTCTTCTAAAATTCCACCATCCAGAGCTATAGAGGGTCCTCTGTTAATCAGGTACACTGCAGTATCCACAGCTTCTACCCAAAACTCTAAGGGCAAACCAGCATGCAATCTCATACACCTTGCACGCTCCATTATTTTTCTATTCATCCTTTCAACAACTCCATTTTGCTGAGGTGTCCTTGGAACCATCCTTTGCCTGCGTATTCCATTCATATAATAGTAACTTTTGAACTTATAGCTGCAGTACTCACCACCATTGTCAAATCTAAGGCACTTCAATCTCCTGCCTATTTCATTCTCAACCATAGCTTTCCAAATCTTAAAAGTGTTAAAAACATTAGATTTCTTCTTTATACAATAGACCCATACCTTTATTGTAGCATCATCTATGAAAGAAACATAGTACCGTGATCCTCCAATAGAAGCAACTTGAGCTGGCCCCCACACGTCTGTGTGAACAAGCTCCAATTTGTGCTTCTTCTTTATTGACCTAGTCTTGAGAAAACTCACCCTCTTCTATTTTCCAAAAATACAGTGCTCACAAAAATCCAAATCTATGCTTTTCAAATCTGAAAGCTTACCTTTTGACTTAAGAATAGACATTCCCTTCTCACTCATGTGGCCGAGCCTAGAGTGCCACAAATTTGCATCCACATCTGAAGTAGATAATACAAAATGAGAATTATCAGTAATACAATTACATAAATAGAGAGTACCTACTCTCTTACCTCTAGCCAATACAAGTGCACCCTTGGTAACCTTCTAAGATTTAGCTGTGAGAGTTACTGTACAACCCTCATCCCCTAACTTTCCTACAGAAATCAAATTCCTCTTCAGGCTGGGAACATGCATGACATCTCTCAACACCCATGTGTTTCCATTCTGCATTTTCAGCTACACTTTTCCTTTACCAACAATTTTAAAAGGCTCATCATCCCCTAAATATACTATTCCAAAATATCCATGGACATAGTCACTAAAATATTCTCTATTAGGGGTTGCATGGAAAGATGCACCAGAATCTAAAACCCAAGATTTTATATTATTATGCAAAGAGAATATAAGAGCATCTTATGCAATACCTACAACTTTTGCTTCTTCCTTACCTTCATGCTGATTGTCTTCTTTTGGCTTTGACCAGCAATCTTTGCTTATGTGCTCTATCTTTCCACAATTCCAGTATTGTGGCTTCCTGCCATTTCTGGATTTGGATCTACCTCTCATCTTTGACTTAGACCTTGATCTCCCTTTCTTGCCCTTCTCTTTTTGCCTTCCCCTGCTCTCAAAACATAAAGCGTTCCCTGATGTTTCCTCTGTGTTTTTCTTATGAATTTCTTCATTCAAGATTACACTAACAACATCCTCTACTTTTAAAATATTTGAAGCAGATGCAGTATTACTAACTGCCATTACCAAGCTATGCCAGCTTTCAGGCAAAGAACATAATATTAAAAGAGCCTTAATTTCATCATCAAACACTATTTTGACTGAATTTAATTGATTTACAATTCCATGGAAATCATTTAGATGATTAGATACAGATCCACCTTCCTGTATTTGCAAATTAAATAACTGCTTCATAAGATATACCTTATTTGAAGCTGAGGGTTTTTCATATAAATTTGCTAAAGTAGTCATTAACTCTATCGTTGACTTTTCCTGTGATAAATTAGATATCACAGTAGATGCCAGACTCAATCTTATAGATCCAAGAGCCTTTCTATCAAGAACTTCCCATTCTTCATCATCCATGTCTTTGGGCTTCTTTGAAACCCCACCTAACGGTAAGTATAGATCTTTCTGATACAGATAATCTTCTATCTGCATTCTCCAATGTTGATAATTCTTGCCATTAAACTTCTCCATTCTCAGTTTACTTTTTTCTGCCATTGCTTCTCCCACTCAAATAGAAATCACTATGAGTAACCTATAATCAATACACACTAACCAGATCTGAAACACCTATTAGTCAACCTGAGCTCTGATACCACTTTTTGGGGATCAACCAACAAAGTTGATTACTATGTGAAAGCAATTAAATACAGAATTAAACCAGAATGATAAGTAACTAGAATCAGAAATAGCAAAGAACAAGAGATACAAGAAACCACCCTGAAAACTTGTATTAAACTCTTTACAGAAGGAATACAATTGAAGAAACTTATTTTCTTCCACACCTCTCTCAGATGTACAAATCTCTTTCTAGATCTCTTTCCCTCAAGAGTTCTCTCTCTCAATTACAATCAATTCCAACAACCTGGATTGATACACATATACAATCTTGTACTATTTAATTCAAATAAGCTATGAATATCTATCCTATTATATAATATTTAGGAAACATGAGCATATAATTACAGCCATTAGATGCACCTCCTAATCAAGGGCTCTAAAAAGTCTTACTAAAGATAGAGATGCAGACTTAAGACTAACACTTAATCCTATCATGCAAACATTTTGTTTTGTCTATGGAAATAGCATTCTGGACGCACAGGTGACCGACATCGGTCCCTTCCTGTCTGCCTGTGACCGACGTCGGCTGATCCATGACTGACGCCGGCATCTCATAGTCAACTCTTGACCGACGTCGGTCGCTCTTGATCGACGCTGGTGACTGTGTAATTCCTGCAACTTCTGCAACTTGCTCATTTGGTGAAGCTTTTAGCTCCACACCTCAACAATATGATTCTTGATTAAGGAGTTATACTCCTCTTGCAAGGTAGAATCCCACTTAAAAATATATGATGCCTCTTGAAAGGTTTATAAAACTGATTAGAGGAATATAAATCATGATGACCACTTTAAAACTATAAACATGTGTGCATGTCATTTGAAGGATCCCCAACCCATGTACTTAGAAACTACAGTGTCTACATAACACAAATAGGACCAAAATTACATGAGTCAGGTAGAAACATCATCTTCCAAAGTTTGGCTAGATGTGGATGGAGATGAGTCACCATCACTATTATCATTATCAAAACTAGAAGAAGTGTCCTCAACCTCTAGAATGTGCTCAAGCTAATCTGAATCATCTAAATCAAATCCAAGTGAGTCCAATGAAGTGGGATAAGCGTCAATTGTTGAGTCTATGGGACTCTCCTTAAAGTGAACACTTATCTCTATGAATATCTCATGTGGGGTTAGATAAAGAAGGTGGTAACCCTTGACACCATCTAGATAAATTACAAAGATGTAATGCTTACTTTGAGGTTCCATATCCTCGTATTTCTTATTAGGTAAACCAGCCATAGTTAGCGATCTAAAGACTCTAAAATGCTCAATTATTATTTTCCTATTGTACCAAGATTCAAAGGGAGTTATGCCTTTTAAATATTTATGGGAAACCCTATTCTAAATGTATCAAACATAATTAATTTATTTGGCCCAATACTATAGTACAAGTGACTTAGAGTGAATCTTGCAGTTTTTTATCTCTTTCAAATACCTATTCTTACATTATACCACTCTATTTTGTTGATGACTATATGTAACTATACAATGTAAATCAATCCCCTCTATTGTGAAAAACTACTCAAATCTATTATTGACATACTCCCCCTTATTATCAATTCTAGGAACCTTGATGCATTTCTCAGATTATTTCTCTATAATAACTTTGAAATCTCAAAATTTGTTGAAAATTTCAAATTTATGCCTAAGTGGACCCATGTATACCTCAAAAAATCATAAATAAATGTGAGAACATACTTAGCCATTATGAAAGATAGACTGGGAAAAGGCCCAATTACATCACTATGTACTAACTATAATGCATGTGAATCCATCCAATATTTTCCTTTTTCAAATTTCTCTCTAAGATGCTTCTCAAGAGTGTAACCCTGACAAATAAGCTTAGAGAAATAGACTCAAGGTAATCATATGACCATGTCATTTTTATTAAGTTGTTCTAGGTTTCAGTAATTGAGGTGGTCAACCCATTCATGCCATTATTTTATAACTCCATCTAAATGAATTATCAATGTAATCAGAGAATAATTAGGTGAAAAATGTGAGAAGGTATATGACCTAGCTTGGTGATCTACCATTTCCATTACTATTGTATCATCATTGTGAAACTCTATGATGATAATTGAATATGGTAAATACTCCACCCTCATGACGTTACTGATATGAGTGATTTGGTACACTAATAAGAGATTAGTTTAAAGGGATGGAACACTTAATAAATTATTAAATGTTCATCCATCCATTTTAACAAACCCTCTCTCTGAAACTGATACATAATTGTCATCACCCAAAGTGATTGAAGATATTCTACAAAGCTTTAAGGAAGAAAACTCAACCTATGAAGAACCCATGTGGTGGGAATCAAGTCAATAATCCATGAAGATGTTGGAGATGTAACTACTAAATTATCCTTTCCCTTTTCTTTCTCTTTTCCTTTGCCTTTTTCCTTAGAATAATCTTGAGTTGATGAATAATGCTTGATAGACTCAGGAACACCTATGTTGTTATTTTATAGAAGATGAGTCAATAGGTTAATCTATTTCTTCATACACTTGTGTTCATCATGCCCATTTTTATTATAATAGGCACATTTAACCTTCTATTTCTTAGGTTCATCATTGGAAGAGGGAGTTTTAGTGGTTTTTTTGGTAGAGGTTGATTCTTTATTCTACTCTTGATCCTTATTCTTTGTCTTCTTCTCTTTATTTGAGCCTTAGCTTTCCCATTCCCAATAATTAAGGTTTGAGGTTTTAAGGACTTTAATATGCCCATCTGTATTAACTTGTCTTACACCTGAGTCAAGTCAGCAACAAAGGCATCCAAAGAGGGAATTTTTCATGTAGTGTATAAGGCACTTTGGTGGCATGAAAAGCATAGACAAAGGCTGAGTAATCAAGACTTCGCTTTGAGAGTATAGAAATAATAATTTGGTCATATTTATTATCTATTCCATTTTATTTTAATTTCAATCTCAAATGCTTGAACTTAGTGAATAAATTCTAGAGGGTGTCAAATTTTTTAGGACTTAGGCTAATAAATTCATTTTCCAGTTTGTGACCTCTCATCACATCTTACTTCCCAAAGAGATTTTCCAAAATGGTCCATACTTCAAGGTGTTCTAGTAGGTTATATATGAAAGAGGAGATCAGGAGACACAAAAATACATGGCAACCCCATTTTAATGTGATTTAAACATTTTCTCCTCATAATAATTTGCATTTTGATTTTCCATTCATGATAGTTCAATGGTGTTAGAGGATTAATTGAACTTGTATCTATTGTGCATAAATAAAGTTGTAGTAGTAATAGTTGAAGTTTGTTATTATAGAAAATAGGAAAATGCAAGAAATATTGAAGAAAAATATGAACCACAACACAACACCCCCCACCCCCCTCAAATTATTTTTATCAACCCCCTAGTTTTGACACTTTATAAATTTAGTGCATTTTACAAAATAGATGAGACCAATAGATGGGACACTAAAAATATGCACTTTTGAATAAAATAGTACTCAATTATAAGTTATCAATCAAAAGTTACATAATATATCATTTTCTCATCTTTAATAGCCTATTTTAATATTAAAAGCACAAAATTTAAATGCACTAAAGGCTTAAAAATAGATATATCCTTACATATAGGTGACAGAATCGAACCATAAACCTCTAAAAATCAATTTGTAAGTCTTAACAAATCCTCCTATACACCTCTACATGTGAAACTCAATATATAATTTCCACTTAAGGGGTAAAATAAATAACAACCTATTTTAAAAAAATTAATAAAACAACTATTTGAATTTTAGGGCAGAAGTTTTAATGTGATTTTAACTTAGCTTTGTAGAAGAAGAACCTTAAGCACTACTAATGGATATTTCAAGGCTAGTTTGAATAAAAAATGTGCCAATGTGGGTTCAAATGAGAGATTGTCTAGCATTAATATCTATTCCATGGCCTGTTGGAGCTCTAAACACCATAAATGGAAAAAAAATCAACTTTTTTGAAAAAATAACTAGGCATGATGGATCTCAAACCTAATTTGAATGGAGCATGTAAATTTGGACATAGTCAAAAATTGGATAGGTTTACCTAAAACATAATAGAGTGTTTTTTGGGGAGATTAAATTCTTGTAGGTATGTTTTCCAAGGGAGACGTGAATGGAAACACGCTATAGGCCTACATGGGAGGCCAAGGAAATACTTAAGGTTGTGGTAACTTCCTCTAATGGTGTGAAAGGGTTGGAAGCTCATTATAGGCTAGAATAAGACCTTTAATGGTGTGTGGAGGGATGGAATCTCACCCTAACCAGGTTATGAGACTTAAAACATCATCAATAGAGCAATTTTTAAAAGTTTCAATGTTAGTTTAGGCCGTGAGAAGACCCTTTGACATCAAAAAACACCATCAAGAACCCTCCTTTTGAAAATGTGTATGTTCCTTTCTATGAGGATGATAAAATAGGCCTATACAAACAAGGGAGAACCATTCCAAAGAAAATAAACCCACACATTTATACATGCAAAAAAAAGACACCTTATAATTTTTTCCATCACTTTGGGCAACCTCGAGGTTTTTGAGATTTAAAACACTTGGAATTTTTGTAAACCCTCAAATATGGATTTTGAAGACAAACCCTCAGACTTTTTGTAAATAAACTTAAGATTTCAATTAAACTAACAATAATTAAAAACCAAACATTCAAATATAAGAATGACACTCTGATACCATATCAAGGTGGATGCCAAGATCTCTAGAGCAAGCAGATACATAGGTTCAATAAAATCATAAGTCAAGAAAGTGTATAATACAATTTCAAGTTGAATGAAATAAAAAAACATGAGAAGAATTCAAAATAGATTTAGAGAAATACACTCCATTAAAAAAGATCACAAATGAGAGATGTACATATAAGGGAGTGTATGTGTAACTCCTCTTGAAAAGCTCCACAAAAAGTGGTCAAATAGACAAGAATATAAGAATAACACCCATCCATGGAATAACTAGTCAAGGGAATTACTTCATATTCATTTGGTCAAATTGTAACTTGAAGTACACCTAAGCATGCTTAACCATGAAAGTAAGGAAACTCTAAGTGAGGGAAAAAATCCCATAATAAATAAATATGGGAAAATAATAATAAACACCTACTCTAACATTAGTTTTGTTTAACCCTTTATTTAGATATTTTTGGGGGTTAAAAGGTAGAATAGCCTATACACAAAGATTAATAAAACTAATCTAAAGTAGGCCATTTAATTAAAAACTTGAATTACTGACTATACTAAATTATAATCTTGAGTTATACTAAATATAAAAATTAAAATCAAAATAATAATTTGATAGCATAAACATGAAGAAGAGATAATACTTATCTTATCTTCAAATGTGTAGTTAGATCTAGAAGTGTAGAGGTGGAAACATGCAGGAACAAGATCAGGATCCAGTCATTAGATTATGAAAATATTGTTTCTGGAGGCTTAGACACTTACATTGGTGTTGGAACACTTGTGTGAATGTAGGTGTCTTGATCTCAACTGAAATTCTTAGTACAGATTATTCATTGTATTTTAGAGTGACCACCTAGATCCTTTTAGGTTTTGTGTCACCTTTATGGTGATGTATTTTATTCACACACACGGGCTATAGATGATTATTTATGGATCAAACCTTAGTTCTTCACCTTAGGTATTACAAATTTACAAATGGGTTAATGGGATCACAGTGTCAATTTGGCCTCAAGAACCCCTCTATCAATGAGTGTTGACTACATAACCAATACTCTAAGGAGGGCCTTAGTTATATACAGTTATACCATAGGTATTAGCTTATGTGTGCAAAAGGGTAAAATATACTATATGCAATGGCATACAATGATATATCTTATAACATGAAAAATATTGATCATAGGTTTTTATTTCTATGTTTTAGACCTATAATATAATTGTTCCTATGATTGATGTGAAAATAGAGAAGAATAGGTAGTAGAATTCAATTGTGTAATCAATTAAATGAGCTTGAATAGGTGTTTACTTGATATTTTATATATAGATAATGAGTAGACTTTGATTTATACTTATACCACACCTTTTGAAAATATGTCATAGAAGGGTTAAATAAAATAAATGTGTTAACCCATAGGATTCGAAATATTTTCAAATTATATGACTTTTGAGGACTAGACACTTGATAAGAATCTAAACACTTGTGTCAACACAAGTATCCCTATGTGGGATGCAAGTGTCTAACAGGATAGGAAGTTATTAAGGATTTGAAATATAAAATGAAGGATTTGTATCATGTGTTTAGATTTTTTACTATACAAAAGATCTGGGTCATCAGAAATGATAGGGTTTGACCATAAGATAAATAGTTAGACACATTGATATGGTGAATACAAGTATTTCAGTATCAAAAATTTATCAAACTAAATGGTAGATTCCTGAGAGGTATTTTTCAAGTATACAAGATTGAGATGTTATATAAATTAGATTTTAGTAACTACATTCCCTCCTTTTAATCTATTAATGTATAAGGATGATATTACTAGTTTAAAATAAAGAAATGTGTATCTGTGTCTGTATAATACACTTTGCTTTTGCTTGAAACCACTTTGAGTATTTTAATAGTGTACGACCTATAACCAAAATCATGTTAAAATATAAATTATTTCAAATAATGTAGAGTTTGAAATAATTGAAATGCTTAAATATAAAGAGAGCAAGGAAGGAGTACACCTATGTGTTAATGCAACCATGTTTCCCTTTGGTACTTTTACTTGGTAAATATGCCTCTTTATGAGGCATTGGATCAGAGAGAGGTTCAAAAATGAAAATTAAAGATTTTAAGAGGAAGACTAGAAGGTAATTATTACCCCAATCTGGTGGAAGGGTGTGTTATGACACGACCATTGAAATCATTGAATCTCAATTGCACAACTCAAGTGATTGTACACTAAAATCCAAGTTAAGTGGGATAGCCAACACAAACCTGTAAAAGGGAAGTAGTTTTAGGTCATTGAGTTAATTGAATCTAAACATCACTACTAAAAGGACCCAACTACTATAGGCAGTAAAGGCTCAAAATGGTGCTTCTTGGTGAAAATGGTGCTTCTCGATAAAGTATCGGTGTTTCTTGGTAAATAAGTTTGAACAAGTCTGAATATGTATTTGTAATTTTTGGTGTAATTACATGGAATATGAACCTATAATGTGTGTCATTCTAAATTATCTATCAAAATGTAACCTCTATTTGTTAACTATGTATAATATATGTTATAAATCTAAAAGACTCTATCCTAAATCTATAAAATTGGATGCAATGTGTATAGGATTTTGACCCAGGTGTATAGCTGAATCATGTAAATTATAATAAAACTCTAAATTATATAAGTGTGGAGTCATATCTCTATGCCATGCCCCCCTTTTAAGGTGAGGGAAATGGAATCAGGTAGTTTCCTTACCTCAAAAGGATAAGATGACTATATAATTTGTGTAAGAATAATGTAACATATAGGATTAGCATGTCTAAGTAGATATATCAATGAAGCTCATAGTATGTCATCACAAAAATCCCTAAGATGCATGATATGTATCATAAAAACATATAAAAAGTAACATTACAAGCTCAACAAACAATCAAACACACACACAAGAGAACTCAATATCACACAAAAAGGGGTCTAAAGAGACTACAAACAAGGGGCATATTCACATGTTGCACACTTGAATGAATGACATATTTAAATATATAAAAAACAAAATAAAATAACATATAATGGCATAGGGTCCAACAATCAAGTAACATATTCAAATGTTTCACAAGAAAGATAATAGAAAGAAATAAAAAGACACTCAAGGAAGTGACAATGTGAATAAATAAAGTATAAACAACTAGTATAAGCATATCATATTAGTCCTTGCATATATGGGTTGGCAAAAAATGTCATGTAAAATAGCATATCAAGTACATTGTGAAATATGAAAACATGATTATAGACATTTATAAGTGTTATTATATAATCTCATCATGATAATTTAGAAAATATTGTAAATTAATATAACATGTATCAATTGTGATCAAGGCAGATGCCCCCAATGTAGTGTATGATGCAGGAAGAGGAAAGGTTCAACATATGTATGTGTATGTGATGTATGCCTGTATCACACTCAAGTACCTATGAAACATATGTGTGTATAATAAATAAATGATATGATATCTGCTAACATAAAGTAAACAACATATATGCCAAGGAGATAGTAAACATGTGAATGTTGCATATTTTTAGCATTTTGAATTTATTTGAATGTTTTTGTATTTTCTTGAATATTTTTTTTTTTTTATTTTTTTGAATTTTTTAACCTATTATGGTCAATGTGTGTTAAATGGACCATATTTATCATGATCAGAGCATTTTGAGTAAAAAAGGTTCATAACATGTTCCTCTTCTCTCCTTGCTTAGTAGAATTGATGTCATCATCATGTGGTATGTGAACTAATCTTCCCATGTAGGAAAATGAAATACCTTGTTGATTTGGATCTATTTTATCTTCCATTTGGTATAGCCAAAATTTTCCCAATGTAAAATTATGTTGAGTTGTATGGGGCATGACCCACACTTTTGTTTGGATAACACATGCACCACAAATAATTGGTAATATTATGTATCTCAATGATTTTTTCTAATTTACTTTATGATATAAGTCTTTAATAATATAATCAAGTTGTGATAAATGTCTCTCATTAAAAAATATTTCTTAATTTGTAGGATCAATATGGGTATGGTGAAAATAAGCTCCACCCATGAATAATGTAATCGTTAAATCCTTTTGGCAAGGATGTTTTTTGATTGACTCAATTTGAAGTGGTTGTGGAGTATGTCCATGTAGTATTGGTCTTGTATTGAGTAACTTTTGTAAAGGTGTCATATAAATATTTGGAATGCCACATGTTTGTTCATTATATTCACTTGGGAATTCGTTCTCATCATATGTATCATGAAAAAAATGCTTGTACTCTATAGGAGATAAATTTAATTCTTTGTTATTTTTTAGTAGGAAAATAGCATATCTATGCACATCCATATATAAGTGGTTAAATGAGGTATAACATTTATTTAATTCCATTTCGTTTAGTGGAGAAGTAAGTTCTTTACTAAATATGAATTGTAGTTCCAAATCTGAAAGTTGATATGTTAAATAATATGATGCATTTTTACATTGAATAGCATAATCTTGAAGAGATTCATCATCATGTTATTTTTAAATTTTGTAAATATTCCAATGTAAGTTTTGCACATTGTGTGTATTAAAGGCCAAGAATAAAACATATTCTAATTAATTTAATGTCGTTAAGGAACCATTTGGTAAACTATATAACCAATCCCAAGCATCTTAAGTGAGGCTTCCATGGAATGATTTTAACAATAATCATTCATCTTTAGCTCAATGATAAAAATAATGCACATATTGAATTATATGGTTGGAAGGATTGTCATGTCCAAAAAATAAAGATAGCATTGGCATGATAAACTCTTGTGGATAAGGATATTCAAATACACATTTTTCAAGAGGTTGATTTTGGATATGTTATCATTAGTATTTTTATTATAGGATAACATTTGTACTTTGAGAAGTGAAACTTGTCATTGTAGATCTTCTATAGTATTCATCATGGACATGAGATAAATAGTAGGAATTATTAAGGTTTGCAAAGATGTAATCATTAGTTGTAATTCACCATATATTTGAAACATAGGAGTAATATATGTCTCATCATTATAAATAATTTGTTTGATATTTGCATCACTAGAAACATTTTTAACTTTTGGCACTTGAACTTCACTTGAGAGTTTGTAACTTTTGGTACATCATTTGAAAAATTTTGAAATTTTGGTAATGGTATATCATGTAAAACCTTTGGAGTATTTGGTAATGGCACCTCTTTTGAAATATTTATAATCTTTAGTAATAATGCATCATTTGAAAACTTTGAAATATTTGGTAGTTGCATATTGTTTATAGATGTTATAACTTTTAGTAATGGTATACTATTTGGAGCTTTCAAGGAAACCATGATGTCCCTGTTAATATTACAAAATGTTTCAAGATCAAATAATGGAATATTGGAGTTCTCATTATTAATAATGAGTGCACCATTTGGAAATTTAATAACCTTTAGTAATTGTATTCTTTTTCATAGAGAAACATTCCCATCATTTGATATTTTCAAATAAGTCATGATATATTTGTGAACATTATGAAAAATTCATGATTAAACAAATGAAAATTTGGCCCATGCATATCCAAATTTATTTTAAGAGGGTGAGGAACATGTTGACCATCACCATGATTTGATGACCTAATTTTTTGATTACTAATAGTATGGACCACATAACCCAATATAGGCTATCGACAAATAATGGGAGTGGGATGGTGAATATTAGAACCTTGAAGGTTATATTACTCAAATAAATGGGTCAAACATGCCTAATTTTGTTCACTTGGTAACATTTTAAATTACTTGTGCTCAAAATATATGGCTTTATAAATATATACCTCTTTTTAGACACTAAAAAACTATACATGATGGTTCTAGATGTCAAAACACCCCTAGATCAGACCATTATCTAGCCTTCAACCATGACCCTGAGTTAGTTTAACTAAATAGATAAACCCAACTCACTAACCTACCCTTTTACCCCACTTAACCTTCAACCTTAAACCACCGACGGTCACCGTGATTGTTGATGATCACCCTAACCATCGATGGTCAAGTCTTCCACACCTGAACAAAGATAACTTGAGCTATGTGCAACATAGCATGATAAACTTTAATATGGACAGCAAGCAAATGCATCATAACCACCAACCAAACCTCATATATAACCTTCTCCCTCCAGCTCTCTTTGCCTATAAAAGGAGGGGAGTAGGAGGTGAAAAAGGATCCAATCATCTAGGAATTTTAGCAATCAAGCTATTAACCAATAGTTATTAAGAGCTTCTTCATCAAGAACTTATTTGCAAGTCTCCCCTCTAGCAAGTCAGTAACCACAATAGAGACCCAGACCTCTACCAAAATTACATTGTAACCATAGGTACCGTTACTCTACCAAAATCACTCCAGGATCAACTACAAACCATCAAGTAACAAGCTAATTACATTTCTTGTTTCAATTTTTGATTATTTATTTTTTGACATCTTTACCTGAACCACACTCTTCTCTTTATTATCCCTAACTCCAAACAGACCTTTAGCATCATATTGTATCCATTTTTCAACCTTTTTTAAGCAAACCCAAAACCTATAGCAATCATTGATAGTCACTCTGACCATCGATGGTCATATTCAACCATTGACAGTTACCCAACCATCGATGATCACCTTAACCACCGACGGTCACCTTAACCACCAACAGTGACCCACCGTTGACAGTAATTATGGTAGGAAATAACAAGATATTTCCACCCCTACTTATTCCAAATAAAATTCTAGTTTTTTCCCTTCTTCTTGTTCACAAAGTCCATACCTATTTTTTGGACCTAACTTGACCCATTTAGCATTAGTATTGACCTGTTATTTTCTATAATTAGTCCTTTTTCTTTATCAAGCATTTATTTTTTCATGCATTTCCTTTTAATCTTTTATATCATTTGATGCAAGGACTTTATCTTCATTTCTTTCAACTTGACTATTTTAAGAGTGTGGATTGATAGCCTCATAGTAAGCTCACACTTCTTGGATCTAGCTTACACTAAGCAATCCATCTTTCTATCCATCTAAAAACCTCTTTGCATTAGTGTTTTATTATCTATAGGTCATTCTTCCCAAGACAAAGAGGAGATCTTCACAATCATTTGGATCACATACACACAAATAAATAGGTTCTTCTACCATTCCCATAATTAGTTTCTTACTTATTCCAAGAAAATATATTGAATTTCAGAGAAACATTATGGCATGCCCGATGGGACCTAGTAGCATCTAGGTGCCCTTTTATTCCTTATTCTATGCTCATATAAATAAATAAAAAATTGTTTTGGGTATAAAATAAACCTTTCATACATTGATTGCTTGCATGTTTAGCTCACGTAGTTAAAATTAAAGGTAGAGTAATATATTCATAGCTTCACTTATTTATCACACACCATACCCAACCACTTCAATCAATCAAAACATCACAACAATTGACATAAGGCCCAACTATGGTTTCATCTCCTATCAATTCACCTTCACCCTTTGGCTATCTTACTTGGAGGTCATTACCAAGAAGAGAAACCAAAACTCAACTCTCTGGTTGAGTCTAAACTCTAGAAATTGGTATATACTAGCTAAGCACCTGACACCCTTATCATTGTGGTGTGTGAAGTGAGGGGATAGGCTCAAATACTAATCCATGTATTTATTTCTAACATGGATCCTTTTAAGAGCCTTGAACATGTGAAACCAACCATAGACTTATTTTATAGTACCTATTCCACTAACCAAGTTCTTATTCACACTTTCCAACTAAGGCATAAGCCAAAAGCGAGATAAAAGATACCCTAATATTTTAAATGCACTCTAGTATATGTTGTTGATTACCTTGAGATATTTTTATTTTATTTTTTTGTGTTTGAGTTGTGAGCCTTCCTTTATTCCTTTATATTTCCTCATATGGTTTTTACTAGACAACAATTGAATAACCAAACCAGTCAGGAGCCACATTCCTCTTCTTCTTCCTCCATGGAGTATACCTCAAATGTTGAGTGTTCTCCCCATCCTTCTACCCCCTACCATGCCTTAGATAGTTGTCCAAAGTGATACATATTTTTCCACTTTCCTTGATAACAATCTTATATCCCTCCAACATTACCGTAACACCCAATCTTATCGCACCCCTACTTTGGTTCCTCCTAGTGATCCACCTTATGGTATACCTCCCCATATTGTGGTTTCCACTACCTCTACACAACCTATGATCATTAAAACATCTTCTTCCACCAATAATCCACCTAGTACCTCCACCCAAACTCAATCAAACAACCCAACCAATAACCAAACACCCCCTACACAAACTAATAACTCCTCCAACATAGGATCAACCTCCTCTCTTATCACCCATACTCCATCCACCATGGGGATACCTTCTACCCATATTTCCATTATCCCCCTTATCACTACCAACCCACCAATCTCTACCCCACTTCAAAATGTTGTGCTTTCTATACCTTCTACCCTTTCACCTATCAATACTAGAGTGACCACTCATCCCCATGAAATTAACCCATCCATACCTCTAACCCAGTCCATATCAATTACCTAATCAACCAATCTGATCATACCTCTCAACCAACCCACATCAACTCCTCAACAAATACCTATGACACCCTACCCACGTTATGTTCCTAATCTACAAGGATACATATCTCCATCTTTTTCTCAACCTTTTTTCCCATTAACCCTTATGTGGCATTATACCAACCCTCAATGACCACATACCAACATGTGATATCCTCTCAACCTTCTACCAGCTATCTATATATTGCATCCACCTAACCATATAAAAAAATTACCATATAATTATGGAACTCCCCAACCCCAAATATATTTGGTCAAAATGTTGATGGATAAAATGACCAACCTAGAGTCATCTATCTCTGGGGCTCATAACCTTTTGTCTTATGACCAAATCTATAATAAACCTATTCACCCATCTATCTGTATCTAAACTTACCCTCCTCAAACATGGTTATCCTTAAAACAGTGCCACTTTCAGTTGTCAACCAACCCAACCAAACCAACTCTTCTAACTCCTCCATTCAACAAATCCAAAATCAAAACCAGGATAGCCAAAAACAATATACTCCATCAAGAGAGTCATATGCTTCAGTTTTGGACAAGTTGCTCAAAGCTAACATCATACAACTTTCCCCCAATAATTTGATGCTTCTCACCCTGTGCCCAGTTGGTACAATGAGAATGATCTATGTGCCTTCCAATGTGTCATTGGATATGATGTTACTGGGTTTAACACCTTCAAAACCATTATCCAAAACTTGATTGATAAAGGATAACTTGGATTGGACAATCCCAATACACCCTCGAATCAATCATTCAACATCTTTTGATAACCTTTCCCCAATCATGCCCCTTCTACCAACCATGATGATAACAAACTAGAATTATCTCACACTTATGAAGTCTATATGGTCAATGTAATCATCTACAAACCATCATTAAGGAAACCATTTCCTAAACTACCTCTTTCTCCACTCCACTTATTGAAGTGGTGGAATCATCCTCCATTCCTTTGAACACCTAAACAAAGGAAACAACCACCTCATTTCCTTCACTTGATGAGGTAATAGACTTACCCACCTATCCTTTCATATAAATACCAAAGGAGGCAACCATTTCCATCACACCTTCCTCCCCTATCATGGAATTACCCACTCTCTCTTTGGAAACCATTCCACAAGGAGAGATCACTTTACCAATTCCTTCCATGGAAGAAACATCCTCCCAAATATTGCAACCTTTTATTAGGGACAAGAGTGAAGAAACCATTCCCTTACCTCAACCTATGGACCTAATATTTGAATCAGATGCCCAAGGAACCAAACTAGTTTACAAACCCTTCTCTAGTCTAGTCTAAAGCCTAGACTTATCTTCTCAACCTGATTTCGATTGAGCCACCTTTCGGCACCACCTTGGGCTCCCCTATCAAAACAAGCATGAACCTTCAACCTCCCTTTAATCCACCATTAAACCTATTATCACCTCAATCCCCTCATCAAAAACCTTTTCTCCCAACACTAAGGATGAACCATCCAAACCGTCTCCATCCAAAATTATCAAATCACCTTACACCTTTCTAGTCAAACCTATCAAGAACCTAGGGGTGCTTCCTACTCCTAACCTTATCCACCTATCTTTTAATTTGGACTTAACCCCATATATTCCACCAAAGAAATCCTTAACCAAACCAACCAAGAAGGTGGAACCACCCAAACTCCCACCTAGAACTAGCCATACTACCCCCTTCCCTCTTACCTTTTATATTGGGACTCCATCCTTCTTCCAACCTAGGAGCCCATCCTTCTATCAAGAAGATGAACCCTCTAAAAACTACCCAAACTAAACTTCCTCCTTTTATTCTACCTTTACCTACCCCCTCCAAAACATCAAACTCCCCATCATTCTTAACCAAACTATCTACCTCTACCTTCCCACCTATCTCCAAACCTTCATCATCCCAATAATCCACCTCCAAATATTTCACCTTTAAACCTTCCACCTCAAAACCATCCAACACCAAACAAATCCAATCAATCCCACCTACCAGAACCACTCTACTAGCTACAACATCCACAGTGAAGCCTACTTCTAAGAAGGCTCCCACCCCAAAAACTAAAACCCCGTCACCCGCAACACCTTTGCTTGAATCTTATTCAAATATTTTACAAAGGTTGTTAAAAAATTCTTCCTTGATCATACCACATTTCAAACCCTTTAACCCCTCAAGTCCTAATCCATCTTGGTTCAATGACAGTTTAATCTGATTATACCATAGGACACCTAGACATGACATAGAAAATTGCAAAGCTCTCTAAGCACTTGTCCATAACTTATGGGATGAGGATGATTTATTATAAGATGAACTTCTCTTGATCCCCTCATCAACCCAAACATGAAAGGAACCCATCCAACATTTACCCACTCCTACACTCTCATCCAAGAATGAGGAAGAACCGAAGTAGCCTTCTAGCCTAACACCTCCCCTCGTCCACACCATCCATATGGTCACCTAATCTTAGGCCCAACAAAAGGATAAGGGGAACGCCCCAAAGTGTCTATTATATGGACATATCCTTCCACCCTCAAACCTTCTAACTAGACCTAAGTGCCTTCACCTTCACCTTCACCAAAACCCAAAATATCCATTTTGGGTGCCTCTCCCTCTAACCCTTCTGAATTTATCCAGTGAGTAGTTCTGAAATAACTTCACTAGACACTAGTGAAGATGAGTCTATACAAACTTATTAACACCTCACCCCATCACTACCAAGCACTAATAAAAGACCTACAATATATAGAGGTCCAACCACAAGATCCTTAACCTCTTACAGCCTTTATTGGTGCTCTTCAACTCTCTACCCTTGTCACCTTCAAGGATTCTGAGATACCCTCTATCGACCCCAAGGATCCAAATCCACATTTCTTCTTCATTGCATACATCAATCAAACATGCATCAAAAGGTGATGATTGATGGAGGAGCTAGTATTAATATTATCTCTTCCCATGCTTATGACCAACTCCAACTGTCAAAAAATATCATGTCAAACACCATAATAGTCCTTTGTTCCTTTAATGATACTATGGCCCCAACCTTGGGAATAGTCATCCTTCACATATTTTTGGGACCTCACACACTTCCAAAACTCTTCTACATCATAGAAGGCAAGTTTCAATACAACATCTTACTTGGATGCCCTTGGATCTATTCCATGGGTTGTGTCCCATCTACCTTGCTTCGATGTGTAAAGTTTAAACATGAGGGTCAATTCATCACTATACAAGTTGACCCTAGTACTTTCACATATTTCAACATGACATATCCACCTAATGATGTTATTCTTCCTCACTCATCCACCTCACCACCAACCAACAAAAATTTCACCCCTACCATTAATGAGGCTTCAACTAGCTCATATATCCCTTCTTTTCAGATCCCCATAGAGGACCCCTTAGAACCCACATTCCAATGTCTCTCATTTGGATAGTATTGTCTTTTGGTTTTGGATGTCTTCCCTACTCCTCAAGGGTATGGGAACCTTGACCATAATGTAGGTTATGATCCCAATATCAAAACCATCATTCTTTTCAGGCTTCCCAACCACCAAACTAACTTCATCTATGGGGGGCATGATCATCCGCTTCTCGCTTCCTCCACCACCTCTTCTACCTGACCATTTACTTCCAATTTCTCCTATTTGGACAAACCATAATTTTCCAAAATACACCTTCATATATGTGCCTAGAAGGGGTTTAGCCTTGGCCATTATGAACATGAACCCCATGAGTTACCTTTGATCAAAACCTAAAAACCTCATGAGCTATTTGGCCTTGGGTTCAACCCACCAGAAGAACCCACCAATTCACCTAAACCCATCACCACCATTGAGGAAGACATTCCATCCTCACCAACCCCATCCCTCTCTAAGTATAAGGATTTAAAAACCATCCCTTCTAACTTTTTTTTTAGTCAATACCATTAGTTTGGGCCCCCTAACCTATCAAAAGGATGGCCAAACTAAAACCTTTCCTCTAATTCATCCTAAAATGGTAGAAATGATTCTCCTACCATCTGCATTGTCCAACATCAAGATGATGATTCCATTCTCACTTATCTTGGTGTGGGGGATTCTTCTATCCACAAATCCCTTAATAATAAAAACAAAACCATGTTGAATGAATACACTATCGATGTTAACTTGGGTACTTGAGATAACCCTCGTATTGTAAAGATTGGTCAATCCTTAGATTCCTCAGAGCAACATGATTACCCTTCTTTCCTTCATGACCAAATCATAGCATTTTATTGGTCCTATAAGGATATGCCTAGAATCGACCCTTCCATAGCTCTCCACAACATCATCATCCATCCCAATGCTAAGCCTATTAGGTAAAAGCTTTGTTGGATGCACCCTTGCATCACCCTTCTATTCAAAGAAGAGCTTCAGCATCTCTTGTTTATCGACTTCATCCAACCCATTGACTATCCCTAATGGATTTCCAACATCATTCCCATCACCAAACCCATAAGGTAACTTCACCTCTGTATTGACTTTCATGACCTCAACCTTGCTTGTCCAAAATATGACTTCCTTTTGCCTAGCATTGACCAACTTGTTGATCTTATAGTCGACCATGAGATGTTATCTCTCATGGACATTTTCTCAAGATATAATTAGATCTTGATTTTCCCCAAAGATTAGCATAAGACTTCCTTCATCACCTCATGGGGGACCTTCTACTATAGGGTCATGCCATTTGGTTTGAATAACATTGGAGCAACCTACCAACATGACATGACCTACATCTTCCATGATCTTATCCACAAAATCATCGAGGACTATGTAGATGATCTCTTTGAGAAATCCAAATATCACAAAGATCATCTACAAGTTTTCAAAATTGTCTTTGAGCACCTAATCCATTTTTAAATCTAACTCAACCCCTAAAAAATGTGTTTTTGAGGTCCTATCTAGAAATCTTCTTAGCTTTATCATCTCTCTTCAAATAATCGAGGTCGATCCTACCAAAGTCAAAGCAATCCTAGAGATGCCTCCTCCTACCCACCTTAAGCAACTCTGTATCCTGTAGGGAAAGCTCCAATCTATCGATCACTTCATCTCTCAGTTGTTAGATATATGTCAACCCTTTCACCATCTTCTCAAGAAAGATACATCTCTTAAGTGGACTAGGGACTTCCAATAATCCTTTGATTCACTCAAAAATTAACTTCTTTCTCCACTCATTCTTATCCCTCCTAAAGAGGACCAACCCTTCTACCTTTATATCTCTATCACTGACCATTCCTTAGGGCTAATGCTCGCTCACCATGATGAACAAAATAAAGAACAAGCTATCTACTATATAAGTTGAACACTTATAAAGTATGAGACTCGATACACCCATATCGAGAAGCTTTACCTTGCCTTGGTTTCTATGGCTTTCAAAATTCATCATTACCTCCTCAATCATAAAACCTTTTTCATCACCAACACTGACCCACTCGAGTACATGCACTCTAAACCATACCAAAACTAGCATATGGCTAAGTGGCTTATGCTCCTAGCTAAGTTTGACCTTGAGTTTCTCCAGCAGAAGTCAATCAAAGGGTAGGTCATTGTCAATCAATTGGCTAAATCTCCTTTACCAAACAACCAACCACTCCCTCTTATGTTTCTAGACGAGTCCATCGTGACTCTTTCTCAAGAGGAAATCACCTACCATATGACCATGTTCTTTAATGGCTTGAAGTGCCAATGTGGTGGGGGTGCCAGATTTATTCTATCTCCCTCGATGGTGAACCTCTTCCTTTTTATTTCAAACTTGATTTTGAGTGTTCCAATAATATGGCTGAGTATGAAGCCCTAGTAATAGGTCTCCAAACCACTCTAGTCTTAGGATTTAAGATGATCTGTGTCTTTGGTGATTCCTAACTTGTGGTCAACTAGGTCAACGGATCCTACCAATGTAAAAATGATGTCTTGCAATAGTACAAACAACTAGTAGATGTACTCTTAGCATCATTTGATCATTACCTTATCTAATTTGTTCCATGATATTCCAAAAAAATCATAGATATAATGGCTTCCCTTGCTTCTCAGATCCTATATGCACCTTTCAATTCTAAGCTCTTTGTCACCATTCATCATTTTATCACACCCTCTTATATCCAATCTAACCTCCCTACCTTTTGTAGTGTGGAGGAGTCTCCATCAGACATTTGGTATGAGTAAACCTTCAACTACCTCAACCTCAGCATCATTCATCCCAACCTCTCTAGGAATGCTCGAAGAGCCTTTATTTAGAGTACCTCTTGTTATACCATACTAGGGGAAATCCTTTACAAACATGGTTTTGACAGCCTCCTTCTCCATTGCCTATGCAGTCATGAAGCTTTCCATGATATCAAGGAAACGCATGATATCAATGAAACGCATGATAAAATATGTGGGGGATACTTTAGTGGTCTAGATGTCACTAAATGTATCTTTTGCCTCATCTACTATTAGCCCACCCTCAACTAAGACTGTTGTGATTATGTGAAGAAGTGTGTTAAATGTCAACAACATGGCAATTTACATCATGTGCCAACCCATGGCCTTCAAGTATCTAAGGAATTTTGGCCCTTCTCATAATGGAGACTAGATCTCATTAGGGAAATCAATCCTCATTCTTCATAGTGGCACCATTCCATCATCACCGCCACTGAGTATTTCACCAAATGGGTAGAGGTTATTCCTCTCATCTTGACCAAAGCTGACAAAATAGTCAACTTCATCCATCATCATATCATTTGTCATTTAGATGTTCCCCATAAGATCATCACTGATAAAGGCAAATCTTTAAAAAACAAGCAAGTCCAAGATATTTGTCATGCATTGGTCATCAATTTAAGCTTTTCCTTGCCTTATCATCCACAAACAAATGGATAGGTGGAAGCCTCTAATAAAACCCTCAATAAGATGTTAACCAAGGCGGTCAATACTTCAGGTCAGGATTGGCACTTGTACATTTCCTTCACTTTGTGGGCCAATCACACTAGTATTCAAACCTTTACGGGTGCTACCCCTTTCTCTTTGGTCTTCACAGTAGAGGCAGTCTTGCCTCTTGAGGTCCAAATTCCCTCTCTTCACATATCCTTGTAAGACATCATTTTTGAGAGAAACTATCATTAAAAGCATCTAGCATGACTTGAGCTACTTGACGAGCACCACCTAGTTGTGCTTAATCATCTTTGTGTCTACCAAGAGCAAATTAAGTGAACCTATAACAAACACCTAAAACAACAAGAATTCAACATCGGAGACCTCATCCTAAAGGAAAATCAACATGTGACCAATATGTAGAAAAGCAAGCGAGGCAATTTTTATTTCAATTGGCTTTGACCCTACATCATAACCCACAAGTATGGATTAGAAGCTTATCATTTATCCACTCTTGAAGGCAAACTAGAACCTGAGCACCTTAATGCTTCACACTTGCATCCTTTCTTTTGTTAAACAAGGATCAAACTCACCTTTTGTATAACTTAATCTCATCCCTTGATTTATGATATTTTCACCTTCCTCATGCCTTCACCCCATTCCTTTGAGGATAACCAATTACAACATAGAACCATGTGATTAAACCATCACAATCATAGCTTAATCCTAAATATGGGTACCATAGCTCTAACCATGGCATGGTTCTCATAGATACTTTTCATCCCTAATCAGATGGAATCCCATGGTCATTGTTTCTCAAACCACCCCTTTCACCTATCATTTAGCCTCTTGTGCTCTAGGTTTTGCCCTCATAAAGGTAAGCCTTCAAGCCTATACAGACTTATCCATGTCTAGCCTAACATCAAAATAATTTAGGATACCTAAATATCACTTGGGTCAAATATATCTAACATGTAGATTTCTCCCTTGAAGGACAACTACCCAAAATCTAAATTGTTTACAAAGATAGACTAATACCTTAAAGGACAGGTACCAAAATGAACAAATTCAAACTCAGACCACTCCCTTGAAAGATGGCTAAGTCATTTTGTCAAAAGAAATCATTTAAAGCTTCCCACATCAATCAACTTCATGAACCTATCAAAACAAAGCAATAAAGAGACCCACATCACAATCAAGAACAAGCTATCCCAAGAAGGTTGCAATCAACTCTCATATATAGCATTAGTAGACTTTCCACATCAATCAGTCTACACCTTGCATTAAAACATGGACTTATCTATTACAATTCTGAGGTCACTTATAGAAAGGGAAAACCAATCCTCAAGAGGTTACACTACCCTTCATATCACCCATCACCTATCTCCCCTTTGTACCATCTACAAATCAAGGGATTCCTGAGCTTACTTGACATGATGTGATCAAGGCACCTTTTTATCAACCAAATCATGCTAATGTGAAGCATTCAAAGGGTTTATATTTTTTAAGCCAATATAACTTTGGTTTTTATTTATTCCTTACTAACGAGAAAGCATCGTGCCTTTTTCTTATCCTCTCATAAATTGGTTCATGTATTCACTTACACATTTGTCTCATGTTTTCATCTCTTTGCCCACATCTAGTTTTGTTATCTCACTTACTTTATGTTATATCATCAACAAAATAACTATAATCATAATCATAAACCACATCACATATCCATGATCATAACTATAAACCATAAACATCACATCATTATAACATCATATCCATAATCATAAACCACATCACATATCCATGATCATAAAAGTCATAACCATATATAAAATAAAGCATCACATCATCATAATCATGTATAACCATTCATCATAAACATCATCCATAATCATAACATTCCTAAGATAGTGAGTCTACATTTCATAATCATAATCATAATACATATAAACATCAAAACCATGAATCATGAACCATAAATCACATCTATATATCATCATCACCTCATATCCATCATGTCCCATAAAAATAAAATAACACATATAATCATGTGCATCGCTCTCTCTCAAAATATGTATCTCATTGTATAGGCTCACAGGCTGGTATCAAAATCATATACACCTATACATAGCATGTCATGGTCTATGCCCCTGGGACACCACTACCACTGGCCCCTCCTACACTACCACTACCATCTAGTGCCTACCCTCTTGAGGTGCCTCCTTGTCCACCCACAGATGTGGCCCACTGACCTGATGTCACCACACTAGCACCACCCACCAAACTAGCTTTGTACTCACCCCATCAGGACTGATTGAGATATTACGTCAGAAATATGGCCTCATAATAATGCAAATCCTTAACTATGTCCAAATATCATGCCATAGGGATGCTACCTGGTGGTCTTATTGGTGTTGCGACTACTCCTCTCTATCTCAAAGTATCCCTCTCCTAGGTCACCAAGGCTAGTGAAGTCCTTGTTTGGTCCCTCTCACCCATCACAGTAGCTAGTTATCCCTATAATATAGCCACCTACCCCTATAAAGTTTTGGCATGTGCCTATGCAGTGGCTAGCACCACTCCTACCTATTTATTAGAGCTACCTCCCTATACCTTTACCTATAGGCCCCCACCAATTGGGTCCACATCCATGGCTTGTCTGCCCCCATCATCCCATCCAAAATTGGCTGCTACATATAGGGCCTAATACCACACTAGGTAGCCATCAACAACACCTGTGTTATCAATCTCTACTCTGGCAAGCAACTCCTCATGATTAAGAACTGTCTCCACTGACTGTGGCTCTGGAAGCAAAAGCTCAACATCCTCCTGCCTATACCTCTGGAACAAACCCATAGTCCCTCATACTAAGCTAAACTACCTATGAACCTTGTCAAAAGGGATAAACTCAATCTCACCCTCTCTCCTCCGAAAAATCCACATGTAGCTTTGCATCGATAAAATATGCCGAGTATAGTGGGCCCATCTCAAAAAGCTGACATACAACCTCTAAACCACATCTCCAACTACCAAAGCCTCTAGGGTCCCTCTAAACCAATCTATGTCTCGAGCACCTCCTCTAGCCCCTGTGAGCATGTAATCACTCCTCCACCACATGAAGCTGACCCTGAAGTCCATTTGGGTGTATCCCTCCCATGGCAGTGCCATCAACCTCAGAACCTAAATGTTCTCATAGGCCTAGTAGTGTAGTACAAACCCCACACTAATGTAGTATCTCTTGTGAGCTCTAAACCCCCACAGCTCCCTATATATCTAAACCAAAAAAATAAGCACCCACCCAAAAACCAATCAACCCAATAACATCTCCACCACTACTCCCAACAATAGATAAGGAAACCTCCCACTACTCAAATTTAGTACCATAAAACAACAGACTGTCATCATCATCATCATCATCATCATCATCATCATCATCATCAACCTCCTATCATCCCTAGCTCTCTAACACAATGGCATATAGCTAAAGCCTCCAGCATTCCACTTGGAAAATGTATGATCATCACCCTATAGTTGCTCCATCAACTCATCCCTCTCCTCTCTTTCAATGTGATATATCGACTCCTCTTGAATCGACAATTGTGTAATCCTATGTATATCCTCTATCAAGATTGTCATCTCGTCATTTGATAGGAAAGAGGTGTTTGTGGTTGAATCCCATCTCTCAATGAAGGCCATGATCATCATTGAATCTCATAGCACATGCTGATAATGCATCATAGTCTTGAGGGCCACCTCCTCTATGTGTGCCTAGTCATCATTTGTCATCCCTCAGAGGATCTCCATAAAGATTTGAAGAATCTAATATTGCATCTGGATCTAATCTTGTGCCTACATAATTCAGTATAGAAAACACACTTAGTTTTTCTATAAACTACTCTACTCATAAACATTCACCTTTTTTCCTCACCCCCCAACCTAATAAACACCCATTTTCTCCTACATAAACTACATCAACCTCTTTTTTTTCAAAACACCTACCCTCCCACCCCAACAAAACTAGCCTTAACATTTCCTCCAACAATCTTAGCCATTTAGTCAACCACCGATGATCACTATGACCACCGATGGTCAATTACCCATTGGGCCTTCAATATTTGACCACCAATGGTTGTATATGATCACCAATCGTCACTATGTATGATTGTCAGTGGTAAAACCCCCAATCCTACATACACAAAACCTACCCAAACCACCCATATCCAACAAAAAACCTACCTAATATCTACCTTACCCTACCTCAACCTAACCTAACCTAACCTCCCAATTTCAATTTTCACCATAAATTTTAACAATAACAACACAAAACCTAAAACCTAGGGAAAACATCCAAAACCCTCCCAAACCAATCATAAATCAACAAAATTTCAATCTAAACTACCAAAATCAATCTATTTTATTGATTTAGTGCAACCCCTACCTCATTCCTCGACCATCATCAAGGAGGGATCTTGGGTCTTGCTACCTAGTCATGCCCCTATTTGCCTTGCATCCTCGGTCCAACACTCACTCAACTCAGCAATCAACTCCACCAATCAATAACTGCCTCATTAGCACTCTTACACAAACCTTCTAAGTTGCAAACACACATGAGTCAAGAGAGTAAAAAGAAAAATATGAAAATGATAACTCTTTTTCAATTTTTATCCTATGTGCTTTTAGAGTTTCCCCTTGATCATCGATGGTTAGGGTGACCACCGATGGTTGATTTTGAGACCCCTAACCATCGATGCTCAGAAGGTTCACTTTTCAACATTTTGGCACCCATACCTTAGTGCCACCTTCTGGAGACCACCTTCTCCACCTACCCTAACAACCACATCCACCTCGACATTGACCATCTTGGCCTGAACTATAGCATATTTTGTGATGACCTTGCCTTGGTCCTTTTGACCACATCGACCAACCTGTCATGTTGAACATTTGAATTTACACCACCTCATGAAACCACACTATTTATGTTTTCATAGGAGCACTTCCTACCTCTAATACCTATGAAAATATTGATCTTGTCTAGGAGACTTAATAGGAATAACCTAATCAGCTATGCCTAATACTATGGTGTAATTACCCTGTCACCAATCCTTCTAGAACCAACCTTATTTTTATCAACCATGGCAACTTAGTTTATGTGTGATCTTAGCTATTGCACTTAGTCACATTTTATGTGTATGTTTGTGCTTCAAATACCCAATCACCATTATCACCAACCTCGTGTTTCACCAAAACTGCTCATCAAACCTAGACTCGATTCGGTTTCATCTCATCCACTTCCAGATTGAGGGGGAGCACCTCCTCCCATACTTGGTGTAAGTAAACCTTTGACCCAAAATTTATTTTTATTTTATAGCTTGCTAAAACAAATTGCATAATAAAAAAGGGTAAAATGTAGATACTAAAAAACTACAGATGATGGTTCTAGATGTCGAAACACCCCTAGATCAGACCATTACCTAGCCTCCAACCATGACCCTGAGTCAATTTAGCTAACTAGCTAAACCCAACTCACTAATCTACCCTTTTATCCCTCTTAATCTTCAACCCTTGATTTTCGATGGTCACCTTGATTGTCAACGATCTGGTCTTCCTCACTTAAACAAAGATAACTCAAACTGTGTGCAAGCTAGCAAGTCAAAATTTAATATAAATGGAAAACAAATGCATCACAACCACCAACCAAACCTCCTATAGAACCTTCTACCTCCATCTTTCTTTGCCTATAAAAGGAGGGGAGCAAGAGGTAAAAAAGGATCCAAACATCCAGGATTTTTAGCAATCAAGCTATCAACCAATAGTTATCAAGAGCTTCTTCATCAAGAACTTCTTTGTAAGTCTTCCATTTAGAAAGTCAGCAACCATGATAGAGACCCAAACCTCTACCAAAATTGCATTGTAATCATAGGTACTATTACTCTACCAAAATCACTCTAGGATCAGCTACTAACCATCAGGGAACAAACTAAGTACATTTCTTGTTTCAAGTTTTGATTATTTAGTTTTTGACATCTTTATTTGAACCACACTCTTCTCTTTATTACCCCTGACTCCAAACAGACCTTCAGCATCCCGTTGTATCCATTCTACAACCTTTTTTGAACAAATCTAGAACCTACAACAACCATCAATGGTCACCCTGACCGCTGATGGTCATCTTCAACCATCGACAGTTATCCAACCATCGATAATCACCTTAACTACCAATGGTCACCTTAACCGTCGACGGTTACCTTAACCACTGACAGTCATCCTAACCATCAATGGTCATTGTGATAGGAAATAATAGCAAGTTATTTCCACCTACTTACTCACAACCAAATTCTACTTTTGACCCTTCTGCCTGTTCACAGAGTCCCTGGCTATTTTTTGGACCTAACCTGACCCATTTAGCATTAGTATTGACCCGTAATTTGCTATAATTAGTCCTTTTTCTTTATCAAGCATTTATTTCTTCATACATTTTCTTTCAGTCTTTTTTGTCATTTGATGCAAGTATTTTATCTTCATTTCTTTCAATTTGACTATTTTAAGAGTGTGGATTGACAGCCTCCTATTAAGTTTACGCTTCTTGGATCTAGTTCATGATAGGCAATCCACCTTGCTATCCATCTAACAACCCCTTTGCATTAGTTATTTCTTATATACAGGTCATTCTTCTAAATATAAATAGGAGCTCTTCACAATCATCTGGATCACGTGCGCATAAACAAACAGGTTCTTCTACCATACCCGTAATTAGTTTCTTACTTATTCCAAGAAAGTATACTAAAATTGAGAGAAACACTCTTCTTGATAATAGGTTATGATTGATCTTACAAATGGTGCCATGAAGGAAGCTTTTATTTTATCTTTGGCAAAATAAAGAATGAAATAAATCAAAAATAAAGTATGAAGCCCTAGGAAGCTAAAAAATCCTAGAGCAAACAATGTTGCATAAGCTAAAAAATTCTTAGAGCAAATAATGGTTGCATAAGAAGACTCAGTGGCTGGGTTCACCAAATATTTAACATTTTTGAATATATTTTTAATTTAGGGTTAAAGGGTAGAAGATCCTATACACAAGTATGAATAAAACTATTCTACAATAAGGCAATTAATTGAAAACTTAGATAAATGAATATTTTGAATTAGAATGTTGAATTATGATAAATATATAAAGTATAAGTGGGAACAAGATCAAGATCTAGTTGTCGTATTCTATAAATAATATTTTTGGAGGCTTGGACACTTGTGTCAACGTAGTTGTCCTGATCTCAACATAATTGTTTGGTATGAAATAATCATTATATTGTAGAGTGATCACATAGAGCTTTATGGGCTTTGTTTTTCTTTTCTACTTATGTTTTTTATTTGTGCACATAGGTTGTAGATGACCATATGTGGATCAAACCCTATATCTTCACCTTAGGTCTTTGTATCTTGCCAAAAGTGGGTTAGTGGGCTCATAATGTCTATTTGACCTCAAAGATCCTTTTGTCAATAAGTGATACCTACATATTCAATACTCCAAAAAGAGCCTCAAACATACGTAGTTCTCCTCTAGGCGTTGGTTTGTGTGTGGACAAAGGTACAATATGTTATATGCAAGGGTATACAATGATCTAGCTTGTAACTTGATAAATAATGCTCATGAGTTGTTCTTAAAGTACTTCAAACCTATAATGTGATTGCTCCTATGACTGATATGAAAATAGGGAAGAATAGGGTAGTAGAACTTAGTTGTGTAATTGATTGAATGAGCTTGAATATGTGATTGCTAGATAGATAATGAGTAGGCTTTGATTTGTATTTATACCACATATTTTGAAAATATCTCATGGAATGGTGAAATTAAAAAAAATAGGCCAACCCATAGGATTCAAAAGATTTGTAAATTAGATGAATTTTGAGAAATGGACGCTTGATAAGAATTTGGACACTTGCATCAATGCAAGTGTACCTATGTAGGATGCAAGTGTTCGGTAGCAAAGAAGTTATTGAGGATTTGAAACTGACAATGAAGGATATATATCAAGTTTTAGGATTTGTATATTGTACAGGGGATGTGGGTCATCAGAAATGAAAGGGTCACACCATAAGATAAATAGTTAAGCATATTGAGATGGCTAATGCAATCTTTTTGGTAATGAGAATGTCTAAAATTAAAGGGCAGAGCCCTGATAATTATTTGTCAAGTATACAAGACTAAGATGTTATATAAATAGATTTTAGTATCTATATGTTCCTTTACTAATTGTACTAATGTTTTAGCCTCTCCCTATTTATTTTTTAGCTCATTATCTCTCGTTTCTATGTTGCAAAGTGCCTCTTGAACTTATTTTATTTGTGTTGCAATTGTTTTTACCTCCCCTACTTTGGCACTTATTGGAGTGTGAATGGTTTGTTTGAGGGTCTGCCATTCGTGTTGTCTAACATTCATTAAGATTTTGAAGTTTTTCTACTTGTGTTTTAAGCATGATTTTGTCCTCTTCTAGCCTTTGCTTAGCACTTAACACCTCTTCAATTTTAATATATTTTATTTATTTCCTTTTTTTTAATAATCTTTAGTCTCTTTTCAAACTCATTAGCTCTTTTGCATATAATTTGGTCACCAAATGAGTGGAGTCATTGTAGGGTTGTAAGTTTCCTCACTATCTTGGATATCCTCTTAGTGACCTCTACCCTTAATGTTGTGTGTTTCATTGCTTCCTATCATGATTTTTTTTTATCATCTTTTACATTTTTCCCCTTGACCCATTTGTCATTCTATTTGGGTTTTATGTTCTTATGTATGCAAGGCTATTGGTTATTCTTTATGATTAGTTTGATTTTGCTTATGTGGTTTTGTCTCCTTTGTTTATGTTTCTTTATAGTCGTTGTCCACACTCAAGCTTTTCAGTGCCTTAATATCCCCCTATACTGTGATATCACTTTTAGATGTGTTGTAGTTAAATGTGATGATGAGTTGGTATTATGATAGAGCCATATCTTCAATGGATATACAAATGTTTGTGCTCTGTTAACCCTATATGCTCCAAAATTCCTTCCATTGATAGGGTTTGTTTATATGTATGTGTGACCCAGTTGGTGTTTTGTTGAACCCTTTGACGCTATAGTTATTTTCAACTGGATTGTGTTTCCAAAAGGTGGGGCTTGAGGTTCTCTGATATCCAATTGTAATTGTTTCTTCATTTATGGCATGTTATTCCCTAATGGAAGGTCTTTTTTTGTGAGAACCATTTTTAACCATGCCAACTTTTGTGCCTTTGTCTTGACACCTTTCATTCTTGCTCCCTGCTAATACTCCTTTGAAGCATTACTAATGTTCTTTGATACCTCTTGTCCTCTGAGACCCTACTGCTTTGATATTTTCCCCTCCTACTCCTTGACAAGAGCCTTTGAAATCTTACTCAGAACCTTATCATGGTCATTCTTACTTGAAACAAACCATCCTAGTTGAGCCCACCCTCTTATAAAGACAAAATACCAATTAAAACATGATCTATCTAATATGTCTTTACTAGGGTTAGCTTGGCTTGTGTTTGAATCCCAATACTCAATCCCTAGCTAAGAAATTATACTTTCAAATGAAGGGTAAGTTGTAGGAACTTTATGACAATATATTATTTGAGGCAACATGTAAACAAAAAACTGTGCATAAATTTTATAATGGCTTTATAGACCTTGTACCTACAAATGGTCCTGGTATTCTTACATAAAAGTTGCAAAGTGGTCCATTGTAGAACTTGCAGTGGGGTCCTCAACTTATGGTGGAGTTCATTTCCTACTTTTTATTCATGTTCCCTGCTAGTTCACATTCCTTGATGCTCCTATTTATATATTTTTTGTAATATATTCTTTCCCAATGTTCACCTTACCTGCTGGTTCACATTACCTGTTGGTTGCAAGTGAACACAAGCAAAACCAAAGTAATGATCTTCTCTCTGAAAAGAAAAAAAGAAACAATATATCTTTACCTTTGAAGGCAGCCTGTTAGAGATAGTCGAGGAGTGCAAGTACCTCGGGCTTGATTTTCACCACAAGCTTAGCTAGGAAACATGTAGAGCAAAATAAATTCAAGGAGGATGGAAAGCATTGTACTCTCTTCAAAATAGGTGCAAGATTGTGGAGTTACGGGATTGGAAGACCAAGAGAACACTCTTTGGTCTGTTGGTTATCCTGATGATTCTCTATGGGTGTGAAATTTGGGGCAGCAGTATGTCAGATCAGAAATGGAAACAAATAAAGAGAATCCAGAAACACTTCATCATAAGTAGTCTCAAAGTCAAGAATTTGGTGCCGTATGAGATCTGACTTGTTGAAATGGGGTCCTTCCCTCTAGAGGCATCGATGATGATATGGTTACTAAGCTACCTCAAGAAGATTCAAAACATGAAGAAACATAGGTGGCCTAGACTAATTATGGAGGAAGAGCTAACTAGAAGAAAGAACACTTGGAGGAAGCAAAATGACAAATGGGTAAAGAGGTGGGATATTAGCATGCAGAAGTGCCCAAATACTAATGAAGAAATAAAAAAATATGTGAAAAAAAAATTCAAGTGCATCATGTGGACAAAACAAATGGGCCGTAAAAAGGAATACTATCTCAAAGAATTCAACCCCACAGGTGATTTTGAAGAAAAAGCCTATATAGGAGCAGACATTAAGTGGAAAGCAAAAATGTTGATTGCCCAACTTAGGATGAGCTCTCATCATCTTATGTGTGAAACGGGTAGATGGCTAACTCCTAAAGAGGATTGGGAGGAGAGAATATGCCTCTTTTGCAAAAAAGGCGTGGTGGAAACGGAACGACACTTCCTCTTAGAGTGTGAGGCATATAACGACATCCGATACAGTTATGGTGAAACTTTGAAAATCGCCAACCTTGACAACCTATTTGAAGCGACAACGTTGGGTAATACGACGAACCTCGTGATCAAACTTCACAGCAGAAGGGAATATCTCAAGAAGAAAGTTCAGGCAACTTAGAAAACGTTTTGTCGCTGATGTCCCATTTTGAAGGGGATGTGCGTCACTGATGGGTCCCATAGGCTGCTGCAGCCTCGTGGACGTTATTAAAATCCTTCATTCATTCATATTTCCTATTAAATTTTAATTGTAGGAAGTAGGAAGTACACTCATTACACACATTCTCCTCCCTAATCAAAACAAGCTTCATCCACATCACCCAATCAAGAAATCTTTGTACAAAGAGTAGAGACAAGTACAAGGTGGGAAAGGGGAAAAAATGCAGAGAGGAATGTTTCTCAAATGGAATCTTGAAGACATCACAAGTTCTGAACATCTCTTCCATGCTAAAAAGTATCTTATCCAGGATAGACTTACTTCTTGTAACACTATGTTGGACTACCATACCTACCTCTTTAAAGAACTACCTCGACTCCTCCGTTTGGCCTCTTGTAGAAGAATTGCAGACAGATCTGCAAGATAATATTGAGTCTATCTCGCAGGCTCCCACTGCATACTCTCCTATCAAGTTTAAATAAGGCAGAAGCCCATTAAGCCTTAATACAATGGGTGTGTACAAATTGTTGATGATAAATAATAGTGATGCGCCCAAGAAGGGAGAAGGAAATTTGAGACTGAAACACCATGACTTCCTCCTCTTGTCCCCACGAGTACCTCAGTATGTGGAAGGATTCCATGCTAACTTTAGTGCAACACATTGATTGGGACCACAAGGATCGAATTATTCACAAGTTACAGGTGAAGCTATGCATACCTGGTAAACATCCTCTTGCCTATAAAATATGTGTTACACATAATAACTTCTTTGGTATTTATTTGACTAATGTGACAAACAAGTTTTCGAATCTGGAAATTCGTTATACCCTGATTGGAATGACAGAGGATTAGATTTGGTCATGCTCCCTAAGGCAATACACTCAAATACAGAGCATTTGTGAGATTTTAGTGAAGCCTTTTTGGAGGGAGAAGAAGTTGCAAAGAGATTAAGAAACAAGCATTTCATGCCCCACAACTTGAATCTATCTCAATACTTTGCTGTAATTGGAACGGTTAATGATGTTGAAAATAACATTTTTTGCCCTGGAACAGGATAGACTGCAATATTGATTTCGCTTATTTCTGTCTTAATCCTGATGAAGCGCAAAGTTCTCGTCTGTGACACAACAAATTGCAATTAGGGTTTTCAACATAGTTACAAGGCAATCTGATTGTTGCCCAGATACAGATGATTTTCCTTGCAGGATAGATAATGAGTAGCCTTGTACTAGTACGAAATGTGGAGAGGTTTGATGCTGAAGGCCGTCTTGGAGATATATTCCTTGCATATAGAGTTGAGCGTCTCAAGTCGTTTCGGTCAGTAACAAGATGTAGGCAAAATGCAACATCTCTTCCCAATTTTCTTGAATCAGCAATTTCAAAATACGAAGTTTAAGAAACATTGCAAGACTGATTTTGCACGATTTGTTCCCTGTGATATTGTGAGTATTATTTTGTTAAATTTCTTTTTTATTATGAGATGAAGGGTTGATTATTTTGTTTCTTCCTTTTTTTATTATTTTATTTTTTTAATAGACTAGCATATTTATTTTTAGATTTAGATTTTTATGGTTTAAAAAGATTGATATATTTAATTTTTTTTCTTGTAAGAGATGTTTCATTTTCATGTCTAGAGACATTATTTTTACAATATATAAATTATTTATCTAGTTTTTATTTCAAAATTGAGTAAGAAGGAATTTTATGACATGTTTATAAATATATAGAGATCATTAAGACATTGAATATTTTCATTTTTTTTTAGATGCATATTTTTTCAAATTTTTAAGTTTGTTAAAATTATATTTACACTTACATTCCCTATTAGTTATTAATTTTAACTTTTCATAAATATTAATATCATTATATCATCTTATCTCAAATCAAATACCCCTAATTTATTATTTAAATTGTTTCTACTGTAATTTGTATACCATATAAAATAAGAATCCCCAACATGCAAGCTAGAGTAGGGTTCCCTTTTACATATTATAGGGATCAAGCAAAACTGAAAACAATCACCCCTTTTAATAATGAATTACTTTATCTCTATCCTCACTGAATAGAGTTATAAAAGTAGTTAGGATGCACTCTTATTAAAAGGGCTTAGGCTCTTATTTTTAAAGTGAGATAGGTTTAATAAAATTGAAAAAATATGAAAAATATTAATCTTTTTATAAAATGAGAGTTCATATTTTTAAGTAACAAAATTTTAATTAATGTTAAAAAGGAGATGGAAAATTTTCTCCTATCAATTTAAATTTTTTTGTTTACATAAAACCTCTTAATTTTAAGATTGTACATTTTAATAAAAATTAAAGTCATGTATTTACATCTAATGTCTCTAATTTTTCACTTAAAATTTCTTAATAAAAAAATTAAACATTTATAAGACGTAAGTTTTCTCCACAAACCCCACTATAAGAACATAACCTTACGTCCTGATCCCATGCTGGGGGCCAGGGAACTCTCTTTTAAGCAGGGACTGCTCAAACAATTTAGAGTTCTATGTGTTTTTATTTATTTTTGCTACAGAAACAGCTGGTATATTCAAAAAAGTAGAAATAAAAAAAGTAGAAGGAAATTTTGGAGGCAAGTTCATGCACCTATGCCAAATAGCAGAAGACAGGACAAAATTTTAACAGCAGGTTGAATAAAATTTATGCACCCTACTGTTTGACTGAGCTGGAAAACCTCTCCTGTAACAATAGCTGCTTAAAGATTTTTAGAAGGCTGAATGTTAGATTAAAATTCAAGGAAAGTAATTACAGGGGACCCATTTTCCTGCTTAATGGAAGTGGTAGCCCCCAGCATGAGACCCGCTGTTAGAGGCTACCCTATTTTTTCTATATAAAAAATAAATAAAATAAATATATATATATATATATATATAATATGTCAATATTGTAGTCGTAGCTTTAGAAGGTTTACCGTTACGGATTGAAGAAGTTGGCTCGACGTGTAGATGTTTTGAATGGGTGGAAGGAAGTTGAATCGTGATGGTCACTTAGCCAGTAGTCAGCGCGAATGAAAAACATCTTCCCCATGAATTGTAGTAATACACTCCGGTGTAATCTTCTCCTTTCAAAGGAAGTTTCACCAACGATCCCCAAGCCAAAAAACTGTTTTGTACATTACATTGTATTAGAGAAGAGAAGAGCAGAGCAGAGACAAGTTGAAGTTCAAGTTTAGGGAAAAAATGTTGACAGGACTGTTGCCCAAATGGCCTGTTGAAGACATCATAAATGAACATCTCTTCTGTGACAAGATAAAATCTATTCCTGATAGATTTATGTATTGTAACAGTGGCACACATGCCTCCATACAGAAATACCTAGACTCCTTCGTTTGGCCTCTTGTAGAAGAATTGCGGGCAGATCTGCAACAAAATCTTGAAGCTGTCTCTCAGTCTCCATACTTTGCTATCAAGTTTAAAGAAGACTGAACACCCATCAAAACTTAATAAATTGACTATGTACAAAATGTTGATGTTAAAAAATAGTGGTTTGCCCAAAAAGAGAGAAGAAAATTTGAGGCTCAGACATGACGACCTTCTTCTTTTGTCCCCAAGAGTACCTCAGCATGCGGAAGGATTCCGTGAGGATTACTTGATAGCTTTAGTGCAGGACATTGATCGGGAGTGGGACCAGAGGAATGGAGATATTGACATGTTACAGGTGAAGCTATACATATATATACCTGACAAACACCCTCTTGCCTCTAAAATATGTGTTACACACAATAACTTCTTTGGTATTCATCTGAGTAATGTGACGACAAGTTTTCGAATCTGGAATGCCTTACACCCTGATTGGAATGACAGAGGATTAGATTTGGCCATGCTCCCAATAGGCAATACACTCAAATACAGATCATCTGTGGGATTTTGGTGAAACCTCTGTAGAGGGAGAAGATGTTGCAAAGAGATTAAGAAACAAGTATTTCATGCCCCAGAACTTAAATCCATCTCAATTCTCTGCTTTAATTGGAGCGGTTAACGATGTTGAAAATAACATTTCTTGTATAAAGTTGATACAGGGACCCCCTGGAACGGGAAAGACTGCAATGCTGATTTCGTTTATTTCTGTCTTAATCCATATGAAGCCTAAAGTACTTGTATGTGCACCAACAAATGCGGCAATATCAGAAATTGCAATTAGGTTCCTCAACATAGTTACAAGCCCATCTGGGTGTTGCCCAAATACAGATAATTTCCCTTGTGTGATGGATATGAGTAGCCTTGTACTAGTAGGAAATGAGGAAAGGTTGGATACTGAAGGCCCTCTTGGAGATATTTTCCTTGCATATAGAGTTGAGCGTCTCCAGTCGTTTCTGTCAACGACAGGATGGAGGCCAGCGGTGAAATCTCTTCTTAATTTTCTTGAATCAGCAGTTTCAAAATATGAACTACAAGAAACATCGCAACAGAGTGATTTTGCTCGGTACATCAGAAACAATTCGAACATTTTAGCTCCCATTTACCATGACTATGCAAGAACTTTATTGAATGATTTACCACAAAGATTCTCAGATAAACGGAAGTTGGAGCATTTGAGCAACCTCCTTGAATCTTTTGTAAATCTTCTTCAGAACAATGAGGTGAATGACACAGACCTCAGACATTGCTTTTTGAATGATGGTGAAGCCTTCACAGAGGGTATAGAGTGTACAGATGAGATTATGTCTGTTCATAAGGGGCTTTTGGAAGCTATTTGTTTGCAGAGAAGAGAATGCATTCAGTATTTAAGAGAGCAATTGGATTTTAAAACTGGCTTTTCCGGAAACTACAGGTCACGCAAGGATATAGAGACATTTTGCTTATCAAATGCTTCGCTAGTATTTTCAACTGTGCCATCTTCTGGGAAAGCTTGTGTGAAATTGGCACCACCATTTGACTGCTTGATAATTGATGAGGCAGCCCAGCTTAAAGAGGCAGAATCAGCAATTGCCTTGCAAATTAAAGGTTTAAGGCATGTACTCCTCATAGGAGATCCAAAGCAGCTGCCTGCAACGGTAATCAGCAATATTGCAGGAAAAGCAGGATATGGAAGAAGTCTCTTTGAAAGACTAGAAAGACTGGGACACCCAGTACATCTTCTCAATATGCAGTATAGCATGCATCCATCAATTTGTCAATTCCCAAATAAGGAGTTTTATGATAACAATATCATGAATGGTCCCAATGTTACAATGGAAACATATGGCAATGCCCATATTGAGGCTCAATTGTATGGAAAGTATGAGTTTATTAATGTGGCAGATGGAAAAGAAGAGGAAGATGGTTTTGGTAAGAGTAAGAGGAACATTGTAGAGGCATCTGTTGTCTTGCATATTCTTTCACAACTTTACAAAGTTTGTGCTCTCAATGGGAGTTTTAAAATCAGTGTTGGCATCATATCAGCTTACAAAGCTCAAGCCCTATACTTGGAGAGTAAAGTATTGAATAAACATAAATGGCGGGACACTCTTGATTTAGAGGTTAAATCCGTGGATGGATTTCAAGGTAGTGAAAAAGATATAATAATAATTTCCACTGTTAGAACTAAGAACATTGGTTTTCTTTTTGATCGTCGGCGTGTAAATGTGGCTTTGACGTGTGCTAGATTTAGTCTTTGGGTTGTTGGAAATGGGCCGGTGCTTATGAAGAGCAACTCTGTATGGGTGAGCATGGTAAGGGATGCTATTGCAAGGAAGTGTTTCCTACATCCAAGCACAGATGATGGAATGGTGAAAGCAATAAGAAATGCAAAAGCTGAACTCAACCAACTGGAAGATCTTGTAAACAAGGATTCTGTCTTGTTTGACAATGCAATTTGGAAGGTTATATTCAGCAAGGAGTTTAAAGAATCGTTTACTAAAATAAAGAAGTTACATGTGCAGCAACAAATCATTGATACAATGCAGAAAATGGCTAACGGTTGGCGCCAAACTAGAAAACATGGTGTTCCTATGAACAAAAATTTAGTAACTGCATATCGATCCTCAGATTTATATTTAGTTTGGACCACTGATATTGAGAGAGGACAAGAGCCAATGCAAATATTAAAATTTTGGAGTGTTGCAAGTTCAAATGAAGTTCAAAAAATTACAGAACGTTTGGAAAAATATTTTGCTAGATACACTCCAGAATTTATTGAACGATGCAAAGCCAAGGTGGACAATGATGGGATAACAGTACCAATGAGATGGAATGATGCATTTGCACCGATCTGAAATGTCTGAATACATACAATGTATTATTTAATTCTGAAAAATTGTAATGATATATTTGATATCGCACGAACTATCTATTTTAATTGAAGTGAAGTTAAATTGTTCATACATTCATAGCTCAATTGTAATGGTCAATGCTTTCAACAACTTAACATGTGCCAATATTGTTTATAATCATAATGTACTAAACACAATTGTTTTCTAGCTCACTCAAACTAAAAATTTGGCACAGAATTATTTTTACAGATGGTTATCCACAAAATGAAAATTTCAATCATAGAACATTTATCAAATGCAACAATACTTTAACTTAGTCTATTAGGTAGACTAGCTACATTACCTCTCAGTGCCATTGTAAGGCTTTTAAAGAACTTATCGGCACAACCTATTCTTTATTTGTTTTTCTTTGCAATAGGATGTGTTGATAGGTTCTTTAAATGTTGCCTATTGGCCTTAAAATGGCACCAAGAGGTGTTATGTCTTGCATAACATACAGTTTTTGCAGAGACAAGGAAAATGTTTTATTTTAATAATCTTTTTTTTTCTTGCCAGAAATAATGATTTCTTAACATCTTTTTCTATATTTTGGGATGAAATAAGAATTTTAGGTAGAAAATAGAGACTCTTTCGGTATTCTTATTTCATTTCAGAACCTCTTATGAATGGTAAAATATTTTTCAATAAAAGATTTAAGCACACCACAAAAACCTCTTGTAAATGGTAAGAGTTTTCAGAACCTCTTGTAAATGAATTAAGCACACCACAAAAACCATCAGCGAAAAGAACTTAATTTCTTTTGTTAACAAAGAAACAACTTACGCACACTGGTTGCTGGGATGAATATATGCATAGTAAAGATCCTGTAGAATCAAGATGTAATAAACCATACATTAAGCATTAAAAGATTAACATTAGTTTCTTACTCTTAATTCTGCAAATAAAGACATCTATAATGATATGGATGTAACAAGGGCAGGAGTGTTGTGGAGTTCACAAGAGAATGTGGTGGTCTGTTTTGAGGAAGTGCAATGTATAATTTCTGAGTTTATTATTTAGATACATAATCTGAACTAACGGATGACCAAATTGTTGTAGTTATTATTTAGATACATAATCTGAACTAACTGATGACAAAAATGTTGTATGAAACATGCCGAAATAATTTGGTTTCACAGCCTGATTTGAATTCAACATGCTCTAAAATTTCATAGGCCAGATCATGAGGCATTAAGTTCTTATTAACTATTGTTACTCAAAGTTGTCAAAATAAAATGTCAGAGAATTTTATGTGCTTCAAACAATGACCGAATGAAGCACATTTGTTGCAAATTTGCATTACAATTTCAGAGTCATAAAAGTTTATTTTTCTTGCATAATGTCATGCACAAAGTAAGAGCATAAAACACTTCTATCCTAAAGCATCTTAAAACAATTTTATTATTAGTTAATTTTTATTGTTAAATTGAAAATTTTACTTAGTCCCCTATTTTTATTCAAAAATCAGAAGTGAAGAACTATACCGAGGACTTTAAAACTGTGTCTATTACTGTAATGTGCATGCATATGAAATGTGTTATACGGCTACTTTTAAGGGGATTTAAGCCCGGCTACACAATCCTACTGAGCATATACTATTCTTTTACTAAACTAAACTGTGAGTATTACCGAAAGATGTTAGATGTGAGGTGTGGTGGCCCTACTGATGCAAGGAAGCTTCACCCACAGACAAGTACAAGAGCAGAGACAAGTACAAGGTGGAGAAGGAATTTTTTTTTGATAGGACTGTTTGAAGAAATGTTGCTCAAATGGTCTCTTGAAGACATCATAAATGAACACCTCTTCCATAACAAGATAAAATAAATCCCTGATAGATTTACTTCTTGTAACACTGCGTGTTGAACTAGCACACTTACCTCCATTAAGGATTGCCTGGGCTTCTTCGTTTGTCCTCTTGTAGAAGATTTGATGGTAGATCTGCAAGATTGTCTTGAATCTCTCTCAGGCTCCATACTCTGCTATGAAGTTTAAAGAATACTTACACCCCTCAAAACTTAATAAAGTGAGTATGTACAAAATGTTGATGGTAAAGAATAGCGGTGTGCCCAAAAAGGGATATGAAAAATTGAGGCTCAAACATCATGAGATTCTTCTCCTGTCCATAAGAGTACCTCATGCAGACAGTTACAGCTCCCTGTTGCAATCCCTCTTGAGAAGCTGATGCAGCTCAATACCTACAACACAAAACCTAATAACTGCAATCTGGATGTTAAATAAAAGCACAGCAGCTTCAAATACAAACTGTTATAAAAACAGTAAATAACAGCGCATATTATGCTTGGTAGAGAATAAAGCTAGAGACACGGAGTAAGATACTACAGCAGCAGTTTTCAGGAGTAAAATTATTCATCCAAAAAAAATAACTAGTGTTTTTATTCCTCTCTATTTCTATATCTGCATACATCACCAACATCCCGTACTCTAGCCCCTCCATGGCAGTCAACTGCTCCTATAACAAGCAGTTTATTTACTAAAAAAAAATCTAATCCTACTTGGCTACATTCTCTTAATCCACAAAAACATGGGAACAAGCTCCTAAAAACTCTCAGTTGTTTGCTGACAGGTGTACATCATCATCCCCTTCTTTGAAAGTTCTGAAACTCCTGGTTCAGCTGAATCTAGTTTTGTTAACTTCATGAGCTCCTCTTCTGTGATCTAGGTGTTATTGGAATCTGGTAATCCTTTCCATTTGACTAAATACATTTTATAATTTTTGGACCTTGTAGTAGTAATGTTAGTGTCCACTATCTTTTCAATTTGCTCTCTTTTTCTTTGGAAAATGTTCAGGCAAGTCTATCAAATATGCATTCTCATTAATCCTTTTGAGAATTTTGCAAGGACCAGTTTTCTTTGACTTCAATTTGTTGTAAGTCCCTTGAGGAAATCTTTCTTTACATAAGTAAACCATGATTAACTCACCCTCTTGGTACACCTTTTTTCTATGATGCAAGTCAACGTTAATTTTATACTGCTCATTTGTTATTTGCAGTCGTTGCCTAACTTGTTGTTGCACATCAAGCATATTCTTCACAAAATCCTCTGCATCTTGGCTAATCCATTTCCCCTTAGGAAGATCAATTAAATCCAATACTCATTTCAGATTGTTTACAAAAACAATATGAAAAGGATTAGCAAAGAATATGCCTTAAAGCATAAAATTTTACGAAGCCATGAAAGCTCCTCACCTCTGTTATGCTTTGAGGGATAAACCATTCAAGTATAGCATCGATCTTTTCTAGGTCCATGCTCACTCCATCTACTGAAATCACACTTCCCAAGAAAACCAATTTGTCTCTACAAAATATACTCTTCTCAAGATTTACAAAAAAAAAAAATCCACTCTTAGTGTATCAAACACTATTGTCAAACTTCTCAAATGCTCTTCCAAGTTTCTACTGAAAATCAAAATGTCATCAAAATAAATTATAACAAATTTCCAAATATAAGGCCTAAATACCTGGTTCATAGATCACATAAAAGTGGCAGGGGCATTAGACATTATAGCATCACCAACCATTTGTACAACCCATCCTTGCTCTTGAACATTGTCTTCCATTCATCCCCTTCCCAAATGCGGATTTGATGGTAACCACTCCTCAAATCAATCTTGGAGAAAATATTAGCACCAACCAAGCAGTCTAATATATGGGTACCGATACTTTTATGTGATCTTATTGATGGCTCTAGAGTCCACACACATTCTCCAATTTCCTCCTTTCTTTGGTGAGAGCAGGGTTGATGTGGCAGAAGGACTTGTGCTCTCCCTTATGAATCCTTTCTCTAATGATTCTGAGATTTGCCTTCTCATCTCCTCGTCCTCTTGTAGAGCTAACCTGAATGCAACTTGATTTGGAAGTTTTGACCGTAACACCAAATCAATATGGTGTGCAATTCCTCGTGAGGGAGGAAAGCCTATTGGTAATTATGTTGGAGTTACATCAGAATAATTTGCCAACAATTTCTTCACCTCTTATGGGAGTTTCCCTTCACATCCCATTTCTTCTCTAGGGCATTATAGATAACAAACTTCTCCTTTATTTTGTTTTCAGATTTTTTAGATATTTTAGATGCCCCTTTATCTTTCCGTGGTTTTAAAATATGCTTTTTCCCTTCATGTTGTACCTCCTAAGTGTTCTTTTTTCCATGATGTATTACTCTTCGATCATATTGACAGGGCCTCCCCAACAGCAAATGACAAGCATCCATTGGCACCGCATCACATAACTTCATAAGGAACAACTTTGATTGCAACAATACAAGATTGGTCCATAAGCACACTATGATCTTCTTACAACCAAGAAATCTTATAAGGATTTGATTTTGGAATACAAGTAAGCTGTGACTTTTGTACCATTTCTTTACTTACTAGATTGTCAGTAGATCTTCCATCTACAATCAATTAGCACACTTTTTATTTAGACTTGCATTTGGTTCCAAATACACTCTTTCTTCTCCAATCAGCTTATGGGGTCTCCTTGTTTCTTGGCATTAAGGTTCTTTGCTTCAATTTCTTTTGCTTGTGGTTCCTCTTGAACCATCATGGCTCCATTGGAAACTATAAGGTTTTCAGGTCAGTTGGCAGCTTTAAGAGCTCCACCACAATTGTAGCACTTCAAGGGTCTTCAATATCCAAACCTTTGTTGACCTCTACCTTTACCCCAACCTATACAAGATCCTCTATGACCATAATCAGTCTTTAAGTCCTTACTTTCCTCCTACTCTTCTTCCTTTGTACTTTTTGAAGAATTTCCTCATCCTCTATTTAAATTGCTACCACCCCTTTTACTCACCACCTTGCTCCTCATATTCAATTTTTCCTTTGACTTCAACGAATACTTATATGCCTCATCCATGCTGTTCACCTTGAGTAGAGCTAGCACATCTTAGAGTTGTAACCTAAGTCCATTAATGTATCTTGCTTCTGCTTACTCATTATCTTCTTGCAAATCAGTTCTAATTTGTAGCCTCAGGAATTGTTCAGTATAACCTTGTACTGAAAGCTCTTTCTGCCTTAGATTTTGAAACTCTTTGAATAACTTTTGTTGATAATCAGAGGGCATAAATTTAGCTGTTAAATGCTTTAGCATCTTTGTCCACATTCTGATTTTCTCCTTCCCTTGCCTTCTTCTAACATTCTGTAGGTTGTCCCAGCATAGAGCAGCATGAGACTCCATTTTCGATGCTCCAAATTTGACCCTTGGTGGATCATTCTCCTCAATTCCCATTTCAAAGTACCTCTCTTAACTCTTGAATCCAATTTATGAACACTTCTGGATTTAATTCACTTTTAAATTCATAGACAACAAATTTAACCTTGGTTCCTTGTTTGGACATAGCTTCAATGAGCCTTTCCATAGGATCTATGGCTCCACCTTGAGCCCTTTGAATTTCTAGTTCTTCTTTTGAGTCCTCGTGCATCAACCTAGCCTCATGGGCTGCTAACCTTCAGAGTAGTTCATCTTCAACATTTCTCCTCTGGTGCTCTACTACCAACTAATGCAGCCCAATACCTGCAACACAAAACCTAGTATCTGCAATCTGGACATTAAATAAAGGTACAGCAGCTTCAAATACAAACTGTTATAAGAACAATAACTAACAACCTATATTATGTTTGGTAGAGAATAAAGAGAGACAGGGAGAAAGATACTACAACAGCAGTTTTTCGGTGTAAAATTATTCATCCAAAAAAAAGAACCAGCCTTTTTATTCCTCTATTTCTATATCTGCATACGTCACCAACAACCCCTGCTCTAGCCCCTCTATGGCAGTCAACTGCCCCTAAAACTAGCAGTTTATTTACTAAAAATAATCAAGTCCTACCCAGCTACATTCTCTTAATCCCCACACACACAAATAAGGATGCTTAAAATTTTTACTATTCTAGGGGAACAAGCTCCTAAAGATTCTCAACTGTTTACCAACAGGTGTACATGAGAAGCTATCCAGCCTATGTTGCACACTGCTGCCCAGAAAACAAACACTCAAAACAAGACCTGCATAGCATAAAACATTACATTCTGAACAGGGAAAGAACTCCTTGTACAAGACATGCATGTCATGCCAAAGGAGGTGAAGAGAAAGAGACCACACCTGAATATTCCAAGACATTAACATTGGGTTGATAAGAAAGCTAGAGGAGAGAAGAAGGTTGTCTTTATGGACAAGAATGAAAGAGAAATGCCATTTTGGAAACAAGAGCCTGCTAAGAGAAACAGAAGAGAGTTGGAGTTAACGGTAGAGCATCTGTAGTTTTCTTTAGAGTACTGTGTTTAGAAATTTAGAACTAGAAGAGAGGTAGAAATCTGATAGAGAGAGGGGAAGAGTGAGCCGCATGAGCTTTGAATGAGCTCTAATGGCTAAGCCAAATTAGCTTGTTGTATGGATTTTTATGATGCATTAATGAGGAATGTCACTCCATTTGTAGAGGACTGTACGTTGTGCTATTCTGCTATTTTTGATACTGTTATTGTCATTTTTAGCAGCCCAACTGTTGAGTATTTGTGTGTCTAATCAGCTGTTTTTAATGTCTGCATCAGTACCTCAGCATGTGGAAGGATGTTGTGAGCATTTCTTGCTGGCTTTAGTGTAGGACATTGATTTGGACCACAAGAATGGAGTTATTGACATGTTGCAGGTGAAGATATGCATACCTGACAAACATCCTCTTACCTCTAAAAAAAGTGTTACATAGATAAAACTTCTTTAGTATTTATTTGAGTAAAGTGACAAGAAGTTTTCGAATCTAGAAATTCCCAACACCCTGATTGGAATCATAGAGGATTAGATTTGGCCATGCTCCTTAAGGCAATATACTCAAATACACAGCATTTGTGGGATTTTGGTGAAGCCTTTGAAGAGGCAGAAGATGTTGCAAAGAGATTAAGAAATAAGCATTCCATGCCCCACAACTTCGATCCATCTCAATTCTCTGCTGTAATTGGAGTGGTTAATGATGTGGAAAATAACATTTCTTGTATAAAGTTGATACAGCCGTCCCTCCCCCTGGAACGAGAAAGATTGCAATGCTGATTTCGCTTGTTTATGTCTTAATTCATATGAAGCCCAAAGTACTTGTATGTGTAACAACAAATGCGGCAACATCAGATATTGTAACTAGGTTCCTCAACATAGTTACAAGCCCATCTGGATGTTTCCCAGATAGAAATGATTTCCCTTATGTGATGGATCTGAATAGCCTTGTACCGGTAGGAAATGAGTAGTTTGATGCCGAAAGCCCTCTTGGAGATATTTTCCTTGTATATAGAATTAAGCGTCTCAAATCGTTCCTGTCAGCGACAGGATGGAGGAAAAAGATGACATTTCTTATTGATTTTCTTGAATCAGTAGCTTCATAATATGAACTTCAAGAAACATCGTGACAAGAAGATTTTGCTCTGTACATCAGAGGGAATTTCAAAAATTTAGCTCTTAGTTACCGTTATTGTGCAAAAACTTTACTGAATGATTGACCACAAAGCTTCTCAGATAAACAAAAGGTGGAGTCAGAACGATGAAGTGAATGCCAACTTAGACAATGTTTTTCCAGTGATGGTGAAGCCTTCCCAGAGGGTATAGAGCGTACAAATGATAATATTCGTACTCATAAGGGGCTTTTAGAAGCTCTTTGTCTGCAGAGAAAAGAATGTATCCAGTATTAAAGAGAACCGTTATATTCTAGAACTGGGTTTTTTGGAAACTACATGTCACGCAAATATATGACTCGCTGGTATTTTCAACTGTGTCATCTTCTGGGACAGCTTGCGTGAAATTGGCATCGCCATTTCGATTGCTGGATAATTGACGAGGCAGCCCAGCTTAAAGAGGGAGAATCAGCAATTGCCTTGCAAATTAAAGGTTTAAGGCATGTCCTCCTCGTAGGAGATCCAAAGCAGCTGCCTGCAACGTTAATCAGCAAGATTACAGAGAAAGCAGGATATGGGAATAATCTCTTTGAAAGATTAGAAAGACTGGACACCCAGTACGTCTTCTCAATACACATTATTGCATGTTTTTTTTTCATATGTCAATTCTCATGATAGTATTATTGTTATCTCCAAATCTTGCACCCTAGAAGGGAGTGTTCAGTGCTCTCCCAGAGTTGGGCAACATTGGAACATTTTCAGGGCTGTGGGTATGCCTATGGAGGAAATGGACCTCTAGATTGAAAGGGCTAGCTCTCTGTATATGTCTCTGCAAGACAATCTTTGCTAAACCAGCGTGTTTAAAGAGAAAAGAGTTATAAATTTATAGAAAATGAAATCCTATTCTAAGATGGTGATACACCAAAACTATTTTCCACATGAATGTCAGATTCTAGTGCACAATATAGTGAAAGCACAAACCGTTCCCAAACTCGAAAGATTCTAACAACAATATTTCAACACAGAGGTGAGATGTGTAAAAAATGACACAAGGTAAATGCGTTGAAAGACAAACTTTGCACATTCAAGACATTGATAGACATGCAAAAATTCAATACACTTGGATACACACTGTGTGACTAGTTAGACTAAGAACTCTTGTTTAGGTATGAAGGATAAAGTGGGCAGAAGGATGGAAAATCATCACATATTGCCACTATATATCTCTTGCACACTTAGACCAAAAACCCAGAAAAAGCTTGAAGAAAACATATTTATGCTAAATGCTTAAAGACAGAACTTGAATCATTCCAGCAGGGCTTTGCCATACACTGCATGGTCTCTTTTTTCACTAGTCAAGGCACTGTATATATAGCAAGAAGGAAGAGAGAGGAAAGCTTTTGGTGCCAAGGAGAAGAATCAATTTTGTTAGAAGTCTTCGTCTTCAGCTGCAACTGACTTTATCAATGATGCTCATTAGGGCACTCTAATTGATCCATGCCAACCTTTTGAATGCCCTTGGCTTGCCCTTTTGAAGACGCTTCTCCAACGGTTGCTCAACCAAATCGAGATATTTGAAGATAGCGTTAAAATAGTTGCTGTCAAAGGAGCCACCTATTAGAAATCTGTTTCGGCACCCAACCGCTTCTCCTTGGCTTATCGATATGTGCAATGGCATGGAAAAGAGTCACTTTCATTTTGTTTTGTCTTGGAGAGGCATTGTTGGGAATCCATGTGCTCATTGATTGATCTTTCCATTGGCTATCTAGAATGACCCGGATAATTGATTTGCACCGTCGCACGGATTAGCTGTTGGATCAAGTTTTATAAGTTAAGTAGTCTTGAAAACCTGATTTGCACTGTCAAGACCTTTTTGGGCTTTTTGACTTACTTAGCTTATAAAGTTTATAAGCTAAGTATTTGAAGAAACCTGATTTGCTCTTTGGTGACCCATTCAGGTTTTCTGACCTCCTCAACTTCAGACTTTCTCGGCTTGAAGACTTCGGATTTTCTAAGCTCCAAGTCTTCGGGGTTTTCAAACCAGATTACTTCCCATTGCTAGTTCTTTGCTCTGAAGTTGACGTCCGTTTGCACGTCATTGGACATTTTTTCGAGAAGAATTATTTCAAGCTTTTTGCACGCTCTTTCCTTTAGGGTTTTCTCTCGAAGGAATTCTTTCGGACAATTTATCCGAAGGAATTCCTTCGGACTTTCTATCAGCCTTTTCTTCTTGCTTGTTCCTTTGGGCTCCCTGCTTATGGCTTGGGAAGTGACCCTTCAGAACTTTTTGAAGGGCACTTTGGAAAGGAAAGTGACCTTTTGAAAAAGTTTCGAATGGCACTTTGGAAGAAAAGTGACCCTTTGGAAAAGTTCCAAAGGGCACTTTGGAAAAGTTCCAAAGGGCACTTTGGAAGAAAAGTGACCCTTCGAAAAGTTTCGAATGGCACTTTGGAAAGGAAAGTGACCCTTCAAAAAAGTTTCGAAGGGCACTTGGAAAGGAAAGTGACCATTCGGAAAAGTTTCGAAAGGCACTTTGGAAGAAAAGTGACCCTTTGAAACTTTTAGAAGGGCACTTGGAAAGGAAAGTGAACATTCGAAAAAGTTTCAAAGGGTTTGGAAGAAAAGTGACCCTTCAAAACAATTCCGAAGGGCACTTTGGAGGAAAGAAAAGACCCTTCAGAACTTTTTGAAGGGCAATTTGAAGAGAGAGAGACCTTTCAGAAAAGTTTTGAAGGGCAAACTTTGAAGGGAAAAGACAAAGAAAGAGAAAGACCTTTTCAAAAGAGACAACACTTAGGCAAAAAGGGGGAAAAACACTTGAACAACGCTGAAACAAAGCTTCCGAAGAAGAGAAAACAACCGGTTTCTTCACGACTCCTTCACAATTGAATTGAAAACAGACAAGAGATGCTGAACTTAGCCAAAGGAAATTGCAAAACTGGGTATGAAAATTGACTAACATTCTTGGTGACTCCAAGGGGAGGCATGCCTAAAACCAGTTGCCTTAATCCTTCCATTGGGCATGGAGTCACGCATAAGGTACTCAAAAGAACTTGAACAAGCTTGGCTCAAAACACACATACTGGATGATCACACCAAACAAAGGAAGGAAAACACATGTGCTACAAAGAACTTAGGAAACATAATAGTAAATGAAGGGAAACACACCTAGACAGCTATTTACAAGATAGTTTTGCAAGGATTAGTAGCAAAGTTTTAGATGTATCTCATTCACAGGGATAGGTAATTCTTCTCCGTCCATCTTGGCCAGCTGGAAGGAGTTGCTCTTCTTGCACTTGTTGATGATGTAAGGGCCACTCCATAAAGTGTCGAACTTTGTATGCCTGCCTGATTTTGCTCTATATTTGTCCCATTTCAAAGCCAAGTCACCTTCTTTGAATACTCTTGCAGTTGCTCTCTTATCAAAGGACTTCTTCATGAGTATTTGGTGATTTTCCATGGCCCTGTGTGCATTGTCCCTTGCTTCCTGCAGTTGCATTAGTTCTATCAATCTGACCTCCATCGAAGTGTTTTCAAGTAATTCCAGTTGTTGTGCAAGTTCTAGGGTAGGGAGTTCTTGAGATATGGACAACCTGGCTTCTCTCCCATAAACAAGTACAAAAGGAGAGTTACTAATTGATTTCTTATGAGTAATTCTATGTGCCCATAAAGCTGTCTTCAGCGTGTTGTGCCATGCCCTTTGATTGGTCTCCAATGTCCTCTTGATTATTTTGATGAGGTTCTTGTGGGTAGACTTAGCGAATCCATTACCTTGAGGGTAATAATTGGATGAGGTACTCAAGTGAACTCCATTCCTTGCTGCCCAATCAGAAATTTTAACACTTATGAAAACAAGTGCATTATCAAAAATAATGACATGGAAAACTCCAAACCTTGTCACAATGTTGTAATAGAATTCCAAGATAGCATTTTCGCTTGCCTCCTTGAACACAACAGCCTCTACCCACCTTGTAAAGTAGTCAATGTTAGTCAATATCCATTTGTGTCTAGCACTTGATGGAGGGTTGATCATGCCAATGAATTGAGACTCTATTGCATGAAATGTTGGTCCACTTGGATAGGTTTTAATGGAAGGGTTGCAAGTTTTTGTTTGCCTACAAAGAAGGTACATTGATGCCACTTTCTAACCCACTGGTAACAATCCTTAAAAAGACTAGGCCAATAGTAACCAGCCCTCATTATCTTTGCAGTTGTTATCTTAGGAGAGAAATGACCTCTATCTGCACTATTGTGGAACTTCTCCAGCAACATATCAAATTAATCATTGTTAACACATCTTAACAACACACTATTCACGTCTTTTCTAAAAAGAACATCCACAAGACAATATGGAATGGTCTGCAGTCTAAAATATCTCCTTTGAGACTTATTCGAGCTATTGGGACACTCACCATTTTGAAGAAAACCAATGATGTCTTGTGTCCAACTTTGAGCTTGCATTTGATCAGCTGGTTGGGGTTGAACTTGGTTGACCAAGGCTTCCTCTTTTAGCTCTTGAAGATTTGAAGCTAAATGCTCACACAATCCTCTTCCTCTTACCAAGCTCGTCACTTTAATATCTACGTCATACTTCATCACCTTTGTAATCCATCCAACTCTCTTTTCATTGAGGTCCTTGCTTAGGAGAAACTCCTTGGTGCTAGGATGAGAAACTATGACATGTATCTTGTTGTTGGAAAACATGTGTCTGAATTTCTTCAATCCTCTAATCACTGTTAGAGCCTGCTTCTCAACAAAAGAATACCTGACCTCATAATCCTCCAATCCTTGGTTGAAGAATGTAATTGGCTGCTCAACCTCTTCATCATTATTTTGCATAAGCATAGCTGAAACTGTCTCAAGGTTAGCAAAGGTATAGAGTATGAAATCCTTGGCAAAGTTTGGGTTTAAGAGAGTAGGAGATTCTGTAATTGCTTGCTTGATTGCCTCAAAACTGCTTTTACCTTCCTTTGTCCAAGCAAAAGCTTGGTTCTTCTTGAGCTAGCTGTGATAGGCTTTACCACAGTTGCAAAACCTAGAATAAATCTCCTTACAAAGTTTATTTTCCTTAAGAAGCTTTGCAACCCTTTCTTGTGTTGAGGTAAGGACAAGCCTAGAATAGCCTCAATCCTCTCGGGGTCAATAGACAAGCCTTCTTTTGAAACAATATGATTCAAAAGCTTACCTTCATGGATAATAAAGATGCACTTTTTTGGATTAAGGGGTATTCCATACTCCCTACATTTCTTAAACACCTCCCTTAGATGTTCCATGTGATCAACAACATCCTTTGAAAAAATGATTATATCATCAAGATACACCAGTAGAAACTTATTGATCAGACTTTTAAAATCCATGTCCATTGCTCTTTGAAATGTGGCTCCAACATTTGATAAACCAAAAGGCATCTTGTTATAGGCAAAGGTCCTCCATTTCGTAGTGAAGGTTGTCTTGAACTGATCTTTTTCATTGACCAATACCTAATTGTAGCCTGAATAACCGTCAAGAAGTGAGAAGCATTGAGAACTTGAAATAACTTGCAAAATTTGCTCCATGGAAGGCAGTGGATAATGATCCTTAAGAGACACTCTATTAAGATCTCAAAAATCCACACAAAACCTGATTTCTCCATTCTTTTTTCAGACAGGTACAATATTAGCCACCCATGTCGAGTGCTTAATAGGAAAGATAATCCTAGACTCAATCAACTTGGTCAACTCCTTCATTAGTTCTGCAATCTTGGGATTGATATGATGTTGCTTTTGCCTGATCGGTTTAGCTCCAGGTTCTAGATCAATAGTGTGATGAGCTAGACTTGGATCAAACCCTTTCAATTCTTTGTATTCCCAAGCAAAGATATCGTGGAACTCTTTGCATAGTTCAACAAAGACCTGCCTTTCAGACAAAGAACAAAGCTTACCAATCTTCAGGAGCTTGCCCTTGTAAATTGTGACTCTCTCATAATTCTCTTCTTTTGTGCTTTTGTGGACATGCTCACTCTTCTTCTTTTGATCATCTTCATTTAAGACACTCTCCAAGGTAATCAGCCCCTTGGATATCTTGTTTGTCTTTAGCTATATAATTTGTTCTTCATAATGATCATGCAATCTCTTTTGGTTCTTTGAGGAGAAACCTACCTCATTTTGTAAGAAGTGTGCAATTTGTTCATCACTTTTAAACACCTGTCATGATACTTCATTATCTGGGATAGAAGGTCTCGCAATGACTTTGATGTGAGATTGATCTTTCTCTTTTCCCACATTAGCAGTTGCATCAAACTGTGCCCTTATGGAAACCAACGTATCAACATGTTTATTTGAATCCCTTGGTATGGGTTGTATGTTGAAGGCATCAAAGTCTTCAAGTAGGTCCCATACCCTATGCTTTTAGGATTTAAGCAAATGATTCTTGGTTGTAGCTCAATTTCTTACTTGATGAATGACCAACTTGCTATCCCCATAGACCTTCAAATTCTTGATCCCTCTCCTCTTTGCCCATTGGAGGCCATGAACTAGGCCTTCATATTCTACCACATTGCAAGTGAAACTGAAGTGGAATCTATAGGAGTAGTATTGGTTCTTTGATGGAGAAACAATCATGACCCCAGCTCCTGTACCCACTTTGCTCCTTGAACCATAAAAAAATATTTCCCACATCCCTTCAAGCTCATGATCTTCATTAATGAGTGAAGGGGTTGGAGCATCCTTTTCATGCATACAATAAACTCCCAAATTAGTCTCTTCTATGAAGGTGTATGGATCAAGTCCATGTGTCTCAGTGTTGTATTTATCAAGGAAGAGATCAGAAATACCTTCAAGGGGGGAGTATGCTTCACCATCCATAACACTTTCAGATTCTTTGCTAATTAGACAATTCTGATTTGAGTTTGTCTCCTTGTATGACTCAATATGAAACCTTGCTAAGCGCTGAGTCCTTATAGTCACCTTGGTTCCATATCTTATTTTAAAAGCTAGAAAAGACCAATCAGAAAAAAGGTACCCTCATATCTTAGCTGTAAAGTCCCTTGACAAGCAGATAGCAAAATGGGCTGGAAGGTCTACCACCACAATGTCTTGAAAATTTGAAAAACTTGGGCAATCAAACAGGAAGACCTTAAGACCTTTGACCAGTCCCACTGTCTTAGTTGGAGTCCCATCAAGCTATAATACACCCTTACTATGTGGCTTATATTTTAATCCAAGCTTATCAACCACCACTTTAGGCATAACAGTGGTACTAACTTCACTATTCACAATGAAATTATGGACCAACTTGTCTCCCACAATGAGGGTGAGATAGAAGGGTGGAGGCTTTTCAGACTTGGTGGAGGGCTCTAAGACATGGCTTGGATTATTGGCAAGGGCTACACCATTGTGCTTTGAAGTTTGAGGGGCTACATGAATGTTTGCAAGCTGTTCTTGCAACAACTCCTTTTGACTAGGCATATGAAAGACTTCCCAAAGAGATATGTTTGTCTTGGCATTCTTCCAAGAATCAATAATGTTTAGAGAGGGAACATTCACCTTTTCTTGGACCTTTGAAGGTAGAGAAGGAGTTTGAACCTGTTGTGCTTTAGGTTTGACAATCCTACCTGCACTCTGATTTTATTGAGGAGCATGACTTGCAACAGGTACACCATTAGGATTTACACTTTGTGGCCTTGAAGAGGCATCACTTGGAGTTACATGTACTCCTTGATCTTCTCTCAACACTCTCTTCTTAGCTCTTGTATTGATTGTAACTGACGTGCTTTGATTTAACACATAATCATCTTTTGTTTGGAAGTTCATCATGCTTACACTTTGGCTACTGCCTTCTCCACAATGATCCCTTTGCATAAGGTCTGCTTCCTCTAAAGTTACATAAGGAGTAGTTTCCTCTTATGCCACCAAAGCTTGGCTGCCATCTCCATCATCATTCATAAACTGACCTTGAAGTTGTCCCCATTGGTCCAAATGATTCTCTCCTTAGACCATATTAGCATGTAATGGAACAACAACCTTCACAGGAGGAGTGGAATTAGGATTATAGGCATTGGGATGCCTATTGTAACCTTGCTGATTTTGTCCTCTTCCTTGGTAGTTTTATTGGGGTGGATCTCTATATCCTTGTTGAGGATAATATTTATGATTAGGTGGAACACTCGTCTAGAACTAAGCTTGTTTGAGCTGAGCTCGTAATGATCGGATCTCTTCATCTTTGTCTACAACATCATCCACCTTCTTGGGAAGGGTCTTGACTTCACATTGGCATTGGGAACTTGTGCTACGTTTGGAGCTTCAACGGAATTGTGAGACATCAAAGGCATGGAAACTCTTGGAGGGAGCTTTCCAGCCTGTATTAACCTATTCTTAGCTTCAATGGCTAGCTCATATGTGCTTGGCATAGTGAAACCTCTCATTGACTGTTACATAATAGCCACATCAGTACCAATACCTTTGAGATCCATGGGGAACACAAAGCTTGGAGGACGTCTCATGATAGGTGGTAGCCTATGCCATGTCCTCTGAAACCTTTCATTGAAATCACCCATGGATTCATTATGACCTCTCTTTATTACATTCAGTTGATGGATCAGTAAAGAATGGTCACTTTTGTTTTCAAATTTGGTTACCAGTTTTTCTCCAAAGCCATCCCAGCTTGTAATACAACCACCTTCTAACATTCTGTACCAGTCAAGTGCCTTGCCTTTTAGAGACATAGCCATCAATCTAATGGCTATATTAGCTCAGGTGACATTATGGAAATTACAAAAGTTTGAAATGTCTCTAATAAGCTCAGATGGTGTAATAGGACCCTCTCCATTAAAACCAGGGAAACTCTTGGTAGTATTGGGAGGAATAATGTCGTATGCAGGAAGGTCAATCGGATTTTGTGTGTTAAAGACTAGGAAAGGCTGTTGTCTCTCCATTTCTCTTCTTTCCTCTTGATCTCATGTTTCTCCAACTTCCTCAACTTCTTCTTCTTCTCCAAAACCTCTTTGCCAAGGATATCTAAGCACTGGGAATGGTTCAAGGTGTTGTTCTTCAAGAAGAGCTTCAGCTAGAGGGGCTTGATCAAAAGTCCTAAATGAAATAGTGAGGACCACGAAGTATAATGTGGGAAACTTGATCTACAACCATAGATTCTCACCTTTTGGAGTCACCAAATGCTGTATTAAGAGTACAAACTTAGATTTGTCAAGACCAACATTCACCTTGACATGTAAATAACCAAGAATTGGGGTCCCATCGAGCATGCCTATTTTGTCGTCTCCAAATCTTGCACCTTAGAAGAGAGTGTTTAGTCCTCTCCCACATTTGGGCAATGTTGGAACATTTCCAAGCCTGTGGGTATGTCTATGGAGGAAATGGACCTCTAGATTGAAAGGGCTAACTCCCTGTATATGTCTCTGCAAAACAATCTCTGCTAAACTAGCTTGTTTAAAGGGAAAAGAGTTAAAAATTTACAGAAAAGAAAATCCTATTCTAAGAGTGGTGATACACCAAAACTATTTTTCACATGAATGTCATATTCTAATGCACAATACAACAAAAGCACAAACCATTCCCAAACTCTAAAGACTCTAACAACAATATTTCAACACAGAGGTGAGATGTGCAAAAAATGACACAGGGTAAATGAGCTAAAAGACAAACTTTCCACATTCAAGACAATAATACACATGCAAAAATTCAATACACGTGAATACACATTGTGTGACTATTTAGACTAAGAACTCTTGTTCAGGTATGAAGGATAAAGTGGGTAGAAGGATGGAAAATCATCACATGTTGCCACTATACATCTCTTGCACATTCAGACCAAAAACCTAGAAAAAGCTTGAAGGAAACATGTTTATGCTAAATGCTTAAAGGCATAACTTGAATCATTCTAGCAGGGCTTTGCCATACACTGCATGGTCTCTATTTTTATTAGCCAAGGGGCTATATATATAGGTAGAAGGAAGAGAGAGAGGAAAACTTTTGGCACCAAGGAGAGGAATCAATTATGTTAGAAGTCTTCATATTTAACTACAATTGAATTTGCCAATGATGATCATTAGGGCACTCTGATTGATCCATGTCAACCTCTTGAACGCCTTTGGCTTGCCCTCTTGAAGATGCTTCTCTAATGGTTGCTCAATCAAATCCAGATATTTGGAGATGGTGTTAAAATGGTTGCTGTCAAAGGAGCTACCTATTAGAAATATGTTTCGGCACCCAACCACTTCTCTTTGGCTTGTCGATATGTGCAATGGCATGGAAAAAAGTCACTTTTATTCTGTTTTGCCTTGGAGAGGCATTGCTAGGAATTTGTGTGCTCATTGATTGATTTTTCCATTGGTCATCTAGAATGCTCTAGATCATTGATTTGTACCATCGATCTACCTATCATGGATCAACTGTTGGATCAAGATTTATAAGTTAAGTAGTCTTGAAAACCCTATTTGCACTATCAAGACCTTTTTGGGCTTTCTGACTTAGCTTATAAAGTTTATAAGCTAAGTCTATGAAGAAACCCAATTTGTTCTTTGGTGACCCATTTGGGTTTTCTAACCTCCTTGACTTTGGATTTTCTTGACTTGAAGATTTCAGACTTTCTGAGCTCCAAGTCTTCGGGGTTTTCAAACCTGATTACTTCCAATGGCTAGTTCGTTGCTCTGAAGTTGACGTCCGCTTGCACATCACTGGACATTTTTTTAGGAAGAATTATTTCGGGCTTTTTGCAAACTCTTTCCTTCGAGCTTTTCTCCCAAAGAAATTCTTTCAAATAATTTGTCTGAAGGAATTCCTTCGGACTCTTTGTCAGCGTTTTCTTCTTGCTCATTCTTTCAGGCTTCCTGCTTATGGCTTGGGAAGTGACCCTTCGAAACTTTCTGAAGGGCACTTTGGAAAGGAAAGTGACCCTTTAGAAAAGTTTTGAAGGGCACTTTAGAAGAAAAATGACCCTTCGAAAAAGTTTCGAAGGGCACTTTATAAGAAAAGTGACCCTTCAAAACTTTTTGAAGGGCACTTGGAAAGGAAAGTGACCCTTCGAAAAAGTTTCGAAGGGCACTTTGGAAGAAAAATGACCCTTCATAAAAGTTCTGAAGGGCACTTTGGAAGAAAAGTGACCCTTCAGAACTTTTTGAAGGGCACTTGGAAAGGAAAGTGATCCTTCAGAAAAGTTTCGAAGGGCACTTTGGAAGAAAAGTGACCCTTTGAAACTTTTCGAAGGGCACTTGGAAAGGAAAGTGATCATTCAAAAAAGTTCTGAAGGGCACTTTGGAAGAAAAGTGACCATTCGAAAAAGTTTCGAATGGCAGTTTGGACAGAAAAGTGACCCTTTGAAACTTTCTGAAGCGCACTTTGGAGGAAAAAAAGACCCTTTGAAACTTTCCGAAGGACAATCTAAAGAGAGAGAGAGACCTTTTAGAAAAGTTCCAAAGGGCAAACTTTGAAGAGAAAATACAAAGGAAGAGAAAGACCTTTTCAAAAGAGACAACACTTAGGCAAAAAAAGGGGAAAAACACTTGAACAAAGCTGAAACAAAGCTTTTGAAGAAGATAAAACAACCGGTTTATTCACGAGTCCTTCACAATTGAATTGAAAATAGACAAGAGATGTTGAACTTAGCCAAAGGAAATTACAAAACTGGGTATGAAAATTGGATAACAAGTATATCATGAATGGTCCTAAGGTTACAATGGAAACATATGTCATTGCCCATCTTTGTGGTTAAAGTGGCCAGTGAATCAGGGGCTTGGTTTTGTTCTCTTTGAATGGCCACTATGTTGAAAGTCTCAAATGATTCAATTAGATCCCAAGCTCTATGTTTGTACTTCTTTAAATATGAAAATTTTCATTGGTACTTATTCTTACCCTGGTTGATCACGAGTTCAGAGTGTTCATATACCAACAGTTCCTTGACATTGTTTTTAAGGGCAAATTATATTCCCAGAATCAGGGCCTCATACTTTGCTTTGTTATTGGTGCATAGAAACTGGATCATGTATGTTGTTAAATATTTATTTCCTTGTGGATCGATTAATTTGATACCAACCCCTGATCCTTACTTGGATCTCACCCCATCGAAATGGAGGGTCTATAATTAGGAAAGCCCCTGAACTTCTTCTTGTGTTCCATGCTACATAGTAAATGTATAAATTCCAAGGTTAGGAGACTTATAACTTATTTATTCATTGGCAGTGTTGTAATCTATAATAGGATGCTTCGTCCTAAGCTCTCGATTGATCCTAATATGGTTGGCAATGCCTCTCCATGGTAACTAAATATGAGAGAAGTATGTGGAAAGATATCCATTTAACATTTTTGACCAATCTCTACTCAATAGTAATACATATCCTTCTAGAATATCTTACCAGTATGTCGATAGTCATCTGTACTCGAGATTTTGATGCAGCTTGGACTCTCACATCATTGAGTTCTCTCAAAATAGGGACTATTGTTTTATCCAATTGCAAAACCATCCTCTTGGATAGACTCAGGGTCAAACCAAACTTTTGGTAATGTAGTTTGATATTACTGTTGTTGAAGCTCTGGAATCTACTAAAAAATTGTGTATGTTCTTGCCAAATGTCTAAATGATTAGCAAGAAAGGGGGAACCTCATTCTTGCTTTTGTATATAACATTTGTATTGGGTGTTTTGCACTTTTCTGCAATAGATTTATCTGTGATAGACTTTCATAAGAGCTCCTTCTGCTATGTGATTTGTGCCAGCTCATAAAGAGTGATTAGCCTTGATCTTCTTCATATCCTCAACAATGTTGTATTCTCCTTTATTTTTTTCTTCTTTATGTTGATGTTGATCATTCTTTTTTGGGGGAGGAAGATTATCACCAACATTAAGATTTGAGGGAATAGCTGTATTATTATGAGTAGAAGTGGTAAGAGGTTGTTTATTCCTTATATTTGTCCTTATTGAACTGTTGGAACACTTGTACTTCATTATAATTATCTTCTAAAATATTGTTATCTTCATTGGGGAAGAAAGAATCAAGTTTCAAAGACCATAGTTAAACTTGAAGGACCAGATTCATCAGGGAGATTTGGAGGATTCATCATTTGATCTTATCTAATCATTTATCTCTAAAAAATTTCAAAGGCTGCACAAAACTCTACACAGTCTAATTCTCCATGTTGTGATGTGTTGTGAACCATGCACCAATTAGACAAAGCTATCTCCATGATATTGATTTCTAGTAGTTTATTACGCTGTTGTTGCTCTACATTGTTGGTGGCCTTGTTGAAAGGCCTTTTGTATCTTGGAAAGTCAAAATTCTGATTATAATTCTAAGTGGTGGTATTACCCATCATTTTTGCATATTTAAGAAGTCTTTATTCAGCTTTTGGATCATTCTTTGTATAAAATCCAATTCAACTTTGGTGGAGTCAAAACCCTAAGCGACCACTACATTACTATGAGTCAGATGTTGATTCTACTAGTTTTGTTGATGGTTGTAGCCACCTAAATTTGGTCACCAATGGATTCATATCTAAATTTAAACTAATTATTGCCAATGATTGAATACCTAACCAATTTTTTTTATTAGTCTCAAATTTAGCTTTATAACCTTGCATTGAATCAATTTGACTTATTAAATCAATTAAACAAGACAAATACACACATTGAATTAATGAAAATCAAACAAATGACCAAATGCCTAAAAAAAATTAATTAACTTGCACACTTTAATCAAAATCAATCAGTAAGTTAAATCAATTTCAAATTATAATTGAATTCACCTATGAGTTAATAAATCAATTACTAAAAAGAAAATTTAAGAGCATCTTAGAATACACTCATTACCTTTGTGAGTTGTCACTTTTGAAAAATATCTAAAAATATATCCTAAGAATATGTCAAACTCAACCAAGTTTAATAAACTCAACTATGGTCAATTTTAACCCATTCCAAAGGATTTGAAAACCTATAAAAACAAGCCTAGAGCTCTTCATTTAAAGAGCTCAATCAAAGTAGAGTTATACAATAATAGATTCATGAAGCTAAAACCATAGTGTTATAATGTCAAAATTGAGCCAAATCCTATGAATCAAGTCAAGAATTTAGCAATGGTGCATAAAGGAGATGATTTTAGCCATATGTCATTGATGAAGACTTCTTATGCATAATCCGAGCAAGTCAAACGAAAAAATTATTTAGAGCTCTCAAGAAAGGTAAAGATTGTTGTTCTTTGCATTTTAGTTAGATTTTTAATTGTTGTTTGTTCTTTAAGCTCTCCCTAAGATTTAGTCTTAGAGATGTTAGTATGTTATTGTGTTGATTTCATGGTTTTATGGACTAACACTTGATCTAAATTCTTTTCTTTGTCAAATTACTTGATCACAAATGACACATCTAGTGGGGCATGATTGCGGACCCCACATCTTTAAACAAAAATGACTGTTAAAATTGTTTTAATTTTTAATTTGTTTACTATTTTTTTTTAAATTTTTGATAAGATATTATTACTATTTTTATCTTAATTCTCTCAAAATTTCATTAAAATCTGATGTGTAGTTTAGAATTGATGACTCTTTTAATGACTTACTTTTTATTTTTTAATTTTCTAGTAAAAATGATTAGTACAGAGCTAATAATTTTTTTTAATTCACTGTTTTGACTCAATTTTTTTCAAAGAGGTGCGTCTTGGACCTGTAAATAACCTCCAAAACTTTCATGATAAATGGATGTATATTTTAAAATTTATGGATAAAATATTAACTATAAGTTTTTATGATTTATGTGTTCAATTTTCTTTTTTTTAACCTTCTAACTTGTTGTTTGCATGTTTCATAGGTTTTTTTTTTAAAGTTTTTTAAATTTTTTTTTTGAGTTTTTTGCTAACCATTGCCTAACTTAACATGTTTATTTTTTGTAGTTTTGCCTTTGGATCGACAGATTTTACCCTTCAAAGTTGCTTGTCTCATTTGATAAATAAGTTTCAAGACTAAACAAAGTGTTGACATTTTTCTTGTAGGGTCCATTTAAAAAATTCTCAAAATAAGTTTAATTAGTTCTTTCACATTCTTTTAAGATAGTTTAAAATGAATTAGGCATTTCACTTTGGGTTTAAAAAGAAAGTTTTGCATGTTTGTGTTAAATGTTTTGATTGTTCTTTCAAATTTCACAACTTAAAGCCAAGGGGCTAAAAGAACACCACCACACATTTCGTTTAGTACTATAAAATTGAATACATTTCAAAGTTTTTGTAAGTTAGTTTTATTATTTGTTTAATCTAAACTTGTTTGAGTAAATAAGGAGTTGTGCGTATATGTTCTCCCATCCATTCCCTTTGAAAAACTTTTGGGATCAAAAGCACCATTTTTTAAAAGTAGTTTACAATTATTTTTATTTTCACATCTTAAAACCAAGGGGCTAGTAACGAATCTAATCAAACACTTTTAATTTAGTGTAATAAAATTAACCTCAATTTAATTATTTTCAAACTTGCTTGTTGATTGTATGTTTTAGTGAAAAGAGATGTGCATGTATGCTCTCTCATCCGTCCCCTTTAGGGAACTTTTGGGATCAAAAACACCATCTCATCGCACTTTGAGCCTAGTCCAAGGCATATAAAGACTATTGTTTAAAGCCCTCCCAAAAAAATCATAATAGTATTGGGTGATCTTGAGATGACCATAACGTCTTTCTATTGTGTCATTTATTTCATTCATCTTGGCTTGTGAGGGGGACTTCATTATGTCCCATGAGTTCTTAGGAAAGCTTTGACCTGAGGTTTCATCTTTCAACATTGACTTCATCACCTCCACTAAGATCAGAGGTTTGAGTAGTTAAACCACATTTTAGTGTTGGGGTTAAGCATCAAGATGTATCTAGACATTGGATATCGCACTATACTGAACAAGCTATAGATGTAGAGGTTGTAAAAAAGGCAAGACTTTTTTGAAACAACCCAAGTGCCGTAGACACCTAATTAAAGTGTACTTTTTTACATCATTTGATGTGAAAATTATTATGTAATTGATCCATCTAAAATATTCGTAAAATAATTAATTCTAGTCAACCCCACTTTTCCACATCATTGATAAGAATTTGAATGATTTACTTGTATTTTATCATTTTTTTGCTTGATGTTTTGAGATTAAAACTAATGTATTTGTTTATAAATCATGTAAAAAACCAATTTATTTATACATCACTCTTTGATTAAAGAGGTGCTGCGCTGGCCATTTTACACCACACTTATGCCTTATAATTTTTGCTAAACATGTTTATGTGTGTGTTACTTGTTTGAGATGGGTACCATTATACTTCCCAAATCATTATCAAATTTGTGCCTTAGAGTATTTGAAATAAAATATTGATCACATCATTAGAGCATACTAATGTCATTATGCCACTCAATTTATTTTAAGACTTGTTTACCTTGTATAAAAAATCATTGTTTCAAACCATGTTATGTATGCCATTTAGATATTTATCTTGAGCCGTTATGCCATCCAATATTATCTAGCTTATTTTATTGATCAAAGCCTAGTTTTCAACATTGAGTTTTTAATTAACTTTTTCAAGTTTGAATTCAAATATTGATTGATTTTTATTTAGGCCTCGCTTCCCAGGGATCGATACACAGATATTTCTCTTTTGAATTACATAACTTAAGTTAATTGATTACCCAAATTTGAAAATTGTCATTTGTTTGTTCATTCAACCTATATTCATCATTGTTTGTGCCTTTATTTGAGAAAACATAGTCTTTTATTTAGGTGCCTTTTGCCTTATAAGTTATACTAATTGATCATGTTTATGTTTGATTCGGTGTGTCAGGTCTATGCCAAAGTTGTTCTAACCTTGTTAGATTAAATCACGTCAAATCATTCTTTATTTCAAGTATAGCTTTTAATGTCACATTTGGTCAAAATCTTAGCAAATTATGTTTGTTTTAGCCTAGATTTTGACTCCATGTTTAGACGAAATCCTTAGCAACTCAACTTTTCTATTTTCTACTTTAGATCTTGTTTGAAACACTTTGACTTAGACTTTGATATGTTGGTTTTATTCAGATGCTTGACCTTTTATGTTTATGACATTAGACATTTGAATTTAGACTATTTCATGCCAAGTTCTAGCACAATTATTTTGGAGATACATCTCCATTTTCAGATCACATTGGAGATACAACTCCACTTTCGACCAAGCTAGATCATGTTTGAACCCTTTATCCTTTAGACATATTTTTTTAGAGTTTGTAGAACTCTAAGCCTTTTTATTTTTAGAGATTTCATCATTTATATAGATATAACTAGATATACTTATGGTGGAGTCACGTAAAATCCAAATTATGATAGAATGACCACACAAAATAACTTTAATTTTTATGGATTTATTCAAGACCCCTTGGATGATAACATGGTTTGTGAGACAACATTTTATCCACCTTGTAAAAATCAAATCAAGGACCAAAGTCAAGGCCTCAACTAAGATGATATGGTTGGTGAGGAGGAATTGGCTATAGATTTATACAATGATAATGTTGTTTGAGAGATGGATCCATACCCTCCTTACAATAATAAATATAGGGAACAGAGGCAAGGACAAGCTTACAATCCAACTCAAGACTCTAATTGAGATGATATGGTTTATGAAAAAAACTTGGATGCTTTGGCTTATACGAGCAATTAAGGTCCATGATGCCCTACCATTTCTATTTCAGGACTTCATCTTTTGGCTTGTACAAGCAATCGAACTCCATAGTGCCCACCCATTATCCAACCATCAGTCATTTCTCATATAGTGAATATCATTCTCCACTTTAGAAAACCTCAACCAATTCAACCCAAATATCAACCAATCCAATTATGATTCCAACCAATCATTCAACTTAAACCTCATCCAATCATTTAGCCTCAACCCATCATTCAACCTAAAGCCCAACCAACCCAACCAAAACCCCAATCAATCCAACCAAAATCTCAACTAGTCCAATTAATCTCTCAACCAATCCAATCATTTGAGGACCAAGTTATGATCAAAATTGGTATTTTTCAACTCATTGAAAACCAAGGCCAAGAGAACCAACCGATCCAAGATGTTTTTGTTGAACCAACCATTTGTGACAAGTCAACCTATGATGAATCACCTTTAAATCCTACACCTATTGTTGAGGAGTCTCATTCTAACGAGTCAGTCTTTATTAAGTCACTTCTTAATGATTATAATTGCTTTTGGGCAAATCAATACCTTGACCATATGCCTATTTTTTAAGAACTTCATATTGACAAGCCAGTCTCTAAGGACTTGTCTTTTGACCTTTTTTCCATCCTAGAGGAGTCTCACTTTAACAAACCAATCTCTGTGGGGCCCATTATGTTATCACAAGCTATTACTTATCCACTACCAAAAATTCAATAGGACATCATTATAATAGAGTATCTATCAGATGAAGAATTAGAGTTAGAGTCAGGTTTTATTCTTGAATTGACATTTGATTTAGCATTAAACATAGAATCAACATCAGTCTCAACATCAAATTTAGATTTTATTGAGTTAGAATCAGATTCAAAAGGAGAATACATTTGTAATTTTTACAACATTGATTATGCATGCCTTGCAGACCAATTTGAATATATTTGTGATCCCTCTATGGTTTTTGAGGATGAGTACTCCATCATTACCACAATTTATCCTAGTATCTTTTATGAGGATTGTGCAACCAACCTCCATTCCATTACCACCAACCAACATAGCCATATCATTGACATTTTATCTCCCACAAGTGTCGATTGAGACAAACAAAATCATATCTTGTTGAACTACATCCATGGTGACATATTAGATGAAGAAAAGTAAGGAGACAAAGACCACAATCATACAACAAAAGAACACTCTCTTAGTGAAACCTTTTTAGAGGTGCTAGGGGATAATCAAATTCAGAACTCAACATCTTTTAGTGAAACCTTTTTGGAGGTGCTAGGGGAAAATCAAAGTCAAAAGTCAACATTCCTTAATGAAACCTTTTTGGAGGTGCTTTGGGATAATCAAAACAATTTCATTGGTAGAAACCTCTTTAAGGCAGCAATAGCTGAGTATAAAAGTTCTTCACTATTTAATGATGACATTATCAAAGATCAAATCAAAATAACTACTTATCTATAGCCTAATTAGATGATAGCTACTCTCAGACCTAAATAATAGAAGAATCTGGTGGTCTTATCAAGATAATATTTAAAAGTCTTCAACCTCGCCACATCCAAAGTTATGTTGAATCCAAAATCAACAACATTGTGTGTGCTTGAAAATCCCAATCTTCATTTGTTTTCCATCCACCATCTATTCCATTATCATTTACCATTCCATTTCAAAAACAAACCTATCAACCAACATTTATCTCTATTTACCATTCATGGTCATAATTTCTTTTGTAGAGGCTACAAAGATACCTTGTCTCAAAATTTGAAGGAAATAGAATCAACGACTAATGAAGATCACAAAAACATTCTTGGCATCTGAATCTATAGCTAGTTCTTGACAAAGCAGTAACTCAGATGAGGTGTGGGTTAGCAACTTACATGATTGATTATTCTAGTTGTATCATTTGTTGATTAAGACGTGTATCTCCACTTCAACAAGAACAACATAATTATTTATCATACCCATTCCAGAACCAAACATGTACCATATCATATCAAGTTATCAATCTTTTTTTCATTGTCACATATCTTAACCATTCACCTTTTCACTTAGGGGCAACCCTCTTACCATTATATCCAATGTATCAAACCAATCATTATCCTAATCAATCATTATTCTATCATATCCCGTTCTCCCATATCATTCTTATCTAGACTAAAGCCTGTTTTTAGTCATCTTATCCAATCTTATTTTGATCTTGGTTACTTTGGTTCTTTATACATTTTTTGCGAGGGGATTCCAATCAAGTTTCAATAATTAATCAAATTTGTGTTTATAATGATAGTTTATGAAAGTAGTTTGACAGTTGATCTACCAAGATATCTTTCATTTTTTGTCCTATATCAAGTTTATTTATGTGAACCTGATTATATCGCCTACTAGGGCAAATCAATGTTCATTAGTCTAATTACTAATTATAATTATCTATGGATAAATTAGTATCATTGATATAATCCATTTTATCCTAGTTATAACCACCTATGGAAAAACTAGGGGAAACATTTATTTATCATGCATTGCCACATCACCTTGCCATTGTTATTTTTTTATTTGACTGACCATTTGCCAGATATGAGAACTTATTGGGACTTAGTTGGTTTTTTCCCACCTTTGGTGTGGATGGAATTACTATGATTTGAGGCTATTTTAGGACTATATAGGCTCTGTTCAATTCATGTTACAATCACTTTAGTCCTCTTTGTCATACGCTCTCATCGTTTTGTGAACAACCTAAGCCAATGCTCTCCCCATTTTGTGAGTTAGTATCTTGTTGTTCTATAACAAGTTAAGATACTTAAAAATTCCAAAAAAATTCATAAGATTTTAAAATCTAAAAATATTTGTCATGTCCAAGCCTAGTCAATTATCCTCAATTTGCCCTACTAGAGCATAGTCATTGTTAGGATGCTTTCTTTTGCTTATGTTTTCAAGATTTATTTTTATTTTTTTATTTCAAGTTATTTGTCTATTTTTGTGTTTTTTATTTGTTTATTTATTTATTTGTTTGATTTCCTATTTATTTGCTTTCAACAATGTGGTCTTGATTTAGTCTATATGTGTTCATTGGAGTATTCTTTGCACATTATTCTTGAATCTATTCATATTCAAATGTCTACATTGTCATCATGGCTTTTATCATTGGTGAAATTATTTTCTATTGAGTATTAGATATCAGGAGCCACTCTTTATGCATATTTTGGCCAACCCCATGTTGTTCAATCATGAGGCCTTCCATCAAATGCTACAACAAAAATCAGCTTTGAGAGGTCTAAAACATCAATGCAACATCACCATCTCCTCAGCACCAGCATCAACAAAAATCCCAATCATAAATCAATCATATCCCAGATAGAGTAATTAAGTAATGAAATAATTTTAACCTTTGTTAGTTTGGGTGAGCATCTCCCTACTAGCAAGTTATCCCAAATTCATCTTTATCCTCTATATCAAGTTATCAATTCTTAGCCATTAATCATGTTTTTCATAATTGGGGTATACTACATTAGCACTGCACACTATCCCACATGCATTCTTAATGATTATATCATTTGCTGAGGCAAATCATTATGTTATTACCATTTTTCCTTTCTTGTTTAGTTGTCTTAACTGGGGCAACTCTATCTTCTCAATGATTATATCGCCTACTAGAGTAAATCATTGTGTTATCATATCACGTTGCCATTGTCAGGATACAATGCTTATAACCACCTTTGAGAAAACTATTATACACCATCCCACTTGCATTTCTTAGTGATTTTACTCAACTTTGGGTGAATCATTGTGTTGTCACCTCATCATCTTCATTTATTTGGTCCCCTCATTTCGCTTCTTTTTTTCAAGGGACCATTTGCCAACTCACTTAACAATCACTCCCTCAAAGGGATATCTGTAGTTCAATCATTACCATTATAGTCGTAAGTATAAAGAACCATTTTATTCTTTGAAAAGATGTTACTATACTTATATCTTGCAACATCTTCTCCAATAAGATAAAACTATAGACACTTAAATTTGGCCACCAATGGCTTCATATCTGACTTTAGATTAATTCTTGCCAATCATTGAATACCTAGCCCAAGATTTTTTATTAGTCTTGAATTCAATTTCATATCCTTACATTAAATCAATTAAATAAGGCAAATACACATATTAAATTATTTAAAATCAAATAAATGACCAAATGCCTAAAAAAAATTAACTAACTTGCACACATTAATCAAAATCAATTAGCAAGTTAAATCAATTTCAAATCCTAATTGATTTCATTCATGAGATAATAAATCAATTAAATCAATTACTAAAAAAAAAAACTCAAGACCATCTTAGAACATCTTAGAATACACTCATTACCTTTGTGAGTTGTCACTTTTAAAAAATATCTAAAAGAATATCCTAGGAATATGCCAAACTCAACCAAACTTAATAAAATCAACCATGGTCAGATTTAATCCATTAAAAAAAATTTGAAAACCTATAAAAGCAAGCCTAGAGCTCTTCATTTAAGGAGCTTAATCAAAATAGAGTTATAATGCAATAATAGATTTGTGAAGCTAAAAGCCTAGTGTTATAATGTTGAAATTGAGCCAAACCATATCAATCAAGCCAAGCATTTAACAATGGTGCATAGAGGAGATAATTTTAGCCATATGTCATTGATGAAGACTTCTTATGCATAATTTGAGAAAGACAAATGAAGAAATCATTTGAAGCTCTTAAAGAAGGTAAAGATTATTATTCTTTGCATTTTAGTTGAGTTTTCAATTGTTATTTGTTCATTAAGCTCCTCCTAAGATCTAGGCTTAGAGATATTAGTATGTTAATTTCATAGTTTTATGGACTAACACTTGATCTAACCTCCTCTCTTTGTCAAATTTATTGATCACAATGGTCATTTTTTTGTGCTTGATTATTCAATAACTCATAATTTTGATTTGTTATTTGTTGCGTCATGGGAGGTAGAGTGTAAAACTAATTTTGATTAAATGCAGGGGAATTTTGATTAATATGTGGAATTGGATTCAAAGATGAGAGTCCATTATTAAACATTTGACCTCATGAATTATGAGGAAAACTATGTATTGATTTACTTGTCGATATTAATAACTTATTAGAATGCCAAAGTTGAAGTATTGGTTGTGGAAACTCTTCATAAAAACACTACAGTAATGGGATCCAAAGTGTTCTTATATATTTCAAGCATTAAATCTACATATAGGCTATACACAAAATTAAATTGAGTGTAAATTTTATAAAATCTTGCATTGAAGGCCCAGATTGACTCATTGAGCTCCCTCTTCATCCTGGTGAAATGTTGATACACCAGACTTAGATTAGTCACTTGCACAAATTGTGCAAAAAAATTATTTTGACACTCAATTCCATGAGGTGATAGAATTTCCCTACAAATTGAGATACCAATCATAAGAAGGATCTTATAGAGTAAATAGGAAAAGCCTGCATGCAACATCCTCATGGGTGACATTCATTAATCTCAGAGTAGCCTTAAAATATTTGATATGTTACTTTGTCATCCTACCATTAAAAAGGGAGAAGGTAAGTAAATAATTTTTTGTATTCCTTGATAAATCATGTTGGTCTCCAAGGATGACAATAACAGATCTCACTAACCAAGGTTAAGCCATAGGAAGATTGATAAGTGGAACATTTCTTACAGGGGAAGGTGTCCTAGCTCAATGTATCTTAGGGATGATAGGGATTAGTCTAGGTCTCCTAGGATTTGATAATGATGAAATCAAAAGGCTAAGTTGGGCTCTAGACCTTGTTACTATCCTAGGTGTCTTCAATGCAACTCTTTGTAGTGGCAAACCTCTACTATTGAGAAAACATACAAGTGTGCCCTCCTTCTATCTCCAAATTTTCTATCTATTGATGTGGGTTTTATGCATACCAAAGAAAGTTAAATGAGGTAGCCTTTAACATTTTTAGATCTTTATGGAATGAGGTTCCATTACAAGGCACAAGTTGTAGGTATGAGATTAAATAACTAGGTAATCAAATAGTAGGTTGAGCTTATGGGTTGTTTAACCAAGTTTTGTTGATGGATGTGTGGATTCTAATAGAAATCAATCACTAAGTGAGTTGGATGGGTGGAAAATTACTTTATGGTAAGTAGATCTTAAAGAAAACTAAAAAATGAAAAGAAGGGTAAGGCAAAAAAGAAGGCTCCATTTTCCTAAAAAGTCACTTCTAAGACTATTTATTTGGTGGACAAGTATCTCCAAGACCTGTGTTTTCTGCTTGCAGCTACTGCACACTCAAGAATAAACATGGTTAATAGTATGGGAAAACAAGTATAGGAAGCTTGTTTGTCTCAATTGAAGGTTGCTCTCTTTAAGATCATTGTTACACACTCTTATCTAAAAGGTTACACCTTGGATCAAAAAGTTGTCTAGAATAGCTATAGCTTACGCCTAGATGACTATATCAAAGGAAATACTTCTACACACCTTAGATTATCAACTCAAGCTATAATAACTACTTAAACTAATGAAATTTACCAATCTTCAATTAATGTTGCACATCTAATATCAATATTAATTAATTGAAATAATCAGATTCATCTATAGCATTAACACACTTATAAATTATTGAATTGATACAGATAAAAAACTAAATTTTATTAACATAGAAAGGGAAGAAGAAAGAACAAATACATTTGCATGACAATCAATCTCTTCTTTTATATTGATCAAAAACTTTGACCCTTTGAAAATAGGGTTTTACATGTATTTAAAGGTCTTGGGGAAGGTGTCACCTTATCCCCCAAGTATAGAAAAACTTTGGATTACATCAGCATAACTAGAACACAAGTTCTAGTTTGATATAAAACTGCATATTATAACTTACAGAATACATCAGAGATGCAACATGTGCATGTTGATCAAAATAATTTATTTAATTAAAACATGGATGTAACAAAACTTAACTATCCATTTTTAATTATTACATGTAAAATCATACAAAAATAACATTTGACTAAGGCTAATTTGGCTCCTACTTGACACTTTTCATTGTTACTGTTGGAACTATAGTTATAACTAGAGTTGCGCTAGTGACTGGAGTGGAACTTGTTGTAAAAAACATGGTGACTAGAGTTGTAACTAGAGATGAAATGGTAGCTTGAATTGGAGTTATGACTGGAGTTGAGCTAAGAGGTGGAGTTGATGTACTTGCTAAGTTGAGAAGGATTGAAGTTGATGATAGTGTTGTAACTAACACATTAGGTGGAGTCTGGCTGAGGAACTAGTAGGTGGTACTGAGGTTAATTTCTTATTGGCATCTAACTATTGATAATATTAGTATTTTTTGGCATATTACGCCATATTAAGCTCCTATCAAGGAGAGGAGGTTTGGTTACCCTATCTACATATTCTACTAGCCTTGTATGCTATGTATTGGTAGCTCAGAAGCTTACCTGAAAGACCTCTACTTTAGTAGCTTTCATCCTTGCTGAACTCAACGTCTCTTTAATATCCTCCAGTATTAGTCCTTATAAAATTTTGTTAAAAATGTCTAAATTTTTTTGTATCATTTGATAAAAAATAGTCTGGGCTACCAACTTCTTAGTGTTATCTCATTCTCCTATCAATTCTAGCTCATCTAAAATCTATACTGCATGTTTCTCTTGTTCAGTGAGCTTATTAACTAAAGCATCGATAACACTCACCCAATCCTAGACCTTTGAGTCCTTATGAATGCTATATTTAATGCATTGGCTGCCTCCAAGGGAGTTAACAAATTCAAATGGCTGAATGCCTTATTAGGACTATACAACACCAATAAATTCAATCTATTCTCATCTTCTTTGAGAAGTTTAAATAATTTTGTTATTATAGTTACACATGGATCCAATTGGAATCTCAATGAATGAATGGTATCCAAAATTTCATATAATCTTAATTCTGCACTCTATACATCTTGCTCTATTACTCTATAAGACTATCTCTTCTTCTAATTCTTTTTTGGCCTGTTATGTTCCCTCATGGATGGCCAATACTACTTCAGTATGGGTCTCCATGTAAGACTTAAGGTCATTAATGTAGGGAGACTGACTATTCTTCCTATCTTGTCTTTTTTAAAGAGAGTAAATATCTTCTCTTTCTTCCAAAATTAGGCCTCTGCCTCTGCCATTGCTATCTTCTATCTTCATCTTCCTTACCTTTTACACTGAGGTTGTTGCTTTGTCAAAGAGCGATCTCATAGTGGGTAGTCTAGTGATATTTAAATTTTTCCTTTTAGAATATAACGCTCCTAACTCCTTGGTCCAATATGGAAGAGTCAACTTTGATGGATTTAATTATTGGGCTTCTATTTATGTATTATTTTCAAGCTCAGGTTTAGGCTCAGTGGATGGATTAGGCATTGAGGGACAAATTATCTTGGATCAGTCTATGTTCCCTAAGTGTGGCATGGGATGCACAATGTAGACATGTTTATTCTTGGGGGCTCTTTTTGATGCCACCATTTTTGTGGTCTAAACTAGTCCTAATGAAGGTAGTGGTGAACCAAATTGACTAGAATAAGCTACCACTTGGGTGATGGGTTGGCTGGTGGTTATGGAAGCAGAGGTGTAAATTGAAGGAACAAAGGTTGGAGAAATGGTTTCCATAATGAAAACATCCATAGTAGGTAATGTTGACACAAGATTAAAAGTAGAGAAAACTAGCAATCACATAGACAAAACAACTGGTAATGACATAAGAGGAGAAAGGCCTAGGGGAGCAGTGAACAGAGCACCCTTACTAGATTGGTCACAACAAAAGGTGCCTTTGCTTTCAATCCTTGTAAGTTAAATACTTTAGCTTGATGTATCTCCTCTTCATACACTTCATATATTGGCTCACTTTCAATTGAAGTTTGTGCCTCTCTGCTTTCTACCTATGTGGATGGAGTTTATGGCCTTTCTATCCTAAATTTTTTTTGATACCATATTATTATCCTTTCATCCTGAGGAATAGTCACTTGTTGGGTAGGAGAGGTAAGAGTCATACTAGATGTTATAGATACTGAAGCCACCATAGTAGGTGCCATCTCTTCCTCATCAGAGGAGTCCAAGTATATGATCTCTACTTCTTCCCCAATAGTGTTGTTCTTATCCTACATTAGCTCTTTTGTTAATTCTTATTTGACCTTCCTCAGTTCAACAATAGATGTTTGAACTATATGAGTCTATTTTTCCTCTTGCTAAGAGGCAATTGATGTTTCTCCTACCACTTGATGATCCTCATGATCTCTAGCAGTTGATGTTCCCCCTACCACATGCTCTTGCTCTTATTAATCTTTCATCATATAAGGTGGTTGTTGGGGGTCTTGGCTATGGTCAATTGGATTTTGGAAAGGTATTCTACTCTAGAAATTAAATGATCTCCATCTCACTAGTAGTGGGATCCTAAATTTGGCTTGACCAAGTATAAGAGAGGGATCTTCTTGTATTAACCTCAACAAATCTTCACTTAAGCCACCAGTCTCATCCCTTTCCTTTACTTCTTCATCTTTTGCATTAAGCAATAAAAAGTCATGGTTGAAAGGTTCATGCTTATATGGGATACTGAGATTGTGAACCTTTTGATATACTCTCTTATGGGGGTCCTAATCCCTATGAGGAAGAGTAGCCAAGGCATAAGCCTTCCTTGCATTGTCAACCTCTCTAAAATGTCTCTTGTATGTATATTTCATCCTTACAATAGTGAGATGGGAGATGTGGAAAGTGCTTTTCTTACTCTTTATCAAGTCCTCACTATACCATTATATAATTGGAAATTAATCTCTTGCTCGATAAATTTGCCTGGGATAAATTTGGAGAGCTAAAGAGGGTTTACCTTATGCCCAACAACCATGATAAATATATAATATGGTTATAAAAAATAATCACCAAAGATACAAGTGTATTGGTGATGCTCTTTAAAATCTTGGCTAGAGAATGGCCATGAATTTCCATTCAAACTTGAGGATACAGGTCCTTTGCAATTCTATCCATGTTTCTCATGTATGCATAGATGTGAACAAAAGAATATAAGTCATATATTCTTTTCTTGATATAGTCAAGGTTGGGATTCCATAAAGTCTCATTATGTCTTTAAATAGTCCCCATGACTACATACAAAAGATATAACATCATGTAGAAGTTCCTACCTTGGGGCCTCTTGTCTTTGTACAATATATATTCATGCAGACAGGCATTGATAACCTCCCATAATGCATAGGTGCACTCTAAAGTGATGAGTAGGCCAAGTAGGGGAACCCATTCTAAATGTAGAAAATGAATGATTAGGTGTCCAAATAATTGATATAATAATGCCATGCCAATACAAATTCTCATCCAAAATCGAGTGATGGGTACATGGTTCTTGGTATTTTTTTCACTGTGAAAGTCTCACAAGAAGCCATTTCCCTACTGATTGTTTCACATTATTAATTGTCTTCTAAGTAACCACATTGTGCAAGTCAAATGAGGTGTCTATAATGGGAAAATATAAACACCTCATGAATGTGTCACCTGAGATGTATGTAATTACTGTGTTATTGGTGACATAATGTATATAGCCACTGTCTACAATTTTGCCTTTGAAGAATAAGTCTTACAACAAGTCGATGCATGACATGACTTCTAGATTGGATGCTACATAGTGGATTGCCTAGTGTTTAAAAGATAATAATTAAAATATAGCTTGCTTATCTTCTACTAAAGTTTCCTCCTCACATGTAAATAAATCAACATTCTTAATGACCTTCCATAGAGCCGAGTAATTGGCATGAAGATCATCAAACATTATTATGTCAAAAACCATGTCTAAGTATTATATGGAGTCCTTAATGGAGAACCTAGATGGTGGTGGAGATCCCTTGTATACCATAGATAAAGATGCCATTGTTGTTTCTCGATGCTAGTGTGATTCAAGTTCTTGAAAATGGTGGTCTAAAATTTTGTTATAATTTTTTAAAGATGTTTTAGATGCAACTAGGGATTTTGAAATTGCATAAAGCTATGTGCACTCAAGATATTAAAAATAAAATGAGGTTAACTAATTTAGGGGATCAATATTCTAGTTTTATGCATTTTTTCTAATTTATGCCCCATTAATCACCAATGTCTACAAGCTCATCACCTTCATTCAATTGAATCTTGACCACCTAAGTCTAGTGGGTAAGCCGCATAGGATGCTTAATCATTCAGAGTGCCATGGTGTTACTTTTTATTTTTAAACTTGATGCAGGAGCATCTACGGGTGCATAGTCTATTTCATTTGTCTTAAGTATCTTGAATGAGTTTTCCTACAAAAAGTTGTAATTCAAATTGTAATTTGTTAAAAAAGAATGATATTTTGGGCAAAATAAGCCGTGACACCTTATAACCATATGGAATAAGGTGAATCAAAACATAATTAGTGTGTATTGGTTGTTAGTGGAAGGATTCTTCAGTTGAAGGATGTTGTTGAGTCACTTTAGGAGGTTGTTGTAGCTGCTGAAAATTTCTAGGAAGATTTTTTCTAAGCATAGTTAAGACAAGTATAGCTTGGCAAATTCATAAAAGAGGACAGAGGGACGAAGAAAAAAAGGAGGAGGATCTCCTTTAGGGAGAAAAGGAGTCACGAAGGCCATTCGACCTGTATTATCCTATTTTGACTGTGGTAATAGAAATCCAAGTCTTGGGTTTTTGAATATTAAGAAAGCCGAGCCTTGAGAGAGCCGAGATCAAGAGTAATGGATCACGGTGGAGTAATAGACAAGTAGAGTCATGGTTAAAAAGAGGTTATGTGGAATGTGGAAGATGTCGGTGAAGGGGTCATGAATGGTTTTTAAAAATTCAGGCCAAATTATAAGCCATCAATGGAGGCCGAGTAACGAGACCATGAAGAACATTACACATCGATCCCGGTTGATGCATCCAATTATTATCATTGTCTGAGCTTAGTTGACAGAAGAGAGATCAAGGAATAATGATGTGATCGACTATTTTAATAAAAGGCCATTGGTGATGGCATTGGTCGATAGAAGATATAAATGTTTGAAGTAGCGGTCTCAAATGGAGAAGTAGATCGCCATTTTATAATCCTTGATGTTTGTATGTAGACACAACCCGAGAATGTAGTGAGAGTCTGGAAACTATTGAAGGACTATAAGAATGAACTAGAAGTAAACTGTGTAAACAGAGCGTAGGGAAATGTAATGTGGATGGAGATTTCTATAGCATAAAGTTGGTCTTGCAATGTTTTCATGGATACTTGAAATGGTAAGGATCTATTTATGTTATGTATTTGGTTATGAGAAAAGTGACATCCGAGTTGGAGAAACATCTAACTGAAAATGGGATAGAAATACGGAATTATGAGGCATTGCTTTTGGATTTGAAAGTGTTTTCATCTGGTCAATTATTGGGGTCTAAGAAAAAAAAGGTGTTTTGGAGGGGCCTACAAGTTTGCAGAATCAACGCATCAATTTTGGTATCAGATCTTGAAGCTCTTGGGAATTTGGTAATTTGTTGAATCAAGATTCCTAATGAGTTGAAGGAAGTTTTAGTAAATCCGAGCACTAGAAGACCCTACTGAAGAAAAGGTATGAGTAAGATTTAATATTTGGTTTGAAGTCTATGTTTTGAAGATTTTTTTTGAGAACAAAGCAGGAAGTCTTGAAGCTAATTAAAGCTGGGAAAAGAGAGAGAAGAGCTCACGGAATCTCAATAAATGGTGACCCAAGGTAAAGTAAAATTGGATTTGTGATTTGTGTTTGTTGAAGTGTTGTATAAAGAGTTGCTGCAGGATTGAGAAAAGGATCAAAAGACTAGGATGCAAAAGGCCTAGGTGAGATCAAGGAGATTGTCAAAAGACCAGTCAAGAAGAAAGGCTTGGGTGAGACAAGTGGACCTACAGGGATCAAGAGACCAAGGTGGAAAAGACTTGGGTGAAGATCTCAAAAATGGAAGTATTATTGAAGACACTATAGAGTAGCAAGGTACATGAGGGCACCAAGAAGAAAACAAGCATCCAAAAGAAGAAAGGTATGACCAGTATTGAAATTGATAGTTTGGAAAGAGAGTTAGCTAAGATTAAAGATGAATATGAGTCTTAGATGCAGATGGACAAGCAAGCATGGGTATGGCCAATGAGGAAAAGGTTGAAGTGGCCAATTGATCTCCTAGTGAAGAGGAGAAAAAGGCAAAAGAAGATTGCCATGAAAAGTGAAGCCCATAAAGGCAAGAGTGTGAGCAGGCTACTAAATGAGCAACAAAAAGAGGAAGAGATTGTGAAAAATGTTCTCATTGAGGAGAACAAGAGAAGAGAAGAAAGAAAATATGAAGTTATAGGAAGAGCACTTGAGAAGATGAGAGTGTTGGTGAAGAAAACACTCATAGGGACCTTGTGGTCTCTTGTTTTTATATCTAATGTTGTCTTTGAATGGGTAATTGCAGGTATGAGTAGCTTTGTGAAGGTCAAAAGAAAGGCCTTGAAGAATGAAGAGATTGGTGCAAGAGAAGACACCAAGTACACAAGTGAATGTGTAAGAGAAAAGAAAAAGTTTGCTGTTGTTGATAAGGAAGAAGAGATGCATTGGTTAATGCATGAGGAAGGTGTTGAAGAACCCCTACAAGCAAGAGGAGAGATGGAAGATGAAGATGACTTCCATGATGCCATTGAAATCCAAGAAGAGGAAATAAAGCAGTCAAGCACAAAGGAAGAGAAAGATTGCTCCATGGATCAAACTATCAAAGAGGTAAATGAAGTGTTAAGACTTGACTTTGATTGTTATTGTGAGCATGAAGATATTAATACACAGGTTAGAAGAGGCAAGAGGAAGATGAAATCCTCACACAAAGCAGTTAACCATGGGTACATAATGCCAAAATGGTTGAAGAAGCACACATTCAAGCAACAGGTACTTAAAGAGGAAAATTTGATGTCTAAAACTGATTTTCATCATATTTTTAAGATAAATGTAGCTGTACAAGATTGTGAAAATATAAACCAAATTGCTATCTCAGTGTTAGCCAAAGAGCATGGTTACAAAGTGCCAAAATGGCTCAAGGGATCAACAAACATAAAGAAGGACATAAAACTCAATCAAGATGATGATTCAAGAAAGAAGCAAATACAAAGCATGAAGGAAGAGGTAGAATGCAAAGTGAGCAAGGCCAGCTATCAAGCAAGACAACATGAAGATGTCAAAGAGCAGAAATTGGTTGGTGAATTGAACAAGTGTCATCCTAAAGCTATGAAGAAGGTATGGATGGCTAAAGGTGAGAAAGAAAACTTCTCAAAGAATAATGAGGTAGAGAATGAGGATACAAAGATGAAAGGTAAGTCAATTGCTTACAATGAATGGGATAATGATTGTTTTGAATCATTTAATGATATTTTTATGGAAAATGAGGAATGGAAAATGTCTATGAAAACTAATGTGCAGCAAGGAGAGAGTTCCAAGAGGATGGATGATGAAAGTGGAGATGTGAAATCAGTTCACATGTTTGAAAAGAACAAGGAGAGACAAGGTAATAGTGTTCCTATTGTTTTTGATAAGTATATTGATGTTGATGAAGAAGTTGACTTGTATGCAGAAACCATAGAGTGGATGAATGTATTCATAGAGGATGAAAGACAATTTGGTCCTAAGTTTGATATAGGACATGAAGATTTGGATGAGCTTGTGTTGAGTGAAGAGTTTAAGAGGATAGAAGAGTTGTTGAATCCTCCAAAAGAGTTGTGTAGAGGCACATATCAACATGGTGGCACCATTAATCAGATGGAAAATGAATTGAGTCAAGAACAAAGAAAGATGGTGAGGGAAGATTTAGACAAAGAAGAACAACATGAAGACAATCAAGGGGCCTCATGGCCTCAAGTTTTTTATACTAAGGTTGCTTTTGATGTTTTGAATGTAGGTATGGAAGTTGTTGAAGTAAATGATAACCATAACTCAATGGATGCACTGATGAACCAAGAAGGCAAAGAAAACTTTGGAGACACATATGAAGATGAAACATGGATATGGAAGATTGTAGCTGAGAAAGAGATGAGAAGAAGAAAATACAAGAAGAAAAAGAGAAACAAAAGAAAGAAGAAAGATTGGTTTGAGAAAACCAATGATTTTGAAAATGACTTTGTATCATGTGTAGGAATGAACAAGAAGTCCAAGAAAAGAATCAAATGTGGTGCTATGGAACATGTGCATCAATATGAAGAAACAGTTGAGGTAGAGAACAATGGATGGCTTTTAATTGCAGCAAAAAGAGCAAATAAGCATACATGAGCAGGGGCTCATGACAAGTTTCAAGCATGGTAGTCTGATGCAGGAGCATCTACGGGTGCATAGTCTATTTCATTTGTCTTAAGTATCTTGAATGAGTTTTCCTACAAAAAGTTGTAATTCAAATTGTAATTTGTTAAAAAAAATGATATTTTGGGCAAAATAAGCCATGACACCTTATCACCATATGGAATAAGGAAAATCAAAACATAATTAGTGTGTATTGGTTGTTAGTGGAAGGATTTTTTAGTTGAAGGATGCTGTTGAGTCACTTTAGGAGGTTGTTGCAGCTGTTGAAAATTTCTAGGAAGATTTTTTCTAAGCATGCTTGGCAAATTCATAAAAGAGGATAGAGGGACAAAGAAAAAAAGGAGGAGGATCTCCTTTAGGGAGAAAAGGAGTCATGAAGGCCATTCGGCCTGTATTATCTTGTTTTGACTATGGTAACAGAAAACCAAGTCTTGGGTTGCTAAATATTAAGAAAGCTGAGCCTTGAGAGAGTTGAGATCAAGAGTAATGGATCACGGTAGAGTAATAGACAAGCAGAGTCATGGTTAAAAAGAGGTTATGTGGAATGTGGAGGACATCAGTGAATGGGTCATGAATGGTTTTTAAAAATGCAGGCCAAATTATAAGCCATCGATGGAGGCCAAGTAACAAGACCATGAAGAACATTACACATCGATCCCAGTTGATGCATTCGATTATTATCATTGTATGAGCTTAGTCGACAGAAGAGAGATCATGGAATAATGATGTGATCAACTATTTTAATATAAGGCCATTGGTGACGGCATTGGTCGATAGAAGATATAAATGTTTGAAGTAGCGGTCTCAAATGGAGAAGCAGATTGCCATTTTATAATCCTTGATGTTTGTATGCAGACACAGCCCAAGGATGTAGTGAGAGTCTGGAAACTGTTGAAGGACTATAAGAACGAACCAGAAGTAAACTGTGTAAATAGAGCATGGGGAAATGTAATGTGGATGGAGATTTCTATAGCACAAAGTTGGTCTTGCAACGTTTTCATGGATACTTGAAATGGTAAGGATCTATTTATGTTATGTATTCGGTTATATACAAGTTTGATCATTTTCCATAGCCTCCTTATTCAATAAAGAGCTGAGGTGTCTGTTGTATGGAAAACTCTATAATTTGGATTAAGATACCACAATTGGTGTGGATCCATGGTGTTTATCAGTAGCTACTGCACATAGGGTGGAGGAGGCGTTTATAAGGAAGGGGTAAAAGCTTGTTCACCTAGAGATAAATTTGGTCGATGAAGTTGGAGGGATCAGCGTTTGCCTGAAGTATCATCTATCTGCATACATCCTCTGAAATTTGCTGGGTGTTCTATCCAAGAGAAAAATTAGATGATTTAAGTGAAAAACTTGATCAGGAGAAAGCTGAGGCTATCATCCTAACTGCACTTGATGAGGTTGCATGGCTCTTCAACATTCATGGATCTGATGTAGCTTACACTCTAGTTGTAATTGCTTTTGCAATTGTGACCAAGTCCTCTGCCTTTGTATATGTTGACAAGAGAAAAGTGACATCCGAGTTGGAGAAACATCTGACTGAAAATGGGATAGAAATACGGAATTATGAGGCATTGCTTTTGGATTCGAAAGTGTTTTCATCTGGTCAATTATTGGGGTCTAAGAAAAAAAAAAGGTGTTTTGGAGGGGCCTACAAGTTTGCAAAATCAGTGCATCAAAACTTTTCATTGTATGGTTTAGTCTGGGGGTCAACCTTTGCCTTTGGGATAAATGATATGATATGGTGAGCATAGGATTCCTAGAAAAAGACCACGAAGAGAAAAATGCTCTTTAGAGAGATTCATTTGGGAAGATTTGTCTGAAAGTCATTGAAGGGAAAGTTCTCAAACAAAAAGCTCTAAATGAATGTCACCAAATGAATAGTTCTTGAAAACCAAGTGTTCTTTGGGGAGATTGTCATTCGAGAGGAAGTTTCCATAGATAAATTTCTTGAATGAAACCTTTCAAATGAAAACAGCCAAAAAGAAAGTTCCTGAAGGCCAAAACCTTATAAAGACCTAAAATTTATGAAGTAAAGTTGTTTCATAAGAAGTGTCAAATAAAATGATCTGAAGGAAAGTTGATGACCAAAAAGTTACCAACCAGAACACAATTTTGGATTCTAGCTTCTTTTATTGTTACCTAGTTAAAACCATGAGGTAGAAAATAAAGGCAAAAATAAACAAATGAATAAAACAAAAATTTCTTATTTTAAATTATCCCATTATAAATGTGGATGAAAGACACACACACTAAAATCATCCTAAAAATGTTTTTTTATCTCCTTTTAACTTTAATATGTGAAGAAAGATAAAAATAAAGAAAAGATAACAAAGGTCTAAGGAAAATGGTAGTCTAAAGATGGTTTTAGGTATTTATGTTTTATCACTCAAATGAAATATATACTGGTATTGATATGTGGCTTGGTACTTGGGGTGTGCTCCCCTCACATCACAATCCCACAACCAGTGAGGGTGCTTAGCCAAAATATATCAATAATAAGAGATTATACTCAGAGAAAGAATTAAGTTGGTTCTCCCCTTGATGGTGAAATCCAAGTAGGATCACTAGGAAAAAGGTTGCTATGAGGTGATGAAATCCCTATCAATTCTTTATGTCAGGTGTTTTGATGTATTAATTATGATAGTGATTTGGTTCGTGTGTAGATAAATTTAAGACTATGATAGATTTTTGCCTAAATTATTTTATGTGAATTACTAAGGGAAGCAAAAATAGATGTAGTTTATTTTAACCCTAAGAGGAAATAAAATGCAAAGTCTAGATTTCTTTGAATGAACACAACAAAAAAAGAAAGGGAGAGGAGATTTAAAATTCAAGAATGAATTTCAAACAAATAAAATGATACCTTAGGGTCCCATCAGGTGTGCCAAAATTTTTTAGTAGTTTTTTGTTTCTTTTCAAGATTTTCTAATTAACCACTAAGAAAACAAATTAAATGTAGGGTTTGAAAGATTACCTATGGATGAAGGTTGATTTGAGCACCGTTGATCAAGTTCGATTGTGAGAACTCCTCTTTATCTAGGGAGGAATGACTTGTAACTCACCACACTTAAACAAAAAATTGATTAATAGGATAATGGGTGGGCTGCCTAGTATAACACTAGTCCCAAGAAGCAATGAGCTTCCTTAGGTGGATGTCATCCCATGTTCTAACATTCAAGTTTATTTTCAAACATGAAATTATAGTGATAAATAAGATATGGATAAATAATTTTGAAGATAATTAATTGATAAAGAGATTTATATGATCAAAATATGCATCTTAGAATTCAATAACAATGTCTATCTTCTTAGATTATAGCTAACTGTTCATCAATATGTGTGAAATCATGTATGAAAACCACAAGACAAAGTCCTAGCTCAAAATCATATCACTCTGACCTACAAAGAGAGGTTGAGCGACTATGGGAAGATCAAATATGCTAACAAAATTATGCACTAAACCAGTCAGGGTCATCTACATGAACATAAAGAAGTTTTAGAAAATAGAATGTAGATGTTATAAAATGTTTTAAAGATTTAACAGGGATCGATGTCAATCCTACAGGATCGATGCTGGTTTGGATAGATCGATGTCTATTCTATAAATAATATCAAATAGTGAAAATAGACTATAATAAAAATTTGTATTTTTAATAAAGTAATGAAAATCGATAGAGATAGAGATTTAATAGATAGAGAACAATTTGATAGAGATTTAAGATTTTAAATAGGGTGTTTATGACTATTTTAATTAAATGGATAGAGATTGACAATGATCCCACAAGATTAACATCAATTTAGATGAACTGATGGTGATTCTATGTAGAATTAATGAATATTAAAAAGACTATAATAACAACTTGATTTTTGATAGAATAATGAAATCAAAATGCAAATAAAACACAGAGACACAATATTAAATGAGAAGGTTGAAAAACATGCAAGATACTGACCTTTAATGGTTGAAAAATGGATGCCAAAAGGAAGATGAATGACCTTCCCAAAATCACTTGGTAATCACTCCTTCAATGGTAACGAAGGTGCTTAAAAGGTCTATATGGATTCATCACTGGTTTCCATAGCAACTCATGATAGAAAATAATCTCATTGCATTCAAACTTGTTCCTCTTGAGCAATCGAGGATTGTGGTAATTTTAAGGATCGACGTCGATTCTAATAGATTGATGATGATCTTGGATGATAGACATCGATTTACCAAAGATGGATGGAGGCTAAACAAAATGTCATTCCAACAGGTTGGCATGGGGTAAAATGGGGTTTAAATGGGTTTGAGGTTTTTTGAGTCATTTTAACCACAAGATAGGTTGTTAGGATATTGGGAAATTTGGTTTTTATTTGATTTTAATATTTTATGCTTTTAGGGGTAAAAAGGGGTAATTACTATTTAACCATAGTAATTAACTTATAAACCTAGATGGTAAGGGGAAAATTGATGGTAAAATGTAATTATAAAAATAATTATATATGGGGGGCATTATGACATAATGGTGCATAATAGTAATACAAGGTGTATAAATTTAGCATCTATATAAGCCTTGTTACACTTTTTATTGCTTGGAGTTGATGAACATGGATTACAAGTCTCTTGGGAAGAGCTAATATTATTTCCCATTGAACTAGAAACATGTGTATGAATTTTTAATCCCTAAAAATAAACTTCAAGAGGCTACCTCCTTTACTTATAACCTATTTACTAGAAATAATTTTGGGTTTACTAGTTGGATTATAAAATTTGTATGCTTTGATCTCATCAATTATCTTGTGAATTAATATTATGATCCATATTCTGATAAAAATAAACATCCTTTATTTCACCCTTACCTTAACTTGTGGTCATTTCATTCTACAAATTCATTTAAATTGATGGACTTTCAATCTCTAAATTACACTTGGATTTTGAAGGAATCGTCTAACTTGTTGAAACCATCTTTGTGATTTGTCATGTGATTAAAATAACTTGAATTAAGAAACCAAAAATTATTTCCATCCTTTATTCCCACATTACATGTGATACAATAATATAAGTTTTATTGAACCTCAATTTTTTTTAATCTTGAAATGCCTTGTTTTCATTCTCTTGATTAGTTTTATTCTTAGTTATTAGTATCCTACAATATTTTATAAAATGTCATGATTTTTTGCAATAATGACGAGTAAGATCTATTCTTATCTTACTTGTGAAGTTACCTTTAGCTTTATATTTATAATTTGGGTTTTGTGAACTCCCATTATTCTAATTTTAATGTTTTTATTTGGTATCTAAAACTCTTTCTTTAGTTTCAATCGCATGTTCTTGATCTCCTACATATAGTCTCATCTTATCCTCATGGGATAAGAAATAACCCACTAACTTATAAAAAATTATAATGTTCATGTCTTGACACTCCTGAAGAGTGATCAAAACATGCATGTATATTTGAGTTAAATATCTTGAAATAGTCCTTACTATAACACTATCTTGTATAGTTTCTCTATAAACCCTCATTTTATACACTAAGTCATTTATCCTTATACAATGTTCTCTAAATCTTTCATTATCAAATATTATAAAAAAATTAAAATTCATTTTAATAGTTTTGAATTTTAATTCTCTTACCTTTGTGGATCATTGATATGAAGTTTCTAAGAAATTACATGCCTCATGTGAATTTTTGCATTCAACAATTATTGGATAAATGTTTGTATCTATGGTACTCTAAATATAGAACATATCGTATGCATCAACACTTTCTTCATCCTTTTTTAATTTTTATTTTGAGTCAAAGTATTCCAATTTTCATGTGGAGTGTATCCATGGAGAACATTCTCCCAAAATCCTTCCCATACAATACTTCTCTTCAATTGATTTCTTCAATATTTAAAGTTGTCATCTTTCAAGAAGGGAATATCATATAAGTAGAATTCACATAAGCCATGATACTCTTGATCATGGATTAAAACCCTTATAAACATTTATTAAATAAGAATATAATACCAAATGAATGTTTTGAATGTATGGAGGGAGTAATAATTAGCTCTAATATGAATAAAAAATGAAACTATATATCATCCAATCTATCCCAGAATTACTAGTTATTAGTCTAGTAGTGTTATAACTATGATTGATGAAAAAATATACACTAAATAAATTCAGATTAAGATTATAAATCTTGATATTTTTCATTTGTGAATACCTAAAATAAAAATTAGAGCTAAACATATGCAAAAATAATTCTCAAGAATAAATATTGTAACACACTTGTGTACAATCTTTTATTAACAAGAAAGGCTAAAACAAGCCAATTACAAGAAACTTGTATGACAAGAAAAAGGATTGAAAGTTATATTAACAACTTACTTAAAAAAATTTAAATTAAAAATAGACTCTTAAAATATAATCTAAGATAACTGAAATTAGACTCAAGATAACAAGTTTGACTCACTGATAATATTTGGTCAACATGTGAGAAACCTTTCTTAACAAGTAAGCAAAATATGCACACTAGATAAGTTAGGTGTCCCAAATCCATAAAAAATAATAAATTGATTAAAATAACTTAAATTTTAGTTGAATCAACTCTATAAAGTGTTCTCTACATCTTGGAGATAAATGAATAAGTGTTTTAGATCAATTAAGTACACATTCAGTGAAATACACCTTAACTGACACTACTAGCTATTTTAGGAAGTTCCCTAAAAGTGTCAAAAATTGACCAAACAATTAATCAGGGACATAAATGAGTTAAATAACCTTCAAAAACTAAAAAAACACAAAATAAAATAATTCTAACATCAAATATTAAGTGTTGACATTGGCATCATAATCAACATTTTAGTGGGCTTTTCATACATAAGATAATCCTTTTCAAGAGCAAAAATAAGTTTTAGTACGGAATATAGTTTCAAAATGTGTAAAATGGTTCAAAATTTAGTCATTGTAATAGATTAAGGGAGAATATGACATTCATATGCACTCATATTTCATATTCAAAGTAAAAATTCTATAGTTTCAAGTGAAAGATACAAGTTTATGCATAAGTTTCAAGTATAATTTACAATTGGCACCTACATGCAGTTATAAATTATATAATTATAATGGGGGCATGATACATTAATGCACACTATGTTATTTTTAAAAATTTCAAAATGTTATTTTCTAATTTGCAAACATGGTAGAATAATGGATGTACTCCATTATATTTTAATCATGTATTAAAGGACAAAGTTAGAATTGAATCTATAAGCAATTTATTGTGGTTGTTTAAATTTAAGTGCATAATGCATAACTTAGAGATTCAGTGCCTTCTAACATTATCTCTTAAAATCCATTATATATTTTGACCCATTTCACATCTTGGGGTTACAAATAATAGTTGAGATAAATTTAAGTTCTTACATCCATCAATGGGTGTTATTTGTATTCTACAAGTGAAAATTCAATTTGGGGCTTGATCACCCTCAAATTCTCTATTGGTTTAGCTAAGGAACCAAAATTTATCCAAGTGATTCATGGGAAGCACCAATTTACCAATGCTTCATGGAAGAATCATATCCAAACAAAGTCATAAAAGGAAACATGGGTTAAAAATATACATGGTGTATTCCTACCTTACTCTAATTTTCAAATTTCAATATTTAAGTAATTTTTAAATTCAAACATTTTTAAATTTAAAGATTCAAACAATTTTCAAATTCAAGTTTTTTCAAATTTCACTTTTTAAAAGAACAAAGTAACCAATTCATGTTTTTTTGTAGGGTTTTCCAAAGATTACAGTGTCCTAAATGATTGGAGTACTATCTAAAATACAAAGTCTATTTTACACACTAAGGTATATATTTCCTTTAATCTAGTAATTTCATTTATAGACTAAAGTGGGGGGTGTAAATATAGTATCCTAATTCTGATCATGAATACTTGATCATGTTAGTTTTATCCCATTTTATCCTTAATTAACTTGTGCAATTAATTAATACATATTTTTAAACTTTATCCTATCCTAAGCACTTAAGAGGGCCTTATTTATTACAAACTATTATTTATCACCTATTGAAAGGTCCTAATTACTAAAAATGTCCTTAAGCATCTATATGCCCAAAGACAAATCCAAATATTCACACATTTCCCTAAGGGACAATAATGTATGATAGGGACAATAGTGGGAGGCATTCCTATCCCTATGGGACATTTCTATCTTAAGCCCTTCAATAGTCAAAATTTTAAATTAAAACCTTATATATCCTTTCTTCCATGTTTTAGGCTTCCTAGTGTGTGGTTTCCCATTTTACATTATTATAAAGGCACATTGAAGTCACTTATTCTTCCATTTGTAAATTTCAATACACAGGCATATTTACACTATTGCATACTAATAAAAAGTTCCCTATTATTAATTATTATAATTTTAAGTATTTAAAATAACCCTCAACTAGTCACAAGGATGTATTATCCAACCCTAAGAAAAATATGATCAAATATTCAATATAGTTCTATATGCATTCATATAGTCAAAGGAACATAATTGCACAAAACACTCTAAGTGGAATAACTATGTGGGATTGACTCCCTCTTTTGAGTATTGGATACATAGGAAATGTTCAGTCATTATGGGGGTGATTGGTGTCATCTCAACCCAATTACACTCCTCTTTTTTCTATTTTCAAGTTTTCAATCATTACAAAACTTATTAAGGTTTTAACCTTTCAAAATATATTTTCAGGTTTTACACACATTCCCAAAGGTCAAATATGCACATACAAACCTAAATTAAACTATCACAAGTGATCATCCCATAGTTTAATATTTTTATTAAAAACACAAGATCAACCAAGTAGGTTAGTAATGGGAGTTAATCATGTATTATCTATTGATCTTATCATTCAATAACTTTAGTTCTTATTTATATGCAATTTTAGATACAATTCCTTTTTTCAATTTCCCCTCTCTGTTAGTCAATACTGTCAACAATCAAGCAAAAAAAACTAAGTTTGTCATTCATTTTCATTATTAGTCTTCTTTTAATAATTTTTACCTTGTCAATTTTAGTCATTTTCTTTCATTCTAATTATTAAAAGTATATTTCTAGAATTATAATTTATTATATTTAATTTATATTAAATAAGATTATTTTGCTTTTTAATCCAAATTTTGGTAAAATAGGAGTTAAGTCTTCTTTCTCAAAAGAGATACCATTATTAGTCCACCACAATCTATTGATAATAGATGAAACATAATTTGGTTCTACTTCACTTAGTAAAGTTATATGTCATAATGGTGCATGAAGGATATTATTATAATAAATGATTTTTAAAGGAACTCTAACATAGAGACCTTAGTTGGAGTATTCTTAATCTAATAAATGATATCATACTCATTAGTTGGATTAGTGGGAAACCTTGGATGTGGATGGGGATGAGATTGGACATTGTGACTTCCTCCATTCTATTGTATAGAATGGGGATCCCTACCTATTCATATTGTATAACATGAAATAAAAATTCTAATATAATCCTAGGGTGAATAATGGATGCAGGATGGTGGTTATCACTACCTTAAGGTCTAGGGGGTAAATAAACAAAAGGTGTTAGACATGCCCTATGACATTTAGTAGTAACCAAAATTATATCAAATTGTATATTTATAAAAATTGTGTTATTAAGGAGAGCTAATAATTATTCATTATTAATATCATTGTCAAATTTATTGCTCATAGTTTTGACTCATTTTAGTACATTATTATGAAACATACTATATATTTTAGGTTAAAACATATAAATATGATAATAATTAATTAAATAAGAAAATATAGACTATGTATATGTATTATATCCATGATTTATTTATGTGAATAAATGGATATTAGAAATTATATCTAAAACCCTAATGTAGAAATGAAATGCTATGAAGGTAGAATGAAACCTTGAGGGAAATATTGGATATCTCATACTTAAGAGAATTATTAGGTTCACTAAAATGTTTTGACTTTTAGATTTATTAATCTAAATAAGTTAAACTATTAAATATTTATATTATGTAAGATATAAAATTAATTACATATATCTAAATGTAAATTTAGATGATTTATTACACTTATTATTTAAAGAAATGACAAAAGGATAAGGTACTTAAATTTTTTCTATTATGTTATGATTTCTATCTATGCATAGTTATCTGAAACACTTTGAAATCAATATGTGATCTCTTAGATTATGAAACTAACTATAAAAATATTATAAGATGTTATTGGTAAGACCCATACACTTGTGGTGACCTAATATGTCTATTATCTTCTACAAATATCTCTATATTTTTTCATGTCTATTTTACCATATATCACTATAATTTCATTTCAAGATGTTTTCAAGATAAATTCCTACCCTTGGTCCTATGCAAAAATTCAAAATTTTACCTCCTTTACATTGAAAACTTAAATCCAATTTTGACATTTACTTGAACTATATAAAGTGGTTACAAATATGGGTTGTATAACCCTTACCACACCCTATTGACTAGTTAATGATTTCATACATTCTATAACTCTAAACTTGTTTGAAAATACATGTAACTCTCTCACCTATGTGTATGTGTCCTCAATAGTGTTATTATAGCATGTAATGCATCTATTTTATTTTGACACTTGATATTATGAAACTCTTACCATGATTTAGGTGTTTAGACTATACTTAAGGAATATTTATTTGAGTGGTTTTCAGATTTGGATGTTGAAGGATAGTGCCTCAATGATGCAAAAATAGATATCTCAATTTCCATGTAGTTCTCAAAGTAGTGATAAAATGAGAGCTATATATGAATATCCTTAGGCTTGATGTGCATAAATATATGAATCTCTAGGTAATTTACCTCCATAAAAAATGAAAAATGTGTAGACTGGCCCAATAGAGGGATTTGATTTTAAAAAATATCCATCTAAGGAACCTAGGACATTATTTTTTAATTAGATAAGGTTAATATATGGGTTATGGTTCAATGACCATTATATAAAATTCCAAAATATAAACAATAAAAATTAGCATAGCCAAAATAGACAGAGCAAACAGAACTCAAAAACTAGCTAGAGCTACTATCTTTAGCCAAACAGATGACAAAAAACTTGAAAAAGACCAAAAAAATAGAAACCAAAAGATTACTAATCTAAATATTTAGACTCTTAATAAAGAACCAATCTATTGGTCCCCATATTCTTAGTTTTATTTTCTCTACCTATGGTGTGGCTGTCAATTCCTTGCATAGTTTCAGTGATGGGCCTCTTCCTCTTTAGCCCTATAGATTTGATTTCCTCCTTCCCCTATTTAGAATCCCTCATGTATTCTTATCCACCTCCACTATTACTATTCCTTGTACCCTGGGAGTTTTCCTAGCATTCACTTCTTCCTCCTTCTCCTGTCGATTGTCACCCTTATCCAAAGAAAAATCACCTAGGGATAACAAAGCTTTTAACTTATCAAACTCATCTAAAATTTCCATTCTCAGTAACCTCTAGATGACCACCTTCATCTATAATTTTTCCACAGACTATTTAATTTCATCTTTTAGATTAAAATTTAAGGAAAAATATCCCATGATGGCGATGGGTTTAACATAAACTAGGACTCCCTTATGGATGACTCCAGTCTGGAAATCCACCTAGATGTTTTTTGCTATGAAACCTTCATTTTGTCCCCCTACAAGTTTTATTTTTAGTTATAATAAGAACTCATCTTCCCTATCTGATTCCTCATTATCAATTTTTATATGTATAGCCTTAGTAACTGACTTACTCCAAAGGGGTTCCCCATTTGACCAAAACCAGGATAAGCCCCTGATGAATTATATCCAATGAGGGGTTGATTTTAAATTTAGTGTTAGAAACTTCTAGAGATTTGAGTAAAAATAAGGGGATACTGATTGGGTGACCTATAAAATAATTTAGGAGCAAGAAATGGCGAGAAAAAATCATCGTATGCTTTCCCTCAAGAGTGACATATTTCATTATTTTCAGCCAAACATCTGGTCATTTCTTAGGAAGATCAACCCTAATAAACCCTTTATGGTTCAATGAATTTAGTTTTTTATTCTTTGTGATATAAAAAATACTAAATAGTTCATATTTTCTCTTTTTGTATTTGAAATAATTTACACCATTTTAATCTATACATTTAATGTCATTGATGATTTTTTAGTGACCATGAGTTTCAAGCTGTGCATATGGACCTCCCTTTCATTCCAACCTCTTGAAAAATCTCTAAAAATTGTTACATTATACCTGACCAATATCTACATGAAACTTACAATCCCACCATTTACCATATTTCTCCATATGTAAGCATCTTATTTCACCTTAGTACAGGATATGGGCTCAACTCTATTGCGATTAGCTCCCATTTTGGACTATTTGCTTTCTCTACACTTTTTGTGAGCAAGACCACTTATTGTTAAATATAAAGCAATATTAATTACTTTTCCATTAAACATATTATAAATTAATATGAAATATGTCCATTTATATGAGGCCTTTATGTATGAATGAAACATGATTTCTCTACACATGAAAAATCTCCTACACCCTCACTGATTATATTTATCAATAATGATGCTCATATAGTCATGAATTGGAGTGTCCTTTATCAATTTCAATGATGGGCATGACATCAATGGGAAATTCCATGTCACTTTACCAGTAGATAAGAGATCCACTAAAGACCCCTAAATTCACCATTTTGCTAGGGATTTTATTACCTTCTCTATAGACATGATATATAGACCACCCCTTGAAAGAAGTTAACAAAGTTTTAGCATCCTCCATTATGCTAGTAATAGTCTAGAAAGATTTGGAGGAACCTTTCAATTAGTTGATAATGTTCATCTAATATCCTTCCACCTATATGTTATCCAAACCCATATTGGCTACAAATTCTATGCCCCACCAAGCAGCCATGGCTTCTGCCATGTGATTAGTTTGGATCCCCAAGGGTCCAACGTAAGTTGCCATGATATTTTCATTAGAATCCTAGATAACTCCTCCACCTCCCATGGGACTAGGATTGTCTTTAGCCACTATATTAAAATTTAGTTTATACCATTGAGCTGAAGGGTAGGTCCACTTAATCTCTATTCTTTCAACACCTAGTTTGTGAGATTGGGTAGGGATTTCAAGTTTCAACATGTGAAATATCTAAAAAAATTAAGGGGAAAGAGGGCCATAATAAGAGGATGCATAAGTTAGCCAATTTTATTTGATAAAATCCATTATTTTCTTAAAATTTTAGGAGTGAATAGGGTTCAGGTTATCAAAAATGATCAAATTCTTAGAAATCCAAATTCCCTAGAAAATATGAGGGAGGGCAAGATTCCACCATAATTTTAGGGGAGGATAAATCCAAGGTGCCTCACATTGGTAGATCAAATCCATTATGTACCATGGTGAGACCCAAGAATAATTAGAAAAAATAAATAAGGATTGAAAAGTGGAGGTAGAAAAAGGATAGGAAATGAAGATATGGTTAGTATATTCAACCTCCTTTTTGCATAGAGTATACCTATTAGGAATTGGAATTCCCCTCTTCATCAAATTGTCCACTATTAATATTTTATTTTGGGATGCTAGATAGAAGAAAACATTAATCTTGGATATAATATTTTTTATCCAAAAATAATTCTAGTTTTCATCTAAATCTTCTTGGTCAAATAAAGAAAGATAACTGGATTTGTCAAAAAATAAATTGCTAGGATTAGCCATCCATATTATGTCATCGTCTTTTAGAAATCTACTGATATGAGTGTTTTGAAGCATAGTATTAAAATATTATAAGAAAAGAGTTTGTTCATGATTCAAATATTATTTGTGAAGTAAATTCCACATTTTTATGCCTTCAATATCCTGCCAATAATCACACACTTTATGAACTATAACCTCTTTGAAATACTCACTTAGCCCCTCTACAAGTGGCAAGGTTCCTATTGGGGTTTGATTGAGCCATAGATCACCCCAGAAGTCAAATTTGTTTCCTCTTTTCATTTTCAATTTTAACCCCCTCAAAATAATATCCTTTCCTATTCTCAAAGCTTTCTAAAAATCATAATAGTTAATAGGACATTCTTCCACAAGAAAGCATGAACCCTTCCCAAAATTCAAGTACTTATCTTTGATAATCCTTGTCCATTGATTATCTTCCTTAATCAACCTCCATCCTTGCTTAGCTAACATATGTTAATTCATATACCTCACCCTCCTAAGACCCAATCCATCTTTATCTAAAGGTAAGTAGGCTTTATTCCAAGATAAAAGTAGAAATCTGAATCTATCTTGTGTCCCCCTCCAGAGATATTTATTTTACAATTGCTCATTTTGTTCTACCACTTTGTTTGAGATAAAAAATAAGGACATGAAGTAAACTGGGATAATTTTCAAAAAAATCTTGTGTAATTGAAATTTTCTAACTTGGGAGAGATAATTACCTTTCCATCTAGATAATTTCTTTTGAATCCTATCAATGAGAGGATTTCAGAAATCTGATTTGATTTTAGCATAAAAAAAAGGAATGCCCAAGTAAGAAGAAGGAATATTATTTATTACACATATGATGATCCTAGAAATATTCCCTTGCTATGTTGGTAGAGTATTGATAAAGTATAAGGATATTTTAAGGAAGTTGACACTTTGACCCAACACTACCTCATAAATTTCAAGAATTTTCCTACAACATTTAGCTTTAGAAACTAAGGCTTCTCCGATCATTAGAGTATCATCTATGAATTGTTGGTGGGTTACAGATCTAGTGTTAGGATCCACTTTAATTCCCTTCATGACCTTGGAAGCACTAGTAGTATCAATGATTTTTCTTAAATTTTTAGCCATTAAGATAAACAAATAAGGTGAAAAGGGATCACCTTGTCTGAGACCTCTACCTACTAGAAAAAAACCTTTGGGAACCCCATTGATATTGACTAAGTACATGGGTGTAGATATGTAGGAAGTGATTAGATTTATAACAACCTAATTAAACCTAAATTAAAAAAAAATCTATCTAGAAAGTTCCATGAAACCCTATCATAATCTCTATTCATATCCAATTTGAGGAAGATACCCTTTTTGGAGGAATTGGCAACTGAATGTATAATTTCATGGGAAATAATAATACCATATGAAATCTATCTACCAAAAACAAAATACCCTTTTTATTTTGTAATAAACTTGTCAAGGATCATTTAAATTCTTAAATCCAAATCTTTAGTGTAGATCTTGTAAAAGGTGGAATATAGGTTGATGGGGCTAAACTACTTCAACTGGTTTTCCCTGTGATTCTTAGGGATTAAAATTAGAAAAGTGTTGTTGAATTCTTGAAGCATAGTTTTAGCCTTGAATAATTTAGAGATAACCAAGCAAACTTCATTCTAAATAATGTCCCAAAAGACCTATAAGAAAAAAGGGTGGAATCCATCCAAGCTAGGGGACATATCACCTTAAAAGAGAAAACTATGGATCTAATGTCTTCATTAAAAGGTGGAGATATGATGGAAGCATTATCTTCTTGGGTTATTACTCCCTAGATGATATTAACCACTTGTTATTCTAGATGAACATATTTAGAGGGAACATAAGCCAAAATATTTTTATAGAATTAACTATTTGTAGTTCAATATATTTTTCATCTTTATACAAAGTCCCATCTTACCCCTTAATTTCTTAGCTTAATTTATGATGACAATTTATAGAGGTTAAAAGATGAAAATACTTTGTATTCCTATCACCTCATTCAACCCAAGTTTTAATTTATTTTTGATGCTACCCATATTGTGAAATAAACTTAAGAGTTCCTTTAATTTAGCATGAGAAAAATGATTCAAACCAAAAGCATTAATTTCCTTCTCGATTCTATGTAATTCTTCTAATCTTTTATGCTTTTGGGTAAAAATATTCCCAAAAACTTCCTTATTATAGATATTAATTTTTTACTTAATGTGTTTGAGTTTCATAGATAGGATATACATGGCTGAGCCTTGCAAAGAAAACTTCCACCATTCCTTCAGTGAGTCACATAAATTCAAATTGGATAGCCATATTTTATCAAATTTGAAAGGGGTACTTTTAAGTTTAAACATTTTTTCACTAGTGAAAATTAGGGGATTATGATTAGAGCAAATCCTTGGAAGGTAAGATAAGGAGATTATAAAATGTAAATCCCAAAGCATTGAGACTAAAAATCTCTCAATCCTAACTTGAATGAGGTTTTCACCCAATCTCCTATTAGACCAAGTGAAGGGGTTTCCTTTCAAGTCAACATCTGTGAGCTCTGCCTTAGCAATAAATTCATTAAAGTCCATCATAATGTCATTGAAAGAACAAGTTCCCCCTTTTTTTACCTAGGGATGAAGGAGAATTAAAGTCTCTTTCCACCATCTAGTTCTTGTATTTGAAACATTTTCTAATCTCAATCAAATCCACCTAGAGTTTTTTCTTGTCATTCCTAGTGTTAGGTGCATAGACATTTGTTAGCACCCACTCCACTTTACTATGAATGTCTTTCAAAAAGACTATAATAAATGATTCATCTTCTAATAGGACCATTCCTTCCAAGACAAGGGGATCCCAAAAATTGTCATCCCACCAGAGGCACTTCTAAAATTGCTACTACTACAAAAAGCTTTATCCTAGATATTAGCTTTGTTCTTCAAAAAAATTTCCCCAAAATTTTTGGTTTCTTGGAGAATTAAGATATTAGATTTTTGGTTATATACCATTTTTCTTCCCCATCTCTATTTTTTAGGGTTATTCAAACCCCTTATATTCTAGGATATAATCTTCATTTATTTTTGCTTATAAAGTATCTTAGGGTCATTTGAGTACCCTTTATAACTTGTTTGTCAGTTTTAACTTTTTTGGTATTTTGATTAGTCAATATTCTAGTAGATTTTAGCTCTTATCCTACTTTAGATTTTTTATTACCATTTTTTGGTTGAGACTTCATCCATTATTCCTCTGTTATTTCCTTAATCATCTCAACATTATCTTTCTTACTTGTTGAAGAATATTGTCCTTGAATAGGAGAAAAGGGCTTAGGCAACCCAACACATATAACTGGAGTTAATGAGTCCTTTACAATAAAAACTTATTAAAGAATTAAATCCTTTATAGATGATAAAGATTCAAAATAAAGGAGATAATATGAGTCTTCATGGCCCTCTTCTAGGTTTTCCTTAAGAGGCTGAGAAGAAGCTAGATTTGAAATGGGGGAAGCAAATACTGCTTCAACTAGAATATAAAACAATGGGGGCAAGTCCGATGTAGCCTTTTTAGTTATCAAATTTATTGGAACAATAGATCCAACAATAATAAAATTCTTAAAAGAAGGGGTAGCCTGAGTAGGGATAAGAATCTTCTGGGAAAACAAAGACTTAGTAGAGGCTATGATAGAAAACCTCTCCCCCAGACTAAGAGGTACAAGAGTAAGAATAGGTAAAATGGGAAGGGGATAAGGGTTATAGGGAGGAGGAATAGGGATGGAAGTTTGAGGGGGGTGGGGTGAAGGGTTCAAGGAAAGCATTTTCTTCACCCAGTAAGGAGTGGGAGAAGGGAGGGTTTCTTGATAAGGGGACAATCCTTAGAAGAATGATCCAAGACATTGCATGTTTTATAGATTTATTAATCCCTTTTGAACACAATGTGTTGATTAAAAACACCATATTTAGATCTGATATTTATTAAGTGAACAAGGGGTTTTTTTAAGGAAGAAAACACAAAAATAGGCATCTAGGAGCCTGAATTTGGACTTGGTTATGGGGTTGATGGATATTGATTGTCCAAGAGCTCTAGAAATAACAAGGATAATATCTAGGGCCTAGAATTCTAGGGGCAATTCTTCTAGGTTCACCCATATAGGGATATCCTCCATAATGACACTATCAAGGTTAAAACATGTTTTCTACTTATGAAGGCAAACATTGGATTTACTCATCAACCATGGGCATCTAATGAGAATCCTAATGTGGTATTTAAAATTTGACAAGTTGATCAAGAAAATGTTCTTTGGAAAAGTAATGATGTCAATTTGTCCCTTGGGATAAAATTTGAAATTATATCACTTTTGAAAGGAATCAATATTAGGTTTAAAATCATTGAATTTAGCCGAGGGAGAATTTGACAAGGAAGAGTCAACTTTTTCTATGACATAATTTGGGACATCAAGACATACCTAATTTCTTTTATTGGTAGGGACTAGAATGAAATCTTTAAATGTTTTTCTCTTTAATCACTTTCTAGACACCATATTAGCCCATGAGATTGATTTTTCCTTTAGAAAGATTAGGTACGTGTTTGGAGGTGGATGCTATCCTGAAACTGATGTGTACACTAGATCATCCTTCAAAATAGTAGGTGGACCCTATCCTAGATCCAGTAACAATATAGATGCATCCTTCATAGGATTTCCAAGATATATCTCACCATATTCCCACCCATTTCTCACATTTAAAATTCTTCCTTCAATCTTCTTTCCCATCATTTGCTCGAAACCCTATTAGTGAAGGTAGACACTATAATAACTAACATCATCTAATTATTATTGGCACTATCTAGGAAGGAATAAAAATGATTTGTAGGATGGTGATTATCTACTTAGGATAATAAATAATTTAGATATAGACTAGGGAGATCATATATATGAATCATGACAAATTGGAAAGGTCAATTCCATAGATATGCATATGGATAGGGAAAAGGGTGTGAAAGAGTCTTGTGGATGCACAATTCATGTATGTCAAAGATAGGTCAAATTTAATATTTTCAAGTGTCTAATAAAAAATTATGTGTCTAAAAAAATAATGATGGAATTATGACATTTAATTGTGTTTTTTGGTCAATCATATTTTATAATATACATATATTTTGGGTGTTTTTAGCTACAACACATGACAATATATATGATTTTGATCAAGCTTTGATGGATGTACATACCCTTATGTATAAATATATAATATTTTATAAAAATAATGTAATTATTATGTTAATATATATTAATTTAGTGAATAAATTGACCCTTATACAAATTCAATTAAAAAATTCACGACCAATATATAGAAGACACACAATATTTTTCACAAACTCATGCAATGATTTCAACAACTAAAAAATACCTCAATTTCATAACCAAATATGTGAAGGCATGAGAGAAACATCAAGTAAATTTAATAGAAATATCATATCATACTATTAATTAGATAGTTTACTCTTCATAAAATATAACTATAGGTCTTAATTCTATCACTGTAACCCATATCACAAGATTTCATTGAGCCATTTTGTGAAATTATTCAGGTTCCTTTTCTATTTTTCTATAATTCAATGATTATAGGATGTACTAGATGAAATGAACATAGGATATGAAAAGCATGGATATATCAAGGATGAAAAATATTACTAGAATAGGGATTTTTTTGGCTATATTAATATATACATATTTTTAATATAAAATTGACATAAAATTTTATATGTCCAAATAATGATGTTGAAATTTCAATGTACAAGTATATGTCAAAATGATTGTGAGCACTTCAAAATTTTCCCTCAAGATATCAATTAAAGAGATCAAAATTTAAATTTATTTATATTTAAATTTTGATATGAACATGTATAACAAATTTTTAACATAATTTTTTTGACATAAGACTTTGACATCAATTTCATTGTTTGCACCATTCAAAGCCTCTTATTTCAATGTTTGGAAATCAAAATAAACATCAAATTTTTTGTCAAATATTATAGTGAATCATTAATAATGAAACTAGGGTTTGTTGTATAATTAAAATTAAAAAATTATTGTTTTAATAATAATTATGTATTAAAAAACAAAGGTTATTGTATAAATAGGGCTTATAAAATTAAGGTTTACTACATAATAGTACTAAAAAAATTATGGTGTGCCATATAATTAGGTCTTACAAAATTAATATTTTTTACATAATTAGGAATTATGAAATAAGTGTTTCAAACATTAAAGTTGACCAAAAAATTAGGGCTTACAAAATTAGGGTTTTTTTTTGCATAATTATAATTTTTACATAATGTAACCTTAATTTCTATACTATTAAATCCTAATTTTACAATTAGGGGGTTTGAATGATTTTTATAAGTTAGAGATTTATAATTTATAAAATTAGAGTTTAATAAATTAAAAAATAAAAATTTAATAATTAAAGTTAAGATTTAATAATTAAATTTAAATTAGGGTTTTATAAATTATTAAATTAAGATTAATTTAATTTTAGAATAAAATTTTACTAATTAAAATTAGAGCTTACACGTGTTAAATTATTCTCTTAGGTGTGACCTATTATTTATTTTATTATTTAAATAAGTCATGCACCATAATTTAATGAGATATTTCCTTTAGGCATTATAGTGGCATCAAAAACTATTGTATCCCACTATCATCCAATGCATAATTTTCTTATTTTAATTAATAAAATATTTAAAATTACAAGATTACATTTATCAAAATATTCTTCTAATAATTCTAAGGATAAATCTATGGGGAAACCAAAATACACCATAGTCAACTCCCCAAAAATGATGTTAGTCATTCCCATTTTGTTAAATAAAGCACCTTTTATAATTGACATGTTGCATGGGATGTAATCATTATCATATCATAGTGTATCATTATAGAGTTAGATGAATGTTGAATGCTACTGCTACCTTATAAAATTTCAAACAAAATAATCATAGAAGAAAGCTAATAAATGTTAAAATAATTTAATGTGTCAAGAAAAATTTCCATCCAATGAGATGTTGAGATTGGTATCATGACTCACAACTTTTGTTAAAGACCATTAAATTTGAATAGAAATTGAAATAGAACTTGGATTGATCTTATGTCACAAGCTCATTAAACATAGAATTAAAAAATTAAAAAAGAGAAAATAGAATATGTGAGTTGATTTTTAACATTTAGATTTGGGGTTTTGGCTTGTTGTCACTAAGAAAAAGAGTATATTTAGGAGAAAATTTATGCCACGAATATTTTTCTATAGGTATTTGGTGGATTTTATTTTTATTTATTATAAATTTAATTTAATTTATTTACAATTGCATACAGTTGCATTTGGGTTTATATACAATGGCTATCTTTGTTCTGTTCACTCTCATGAGAGCCTCATGTGTGAAATATATACTACAATAGTCACAATTTTTATATTTTGAAAAGGACCCTGAAAAATCTAGACCTTCTAAAATGTCATATTCTTTTTTTTAATATATTTAGGAATACCATATAAATGTGTACTAATTACATTATCAATTACTAGTTGAATTTATAAATGCATATCATGTATATATAATCATCTTGTCATTAAAATTTCCATATAGAATTAGAATACCCTATGCTCATTGGCCAATCTCTTAGAACTATGTCCCATCCCATTGGCCAATATATTAGAGCTATGCCCCATTGTCCAATATAATATTAGTGGGGATCTATATGTTTATATTATTATTTAGTTGCAACATAAATGGATCCATGTTAAACTATTCATATGCTTTTTATTATATTTTCATATGTAATTCTACAAAACCCTAATGAAATACTTTTTTTTAATTATAAAATATTAGGAAACCTAAATGAAACCAATTAAAACTTTTCATATGATTATAATTTTTTCAATCTAAAACAAATGCACCCAAATGTAATTATTCATATGTTTTATACTATATATCCAAATACAACTTTATTAAACCCCAATGAAGCCTTTGTAGTATATATGCAATAGTAGAAAACACAAATGAACCCAATTACATATGTTTTGTCTGATCATATTGTTATTCATTTTCAACACAAATAGACCCAAATATAACTCTTCATATGATTTTTATTGTTTTTATGTTTTCAATGTGGTAAACCCTAATGACCCCAATTACAAGTGTTTATATGAAAATATATGCAATTTACGTAATCCTAAATGAAACTAATCACAAATATTTATAAGAGCATATGTTTATTCACTTACGATATTAACTAATCTAAATGTATAAATTTAACTGAGGATTTTCTTGTTGAGGTTACAGGGTTGTCAATGGAAGGAATCAAATTTTCAAAGCAGACTAGTATTTCGAACGAGGCATTCTGCAAGTTCCCCAAAACGGATGAGGAGGAGCAGAAGTTGGTCAAAAATGGGGATTTTTATGAGCTGGATCAGATTAAAGGGATATGGAGGGACGTCCTAAGCTGTATAAGGGAGTACTTCATCCTGGACGGAAGAAGCAAACGAGTGCATAAGTTCCATTTTGTCTTCCTCAACCACTTCAGGCATAAGGTTAGCTTGTCTTTTCCTTTCTATCTTCGCTACTCCCTGATTCAAAGCCTTTATGCTCATAGGAAAAAGGATTTGCACCTTATTATGCTTATTGAAGGCTATTGCAAGAATAGGGCACTGGTTAAGTATCCCAAACAGGGGAAAAATAAGTTGCCAAGGAATAAAAAGAATGAAAATGTAAGCAGAAGAGGAAAAATTAAGACCCCCAGTCCTAATAAATAGAATGCAGAAGAAGAAAGGGGTCAGGAGAGATTTGAAGAACCCAAGGAGGAAAAATTGGAGGAAGAAGATGGAACAGAGAGCTGGGATACCAACTCTAGTAATGATGAAGAAGGATCGAAGGAAATTGAAAAGGATAAAGTCAATACAGAGGAGGATTCTGTTACCAGAACAGAAGAGATGGAGGAAAACCAGAAAGTGGCGGAGGAAGACACTGTCCAGGAAGATCCTGGTGAGGACCCAACTTCTAAGAAAGAAAAGGAAATATCTGTCCAGGAAGATATTTAAAACATGGAGATGGAAATTGAAGATGGAATCAATGAGCGGGAACAAAAGAGCAAAGATGACTTCTTTGAAGAAGCTAGGAATAGCCCAAATAAAAAGTCTAAGGACTGGAGAGGGAAGAATTAGAATGATGAAATACACACTCCTATGACTTGGGTTAACAGTAAAGCTGAGTCTTCTTCCCAATTAGATTCCTAGTTGTGTAGGGAGATCATTGATCTCAAGAAAAAAGTGGAAACTTTGGAAGATTCTCTGAAAGCTACTTGGAACAAAGTAAACAACATGGAAAATTAGTTAAGCGAGATCCCTGTGAAGCTCAAAGCTTACGAAAATAATCTCTGGGAGTTAATAATGTTAGGATTGTGGAGCTAAAAGCTTCACTGATGCAAACAGGAGGAGGTTGCAGAATGAGTTGCTGAGTGTCAGAAGTGTTTGGCGTTGGTCTGGCCAACCGGCGTCGGCAGGGTAAGACAGGAAGGCAACCGACGTCGGTCATATATCGGCCGGCGTCGGCGACCCCAGGCGGACAGGGACCGACGTCGGTCGCCTGTGTAGTTCGACTGCGAGTTAATTATGGGCAGTGAACTAACGAACCAAGAGTTTGCATGATGAGCGCTAATTATAGACTGAGAGCTGCGGATCTAATTATGGTAATTAGATGTCTAATCATTGTTTGGATGAGATCTATATAATAGACTCATGGTTGTATTGGAAAAGTGTGCTAGGGAGTAAGAGAGCATAATTATAAGCTCCTTCTGTGTGTGAGGTAGAGCTATGGTGCGTTCCTCCTAGTGCCACAGTACCAGGTGTGTTGGTGCTGGATTGGAGAGCCAGCTGGGTTCTTCAAGAGTGTAGGATCTTGGTCACAGTTGCATGGCCTATATAGGAGATCTACATGGTAAGTAAGATCGTTGATCTGCAGGGGTATGTGTGTGCAAGGTCGAGGTTCACAGGTGATTAGAACCATTGCTTGATTTGCAGGTGTGCAAGGTCATACAGACAGCAACACTACAGGGAGCAGTATCAGGGAGGATCTACTTGGAGTACAGGTGTGTACTCGGATAGAGCAAGAGGAAGGCAAGGGAGTTCCTTCCATAAGTATGGTCTGTTGAATTGCAGGTTGTTGCAGATTCATGGGAGATCTACTTGAAGTACCTTGAGTACTTGTGGAGTGCGTGGAGCACTTGTGGTGTGCGTGGAGCACGGGAGGTGAACATCAACTCTGTATTTGAGTTGGGTGTTGGGACCTGTGAGAGGGAGAGCTTTGGGGAGAAGAATTACTGTTCACTTGAGGCGTGGGAAACCTCTGTAAGGTGGTGGAGAAGAAGTGGCATCTTCTTTATTGTATTCTTTTCTGTATAAAGTGGTAATACAATTTGGTATTGTCTCTCATATGCTGTGTTACTCTGAATTCTAGTTACTTGGTGAATCTGGTTAATTTCCGCATATTAAGTTGCTTGGTATTGGTAATCAAATTGTGTGCTTCCGGTGTACATCCTCCCAACAAGTGGTATCAGAGCCTTGGTTGTAGGTTCTTGGGCTTGATACCAACAAGTGGTATCAGAGCCTTGGTTGTAGGTTCTTGAGCTTGATACCAACAGGTGGTATCTGAGCTGAGGTTGGAGGAAGCAGGTTTTGTGTTTGGTTACAGGTCACTCTCAGGGGTTTCTGATCGAGTGGGAGTAGAGCAACTGCAGATCAAAGTAAGCTAAGAATGGAGGAGTTGAAAAGCACAGATGGTCACTCACGGTCCTATGGAAAGAAAGAGCAGGTAAAAGATTATTGTTGGTTGGTAACAGATCAGCATGAAGAAACTAAAGATACAGATGTAGCAGGTGTTGTTGCACAGGATGTGTTTGCAGGTTTCTTGGATAAAGTTAAATCTTGGATAAAAGATTCGGTTGCCTCTTTCCATGCAGTTCCAGGTATAGGAGCTGGTGAGCCTTGCCAAAGAATTGGCAAAGGGGAAGTGAAGCTGAAATTGCAGGCGGCCAACACACAGGTGTTGATGAAGGTCATGCAGGTCCCAGGTTTGGAGATATGGCTAATTTCTTCAGAAAGATTGGGTGATGAGAGATGCACAAGAACTCTCACAGCGGATGCACTTGAATTAGCTGGTGGTAAGAAAATAGGTATCCTTTATCTACTTGTTTATATTACTGATTCTTCTTTTGTTGCGGAGACGTGGCTTCGTAGGCTTGGTCACATGAGCAGGAAGGAGATGCATGTTCTTAAGCGAAAGACAGATATATTTGACAAGCTTAAGAAATGGAAAGCCTTGGTGTTTATGGAGGAGATGGCGGACAGAACCCAGTGGATGTGGCTGGATACTTCTGAGCAGGGCAGTTTGGACATGTGTTTTGATTCAAAGAAGCTCGCGGGTAAAAAGTCATCACTCACAGGCAAACACAGGTACCGATGTCGGTCAGGAGGAACCGGCGTCGAACAGACAGATGCCGATGTCGGTCATGTGCAGACTGAAGCCGGCGATGTCGGGAAGAGTAAGACCGACGTCGGTCAGGAGACTGACATCGGCAGTATGTAAGACCGATGTCGGTTAGGAGAACTGACATCGGCAGCAGGGACACCAGCGCAGGCAGGTTGGTAGTCAGGTACAGATGCATGGAACCGACGTCGGTCGGATGCAGACTGTGGAGTGACCGAGGTCGGTCACTGTAACGAATTTTGGGTGGACAGCGAGCTGTCAAGGAGTCTCAAACACCCATACGGAGGACTGAAGGCGTAAGTAGGCCCTCAAATTCGTTGTTCCTCTTCTTCATACTTGTTGCTGATTGTAGAGCAGGAAGGATCCAGGATACAGGTGTGAGCTTGGCATGGATGAGGATGTGATTCCTTGGAGGAGAACCAGACAGGTGTGTCTTGGTGGAGATGCCAGCAGGTATGAAAAGCATAGAGACGAATGGATTCCTTAGTAGAAGAATAGAGAGAACGGATACGTGAGACGGAAGATCAGGTATATGGTCTTGAGGAGCTGCAGGACAGTGGTACCAGGTTTGACAGGTGGAGGACGGAGCATGGCTTCAGTCAGTGTCAGGTAACTACTGTGGTTTGTCTTACCAGGGGGATGATGAGTCATGACATCATTCTGTTGCTGTATGTGGATAGTATGCTAGCTAGCAGGGGTGTACATACAGGGTTTTGCTGAGCTAAGGGTAAGATTAGTTCAGTGGCATGTCAGGAGGAGTTTGGAGCAGCGGAATTCTTTGACATGGGAGGCATGGAGATCACAGGTTGATTTTGTCTCGAGTGGGAGCTGATGTGAATCAGGTGTTGGCGAGGTTCAGGTTGCAGAGCCGGAGCACACTAAGGGCTGGACAGGTACATTGTCCGAAATCACATGAGGTCTGGTATAGACCTGAGTATTCCCATGCAGTGGGAGCTGTCAGAGAGTTAGGAGCCAATTCAGGGAAGTGGGTTCTCAGGTTTTTTGAGAGGGACCGGCAGCAGGTGTTGCTATGCAGGGTCAGGACTTCACTACATGTATTTGTAGGTTCGGATGTGGCAGGTTACTCGGATGATAGGTGGTACACCACGGGATGTGTGGTGGGTTGTCTTCAGGTGGGAGCTTGAAGAGGGATACAAACTAGGAAACAGATTAGACGGAGTACAGGTACAGTGCAGCTGTTTATCTCCAAGTGGGAGATTGTTAGGATTGTGGAGCTAAAAGCTTCACTGATGCAAATAGGAGGAGGTTGCAGAATGAGTTGCTGAGTGTCAGAAGTGTTTGGCGTTGGTCTGGCCAACCGGCGTCGGCAGGGTAAGACAGGAAGGCAACCGACGTCGGTCATATATTGGCCGGCGTCGGCGACCCCAGGCAGACAGGGACCGACGTCAGTCGCCTGTGTAGTTCGACTGCGAGTTAATTACGGGCAGTGAACTAACGAACCAAGAGTTTGCATGATGAGCGCTAATTATAGACTGAGAGCTGCGGATCTAATTATGGTAATTAGATGTCTAATCATTGTTTGGATGAGATCTATATAATAGACTCATGGTTGTATTGGAAAAGTGTGCTAGGGAGTAAGAGAGCATAATTATAAGCTCCTTCTGTGTGTGAGGTAGAGCTATGGTGCGTTCCTCCTAGTGCCACAGTACCAGGTGTGTTGGTGCTGGATTGGAGAGCCAGCTGGGTTCTTCAAGAGTGTAGGATCTTGGTCACAGTTGCATGGCCTATATAGGAGATCTACATGGTAAGTAAGATCGTTGATCTGCAGGGGTATGTGTGTGCAAGGTCGAGGTTCACAGGTGATTAGAACCATTGCTTGATTTGCAGGTGTGCAAGGTCATACAGATAGCAACACTACAGGGAGCAGTATCAGGGAGGATCTACTTGGAGTACAGGTGTGTACTCGGATAGAGCAAGAGGAAGGCAAGGGAGTTCCTTCCATAAGTATGGTCTGTTGAATTGCAGGTTGTTGCAGATTCATGGGAGATCTACTTGAAGTACCTTGAGTACTTGTGGAGTGCGTGGAGCACTTGTGGTGTGTGTGGAGCACGGGAGGTGAACATCAACTCTGTATTTGAGTTGGGTGTTGGGACCTGTGAGAGGGAGAGCTTTGGGGAGAAGAATTACTGTTCACTTGAGGCGTGGGAAACCTCTGTAAGGTGGTGGAGAAGAAGTGGCATCTTCTTTATTGTATTCTTTTCTGTATAAAGTGGTAATACAATTTGGTATTGTCTCTCATATGCTGTGTTACTCTGAATTCTAGTTACTTGGTGAATCTGGTTAATTTCTGCATATTAAGTTGCTTGGTATTGGTAATCAAATTGTGTGCTTCTGGTGTACATCCTCCCAAAAAATAAAGGATAACAGAAAGAAAATGGAGGAAGTAACGTCCAACATTTGTGCAGTTGCTATCAATATAGGTAAACGAGCCAATGAGGAGACCAAAGCACTAGAGGGTCCCAGCAAAAGGACAAGGCAAAGTTCCAGAAAGAAAGATACACAAAAAGGAGCTTTGCTGGAGGTTACCACCCAGGAAACTGCTTTGAAAGAAAAAGAAGCCATGAACTTGATACTGGAACTGGATGAATAATCTGGTCCTTCTTGTTGGTAAAGAAACTGGTACTGATCTTTGTTCTTCTTTTGTTAGCTTTTGTTTGTTGTACCACTAGACTTCTATTTATGGGTTTTGACCGGATGTATCTCTTATGGTTTCAGGACCATTCAAAACCTGTTTTTGCTACCTCTCTGTAGTGTTTTTTAGGCGTTGCCTGTGGGCTTTGTTGTTCTTTTTTTTTGCTCTCTGTAAAAGGGTTTCGAGGCCCCTTCAAAACCTGCTTTTACCTCTAATCTAAAACTAATCTAAATGTAATTGTAACTACCATGTATAATTATAATCTAATTTTTTTTATAGATTCAAACCCAAATGCAATTGTCATCAATATTATGATTTTCCATGTTTTATAATCATGATTTACCCTATTTTACCTATCATTTTTTCATCCCATGCAACTTTTTTAATGCTATAAATTAAAATAATATTATATATTCATGTTCCAAGTGTAATTATTTTATAGTATACATAAAACTAGGTAGGGGATTATAAATTATGAAGATAACAAAGAAATAGAAAAACATTACCAAAATTTTAATTCAAGAGATATTTGAGAAGAAAGTATTCTAATATATATATTAAAATTAGAGTGAGATCAAAAACAAAAACAAAATGGTAAAATTAGTGGCTATGATACCGTTGAAATGACTTGATAACTTTATGTTAGGACAAAAAAGTAAATGAAATACCCTTATTTACATTTTTATGTAATAAGAAAACATAATTAACAGGGAAGGTAAAAAAGACTTATGGTTGTCAAACATATTGAAATATAAGGCCTTTTCTAAGTTAATACCATTAATTTTTTTCATTGTAAATTTTAAATGTAAACTTAATCAATATATTTAATAGTTTATTAATTAGTGATCATTTGATCGTATAGATATAACATATTCATTTGTTACCCCATAAAAGATGAGGGATTATTTTCAAGAAAAGGTTGCTTATGACACTTTATTGTGAAGGTGTAAAAATTTAAACTTGAAATTACATTCAAAACATTCATTAATTATCAAAATAATAATGCAAAAAGAATTCCTTATCATATAATACATGACACATCCAAATATTATAGTGTTATCCACACCCTTAGACACCTTAGTCAACATATTTCAAGGATAGAGGCACTTTTAGAAATAGATGTGCCTATGGATACAACATGTGATGTGA